>BMAC01000309.1:1061294-1191645 GCA_014905375.1 Phtheirospermum japonicum
CTTTAACTAGATTACCAATTACGAATTAAGCAGTGAACTAAAGCTATTTAACTAATTATTCTAAATTAACAACTAAAAGTAACGACTAAATTATCGATTAATACTACGAAGTTTGAAGGCTAATTAACGTAACTAATGCATGAATTAAAGAGATTACCACTAGCAAATGATTCATACCAATCCAAGAGCATTAACTGAGCATAAACTAATTGCATAAATAAGCTAAATTAATCACTGTCCAACTCACGAGCATAAGAAACAATTAAACTAATTGAAACTAGAATAAACTAAGAATTTAACTACGCAATTAACTAGCAAATTAACTAAAAGTTTAGAGTACTTATTGTAACTACGAAAAGCAATGAAAGCTCCAGCTATTCCGGAGTTTGAACGCTGATCTTGGTTGAAGATTGACTCTCGAGCGCGAAATCGGTGTTTCGGTCGCGTAGAACTTCGATCCTTGATCCGCGTCTCCAAATCTTGTTATAAAATGTGGATTTATTGTTGTTTGAATGCTAAAATACCCTAGGATAGTTTTATCTGTTATGGCACACTCTCAAAACCCGAAATATGAAGGGTTTTTATAAGTAAAACAAGTCTTGCCGCACAAGAAACCCTAATTTCTGAATTCTGGGCCGTCGCGTCAATGTAGCGTCGACGGAGCGTCGATTGACGCGAGCAGGTGCTCGGCGGATGTCGGCAGTCTCGGTCGGCAGCTCTCGGCATGTGCAGTCGGCAGGGTGCGCCCGTCGCTGGCAGGTGCGTCGACATTGACGCTTCAGCAGCTAGCGTCGACGTTGCGTCGTCCTTGCGTCGATCGACGGGGGCATGGCTCGCTGGCAAGGCTTGCGTCGATGGAGCATCGACGGTCGCGTCAGTCGACGCGACTGAGCATCGGTCTCCATTTCTCGATCGTTTGCTACTCGTTTCACCGGAAAGCTTGTTCTTCTACTCTTGAACATCGAACTCATCTTTTATGCGCTAAACTCTTCCGGTTACTTAGCTGTAAGGTGAAAAACAACGAAACATCACCTAATTGCATCAATTAAGATCAAAATACGGTAAAATAAGATGGAATTATATAATTACGGAATTATGCTTAAATCATCCAACTTATACCAAAAACAAATATAAAAACGAACTAAAAAGCTAATAAAAATAAGGACAAATCTACTCTAATCACCAGGCCGGGGTTAACCTGGCTGGCAGTGTCGCCATCAGATGTGGCAAGATGCTCTTCTCTGTCTGGTTGATGGACTCGCTCCGTACGCCGAGCGTGCAGTGTCTCTGTTTCCGCCGTCGGGGTTGCCCGCACCGGCAGTGTACTGGCCGGCGGCGTTGCCATTTCTGCAAACTTTTTCTCAACCGCCGCCTCCACAGCTTTGCCGATCAACTCTGACAGCTGTGTTAGAAGCGATTCATTGAGAGAGACACCCACAACCACAGCAGGCCCCCTCGGAGGCAGTGGTGTGGAGCTCGGCGGAGCTGCCATGGACGATCCCGTTGCATCTGGTATCGATGATGATCCTGGTGCTTGTTGTGCGTAAGTATGCACGGTGGAACTCGGAGTGCCACCCAACTCCCCTATCAAACTTTGCTTCAAACCGTCCGAAGTCATCCTCACGTCTTAGCTCGATCGATTCCACACAGACGGCGCCAATTGTTTCCACCCGAAAAATGACCAACACCTGGAATGACACCTAAAACACAAACGCCTCCCAGACCTGCACCACAAACATGGATTAGAAAGGACCACCGGTGGTTTTCCGGTGGAAACCTCTCCGATGCTTAAGTCAGTAAGTGTTTTAGGTGTTTTTCAGAAAGAAAGCAAGAAATGCTCCAGAGAATGACATACCTCTCTTAGCCTTGGGGTTGAGATATTTATAGTTTTTCCTAGTGGGGACCCCAGCCGGGATCCCAGGAGCACATGCCGCGAATCACGGGGCGTTACGCAACCAATTCTGACAAGTGGTCCCACTTGTCTCCTTATTAAGAGTCAGGAAAACAGGTCTTCCTCCTTTCTTTTCCGGTAGAGCGCTTCTATCAGCTCAGGAAAAAAGGAGAGTTGTACCCATCTTTCCCGGTGTCCTATTTTACTAACAGGTCTGGCCAGACCTCCGTTCAGGCCAAGCCGCTCTTGTTTTAGTCGTACTACTCCAGATCTTCCAAATCAGATCTACCCCAAATTAGGTCTGACCAGTCTATTGCCCCATCACCATTAAGTTTTTTTCAAGATTTTTATGGCCCAATTTAATCTATCACCGAGCTCTCAAGGCCCATTTAGCCATTTTTTCCAGATCTTTATATCCCAATATAAGATATCATTTGTAAGTGTTTGTCATGATTTTTGTATATATTCTGAGTCATGTTTGAGTCTTTTTTTAATCTTTTTTGGGTTAAGATTAGACTATTCTACATAATTTTGCATTCTTTGGCTTCTTACTTAACCTTCCAACTTATCGATCGATAATTGGTCCTTTTGAGATAATTTTTGTGTTTTCTCATTCAGTTAAAGCGTTTGACGAGCTCAGGAGACAAGGACGAGAAAGTTAACGCCTAAAAGTAGCCACAAGGACACTTATCCGGTCGGATGGATCTGACATCCGATAGGATCAACCCCCTAAACTCGCATCGATCGGATGACCTACCAGATAGATCTATTGGACTAACATCTGGTCGGATGGATCTGACGTCCGACCGGATTAGCTGACAGAAACTTCCATCCGATCAGATATTTTCGACCATCAGACCGGACGCAAGCGTTACAAATTCGGATTTTGAAATGATTTTCAGTTACGCTGGGCATTGATGGGGGCTGGGACTAGAAAAATATGAGAGGATCAATCCTCTCAAGATTATCTCGGACTTGACAACTCTGATTCACCTTTGGAAGAGAGATCCGACACATCTCTTTTGCATAGAGCCCTTACGGCAAATTATATAGAAGTTCGATCGGTTGCGTAGTGATCTTTCATCACGGGAATTGGGAGTTCGTGAAAAGCTTCCAGATTCGTTGTGTGAAGTTCTTCTCTCCGGAATTGATGGAGATAGCATAGTTTCATCATTCTAGTGATCGTATTTTCGTCCCAATTCTGTATTTTTGAAGTGGTAGTTTTTTACTGGTTTTGAAAATAAAGGTTCATTTGGCTTGGTATTATCGGAAATCGATTCAATTGATGAATCAAGTGTTTGTAGCTTGAAGAAATAAAATAAAAATAAAATTAAGCAATTAAGCTAAGTAAACTACACTAAGGAATTGAAATGCAAGTTGGTCGGATGCCTCGTCGTATGCCTCGAATATGAAAATGCAAGCAAAAATGAAAATTATGCAAAAACAAGCAATGTTTCACCAAATATAAACATGAAAGCTCAAGGTACAACCATGCTTGCATGAACATAAAAACTTGAGTAATGCAAATTGACAAAAATCGAAAGCATGGATAGATAGAGCAATGAAAATTGACGTCATAGTTTAAAACTTTACGAGAATTAACAAGCAACAAAGCCTCAATCTAAGATTAAGCATGAAACAGTGCATGAAAATAAAATTTAAAATAAAGCATATAAAATACTCAAAATTAAAATGATTCCAGACTCGATTTATGATCTAGACGTGTCACTTATCCAGATTCCATAGCCAATTCTTAAGATCTAACAAGAAATCAAGTAGCTAAGACAAAAAGCATAATATGAAGAATATGAATGAAACATATCAAATTACTTGAAATTAAACCAATAAAGGACTTAATCTATGATCTAGATGTGTCACTCAACTAGATTCCATAAACAATTCACAAGATTAAACTATAATTCTAATACCTAAGGCAAAAAGCATAAAATGAAGAAGAAGCATGAAATTAAAGAACAAAGCTTAAAATTGAAAGAAAGCTTAGTTGAATTAAAGGAAAAGAGTAACAGGCTTTAATTAAATCGCATCAAAATAAAATCAAAGGGAGTACTTGAATTCTTCTTAGGCTTACAAACCCAAGGAAAAACTTGAAAATTAAATCTAAAAACTAGAGAAAGAAGTTTTAATCCCAAACCCAAGCTTGGGTTGGGAGGAGGTTAGATCCTTTACAAAATGAGAGTAGTCACCTCTTTATACTAGGTTTAATTGGGTTTAAATGGGCCAAATTAGCTAAAAAGACTTGTATTTCTCGGGTTTGATCAATTTTGACAAAAAATGGTCTTCCTAGACCATTTGCTAGCCAATTGGCACATTTTGGCTCATTTTGGTTCAGTATGGGCGTGGGTGTGGGCGTGGCCTGGAGCCTGCGCGCACGGGCTGGGCGCTGAGCTGGGGTTTGGCGGCATCCTCGGCGAGCGCCAGCACTGGGCGCGCGCAGGTCTGGCGAGAGGATTAGCGCAGGCGCTGGGCGCTGTCGGCAACTTACCGAGTGTCGGTGGTGCTGGCACGGCTTTTGGCGTCAAAATTGGCGTACGCCATGCCTTGGCGTGACTTATGGCTTGCCTTGGCTAGTATTCCAGAATATTTTGCCATTTTTGAACTTTCTCTTGGCACAGCTTTTGACTCGCCTTGGCATGACTTGGCTTGAACTTTGGTTCTCAATGTCTTGGCCTATAAAATAGGAATTTGTAAATATAAAAACCCAAGAATTACAAAAAAACCTCAAGTTAATTGAACCCATTTAATCATATTAAATATAAAATAAAGAAGAAACACGAAAAACAATAAAATAAGAAAAACAACTTAGAAACTAACTAATCGACTCAAAAACTAATAAAAATAATATAAAATCCTAATTAAAAACACGAAAAAAAATACCACAATTACATGCAAAACAACCCCCCCACACTTATCGGTTTATTTGTCCTCGAACAACGAAAAGAATCGAGAATGTACATGCAATGAACATTACGCAAGAAGAAAAATCTATGTGCTTATCCTTATTAATATGATGAAAGTATCAACATAGACTTGTTATCGTCAAGCATCGCTCGTATTACTCTTCCTAAAATGAAAACCAAATCGACGACTTCCTCTTAAATGGAATTTTTGATTGTGTTCGCTCAATTCACTCAAGTGTTTTTTAAAGGACGTGTATATGCTCGAATCGGACAATGCATGCACTCGTCAAGATTTCACAAATCGAAAACTCAAAATCGCCCATTGTACATGACCAAACAAGAAACGAAAGAGGTCTTTATTTCGGGTTGTAATGTTGGCTCTTTTGTAAGGCATGGAATATTTGAATATAGTGACTAACACACGATCAAACGTGATCAATAACACAGAAAACCCTAACTTCTAAAACCCGAAGCTTATGATCGCTTAACCCTTCCCAATTTACCAAAATTTTCATTCGAAACCCTTTTGTTCGTATACTCACACGCTTTTCCGACTTTATTTCACAACACTTAGAAACTTTTTGAATTTGCTTCTTTTCACTAAATTTAGCCCTTTTGAACTAAGCTTTTCACTCGAACGCACGCTTTATCACTTTTCGTGATTTGTGTTGGAATTTTATTCTCTCTCTCTCTTTTTTTTTTTTTGGTATAAGCAACTCGGATCCCGAAACTCACAATTGATTTCCCTCACATTTGTAGTTAAATAACAACATACTCTCTAAACTCACAATATATGAAGATATAAGAGCTATAAATGAGCTCGGCTAACAAGAAACGGGGTATAGGGGGCTCATTTGGAATATTTTAAGTAGCTTATATATTTGGATACGGACGGAATAAGGGTGATATATGTGCCTTGAAATTTCCCAATTCAATCATGTACGAGCAAAACCTAGCCTCCTCAATGCAATTTCCATAAAAATTCAAGCAAAACGGATAATTCACACAAGGCTACTCACTAGCTTGCATCGAGTTTCGGAAACAAAATCGAAAGAGATTTTAGAGGTTTGCAATCTTTTCACGAGTAAATGTTGATTATATATATAGGTGGGTTTTGGACGAAGCATAAAAATCCAACTCCTTACACAAGAGGGCATAAACATGTAAAAAACCCGACAAGGAAACTATTCAAACCTCCAAGCAAGTGGTGATTGTTCAACAATGTAATAAAGACACAAAACGACTCAACCATATAAATGCGCAATTGGTAAGTGTCACTTCTCCAAGAATGCGTCACATCGCCAAGGCTCGAGTCATGAAAGACAAACCATGCTTTGTGACACCCGTACCCTAGCCACCTACCCACCCCACACTTAAACCATGCAATGCCCTCATTGCATTTTAATGAAAATCAAGTAAAAGGGCGGTGAAATAGAAACTTCCTTAACCGAGCGATTTTGAGTCGATCTCGGTGGGGTCCACCTAGGCATCCAAACAAAAATCAAGCATGGCTAGTATCTCCCGGCTCCACGAATGCTACCCACTTATCAAATCGCACAAGATTGAAGTCAGAAAACGAAACACTATACAAGAAAGTCACACGAAATTAAAGACTCAAGAAAATATGTACATAAGTCTAGACAAAACGAAACTAAATAAAGGTGAAAAAGAAACAAAAGACAACAAAATATATATATTTTTTAATTTTCAATTTTTTGTATGTTTTTGGATTTTTTTAATAAGAAAGAAAGAAAGTAAGAAATGTAAAAATAAAAGAAATAAACGAAAAGGACATGGGTTGCCTCCCAAGAAGCGCTTGTTTTACGTCACTAGCTTGACGAACTCCCTTTCTCGTCAAGGTGGAAAGAGAATGGGAGGATCCACCAAAATAATATCCTCCTTGTCGGGAGGATCCAGTCTTTGGAGCGTTCTCGGCGCATTGCATAGCTCAAATAATATTCGCCAAAGAGCAATCGTTCCAAATGGGCAAATGAAACTCGTCTCGGCTAGGTCTTCGGGTGGAATGGTGGTTTTGAAGTGCCCCGATAACTCATCGAGGAAATAAAAGGAATACTGGCCGGCTATCTTGTTCAACCTTTGATCGATAAACGGGGAAGGGAAATGATCTCTCTTGGTAGTCGCATTTTACTTCTTAGAATCGATCAACATCCTCCAACCCATTGTATCTCTTGTAACCATCAACTCTCCTTTTTCATCCTCAAAAACGAACATGTTGCTCGTCTTGGGCACCAAGTCAATGGAACTCACCCACTCGCTCTTGGAGACAACAACCTCCAAGTTCCGACTCTTACTATTTCCATACGGGGGCTAACTCCCTTAACAACTCTGGGTCTCCAACCAATAGCACCCTTAAAGACTTTGAGCACTTCAACCATCCTCTCCTTCTCCTCTCGATTCGGACATGCAAAAATGATAATCGGCTTGCTCTCCCCTTCCAAATAGAAACTCTTGGAGGGATATGGGGGAGGCAAGCTCAGGCTTGTGCCTCCTCTCATCTTCATCGGGGGCTAATTCAAACAATTCCACGATCCCCTCAAGATAGTCTTCAAGCTCTTTGATATTATCATCAATGATCTTTTCCTCAAGGTGAATTCCAAATTTCTCACTCTTATCATCAACTATCCCCACCTCCCCCTTGAAAAAGTCATCGTTGCTCTCAACGACACATAAACAATCATTCTCACCCAAGTCTTGGGCACCTAGAGGCATAACGTATTCATCATTAAGAACAAGGGGCTCATCATCCTCACAACACTCCTCAAAATAGGCTTCCCGGACAATATCCTCCTCAATGCTGCTATCCTCCATATAAACCCATTCGACCATGGCCTTGATGAAGTCCATACATACCCATTCTTTGCAAGATTCTTTTTAAGTAAGAGGTAAAGGGGAGTAAAAGCATTAGAAAATGAAAACACGTCCTCTTCCGACGGAGAGACACCCGTATTCTCAATCACCCCACACTTATCAAAGATCGCGACCAGAAAAGTATGTGAAGGTGGACTTGAGAATTGTCGTATAATTGCCAATAGATCCGGATCGGGAGGTGGGGTAGGAGCAATCACCGGGATCATCAGATGACACAGGCCCACATGAGGAGAAACAACCGGATTATGAGACGGAGGTGGAGCAAAAGATAGCATGGCATAATCAGGTCCCGCTTGATATCCATGACCCCCATACACGTCCTCCGAATGAGGCATCAACAAATTGAACGAGGGAATTAAAGGTCAAGACTTGGTATCATGACCACACGTTCCACACCATGAACATGGGGGGGCCGGTTTAGGGCGAGATAACCTCTCAAGTTGAGCCTCTAAAGCCGCTATTCTCTTCTCCTTCTCAATCTCCGTAAAGGATAAAGCCATGTTCTCTTCATTAGCACTAGAATACGTTGGTTGAGAATAACTTGGCTCGGGGGGAGTAAAAATCCCCAAAAAGGGTTTGTTAACATCCCCCATAATGCGGATGGGGGGGCCACTTGCGACAATGGAGCTCGGACCTCCAAACAACTCATACGGATCGGGCTTTGGAGGACTACTGGTGGCACCAATCGATGCATGATTGAAATCGTAAGTCATCCCCAAAAATGGTTTGTTCACGTCACCCATGGTGTGGGTGGGGGGACCACCTGTGACAATGGAGCTCGGACCTCCAAACAACTCATAAGCCTCGAGATCTTTAGAGGATAAAGTTATGCGCATCCCAAAATTGAGATTCGAAGTAGGAAGACCTCCACACAGGTTGGGATTCCCAAAGCAACCATTATGCATGTTCGGATAATGCTCGGGAATGCCATTACCGCCATATGGGGTGGGAATCGGATATTGACCACCAACGTACCCGTTCGGACTAAAGCCTCCATTATACATGTTCGTGCATTGATTAGCCACAATATAACCACCATATGGCCCGAATGTCGTATTATGCATATTCGGGAAGTGGTTCAGAGCATCATATCCTCCATGCGGACCATTCGTACCCGAGGAGCCGTTAAACCCGACATGGTTTGCACCATGCCCTCCCATGCCGGGTTGTCCATAGACGATTACACCATTGGCAACGTGGTTTGCACCATGCCCTCCCATGTTGGGAATGAATCAACCATAGCTATACGAACCTTGCATACTTAACAAAAATGTCAAATAATAAAGAAAGCTAAAAACAAAAAGAGACAACAATCTAATCGAATGCCTTAATCAAACCGAGTCGCAACGACGCCATTTTGAAGTGGTAGTTTTTTAGTGGTTTTGGAAATAAAGGATAATTTGACTTGATATTATCGAAAATCGATTCAATTGACGAATCAAGTGTTTGTAGCTTGGAGAAATAAAAGGAAAACAAAATTTAAGCAATTAAACTAAGTAAAATACACTAAAGAATTGAAATGCAAGTTGGTTGGATGCCTCGTCGTATACCTCGAATATGAAAATGCAAGCAACAATGAAAATTAAGCAAAAACAAGCAATGTTTCACCAAGTATAAGTATGAAAGCTCAAGGTACAACCATGCTTGCGTTAACATAAAAACTTGAATAATGTAAATTGACAAAAATCGAAAGCATGGATAGAAAGAACAATGAAAATTGACATCAAAGTTTAAAACTTTACGAGAATTAACAAGCAACAAAACCTAGATCTAAGATTAAGCATGAAACAATGCATGAAAATAAAATTCAAAATAAAGCATATAAAATACTCAAAATAAAAATGATCCAATACTCGATCTATGATCTAGACATGTCACTCATCTAGATTCCATAGCCAATTCTTAAGATCTAACAAGAAACCAAGTAGCTAAGACAAAAAGCATAATATGAAGAATATGAATGAAACATATCAAATTACTTGAAATTAAACCAATAAAGGACTTGATCTATGATTTAGATGTTTTACTCAACTAGATTCCATAGCCAATTCACAAGATTAAACTATAATTCTAATACCCAAGGCAAAAGGCATAAAATGAAGAAGAAGCATGAAATTAAAGAACAAAGCATAAAATTGAAAGAAAGCTTACTTGAATTAAAGGAAATGAGTAAAAAGCTTGAATTAAATCTCATCAAAATAAAACCCAAGGGAGTACTTGAATTCTTCTTAGGCTTACAAACCAAGGGCAAAGCTTGAAAATTAAATCTAAAATCGAGAGAGAGAAATTTTAATCCCAAACCCAAGCTTGGGTTGGGAGGAGGTTAGATCCTTCACTAAATGAGAATAGTCTCCTTTTTATACTAGGTTTAATTGGGTTTAAATGGTCCAAATGAGCTAAAAAGGCTTGTATATCCTGGGTTTGACCAATTTTGACCAAAAATGTTCTTCCTAGACCATTTGCTAGCCAATTGGCACTTTTTGGCTCATTTTGGTTCGGTGAGGCTCGACCATGGGCGCGCATGGTTCGATGTGGTCGCCAGGACTGGGCGGCTGGGTGTGGGCGTGGCCTGGCGCCTGCGCGCACGGGCTGGGCGCTGGGCTGGGGTTTGGGGCCATTCTTGGCGAGCATGTTGGCTAGTGGTGTGGCGCCGGCCTTTGCGAGCACCAGCATTGGGCTCGCGCGGGCTATCGAGAGGATTGGCGCAGGCGCTGAGCGCTGTCGGCAGGCCTGGGTGGGAGCTGCTGGGTGCTGCGCTCGGACACTAGGTAACCCAATGTCGGCGGTGCTGGCGCGGATTTATGCGTCAAACTTGGCGTACGTCATGCCTTGGCGAGACTTGGCTAGTATTCCAGAATATTTGGCCATTTTTGAACTTTCTCTTAGCACAACTTTTGGCTCGCCTTGGCAGGGCTTGGCTTGAACTTTGGTCCTCAATGCCTTGGCCTATAAAATAGGAAATTTAAACATAAAAATCCAAGAATTACAACAAACCTCAAATTAATTGAACCCATTTAACCATATTAAATATAAAATCAAAAAGAAACACGAAAAATAGTAAAACAAGAAAAACTAACTAATCGACTCAAAAACTAATAAAAACAATATAAAATCCTAATTAAAAATACTAGAAAAATACCATAGTTACATGTAAAACAATTATCTAAACTCATTTCTATTTCGTAGGTGTGAATCTTTTGGTTGTTATTTCTTATTTTGATATTTCGTTTAGAATGATAAGTTTATTTTGGAGAATGAAATCATTTGATTAGCTCTACGCTTGTTTTACATTGGTTAACTAGTTGATATTGATCTTGTTTTGTTTGGATATTTGCTTGGTTATTAATCTTGTGAAAATATGTTTGAATCTTATGTTGGCACATCTTGTTTGGAAAATTAGTATTGGGTCTTTGAGATTGAATGCTTATGAATGATTTAGTTTATATGCGAAAATTTGTGTTGGGTAATTTAGTTGATTTCGATTATTATAATTTTGAGGTTTGCTTGGTGATTTAGAATCATAGTTCGCTAATTCCTTTCATGTGCTCGATGAAATGCTTGAATGAAAATTTTTGGTTTTAATCCTTGTGTTGAGTTTTTAAATAGAATATAAATTAGTTGTCTAAATTCGTTATTAAATTCTTACATCGAGGTTTACACCCTTTTTGTAAGATTAGTTTTCAGTTGTAGTTGCTTCAATGAATCTAATCCAAAAACCCCTTTGATCGTGTGTTTAGTATTAGAATTTGTGATTTTAGTTATAATAAACTTCGTTGATTCTGAATTTTCACTCCTTGAGAGAATCGACTCGAGTTAACATGCCAATCTACAGTGACCCCGTTCTCTTACTGGCAAACTTAAACCTTTTCAAAGTAGACGCACATAATTTAACTAGATTTTAATTTTAAAAGGACAAAAGGTTCGACTCAAAATTAGGCGTCGTTGCTGGGGAAGGCTAGAGGTTTTAATTTTTGTGTTTGCTCTTTGTGATCTTTATTCGTGTAGTTATTGCTCTGTTTTTAGTGTTGCTTGGGATTTTTTATTTTTGCTTGTTTTCGTTATTTTACGCCTGTGCGTTTAATCTTGTGTATTGAGTGTTGTGTATACAAGGTGCACCGTCGACAAAAACTCGAGATTCAACATTCCATATAAAAGAAATATTAAAAAAAAGAGATGTCTTTCTATCGAGCATCTCCATCGTATGGCATTTCGTACGTTTTTCGACCGGCTATTCCACCGAGCCCCGAGATGCGGGATTATGATCCTGATGAGTTCTATTTCGAACAACTTCTTGTTTTTCATGGGCTCTCGAGTAAGGATCCGTTCGACTTCATCCAAGAGTACGACGCCATAACAAGAACCTTCCCCCTTTTAGGTCTTATGAGGAATCAAGTGAGGATGCGACTTTTCATCTACGCATTAAAGGATCAGGCAAGAAAATGGTTGACGAACTTGGATCCCGATTACTTGAACACATGGGAGGAAGTGTACAATTGTTTCATGGGGTTGTTCTACTCACACTACAAGAAATTTGATGTTCGATGATGATACGTTTCGTCATTAAAAGTCTATTTTTTCGTCACTGAAGAGAAACGGTGACGAAACTTGAGCGTCACAGCGGTTGTCATGGTATGACTGTCACCATAGGTGAAAGTGACAATTTTTTCAAGCGCGTCATTAAACGTAAGTGATTGAAAAATTATCATCAAAAGATCGGTTTTGTCACCGTATGTTAACATTTTCAATGACGAACACTTAATTTGTCAACAAAATATTTGACTTTTCGTGACAAACATAACTACGGTGACAATTTTTATTGAGTTATTATGACGCTCATATTGTCATAATATGTATTAAATAATTTCTAAATATAATGTAATTCGTCACGATAGATCTATTTTATAGTGACGCAATATTGACCGTCACTGAACATCTATACTTACAATGACAAACCATTGTGTCACCATTTATTATTAAAGGTGATGAAATTATTTGTTACGAAAAAATTAAAAATATATGACGAATTTTATTATCATCATAAAAGATATATGTTCAATGATGATTTAAAGGGTACATATGGTGATAAAATCCATTGTCATTAAATGAGTTTATATGGTGACAAACCAATCATCATAAATGATTTAGTTTAAGTGACAAGTTCAAAGTATTATGTGATGAAACAAGTTGTCATAATTTATTAAAGCGACAAATTTGAAATACTTATGTGACGCTTAAAGTTGTAATAATTGAGTGAACACGATTTGATTATTTACTTTCATGACGACATAAATTGTCCTGAATATGTGCATTAATTTGTCATTATTCTTATAAGGGAAAATATCATAAAGATGAAAATGAAAACAAAGAAGCAGTTATAATTACAATATAATGATAACAATATTCCAAAATATTTTTTCGACCATTCCGAACATATACCAAAACACTGACAACTAGCCAAAATATTACTTTGAAATATCCTGAACACATACCAAGTTAGACAACAAGAATTAATATACTAGAACATTCAAAACAAAGACCTGGAAGCTTAAACTAAAACAAAAGAGTTACTTCAAATATCAAGACTTGAGCCTGACTTCAGCATTGGCAAACAAAATTTAGATCTAACAGAATACCTGCAGATTTAAAATTTATAACTCTAAATTAGCTTATAATCAAATCATCAAAAATACTATACAAAGTTCACAAAATTGAAATTGGAAATTCCGACTTACAGGTAATATAATGTTCAGGCATTATTCCCACCCGAAGCAGACTCATTTGCTCTCATGAAGGCCATAAGCTTCTTGATGCACTAGCCTTGAGCTTGTTGATGCACTCGCCTTGCTGAGTCAGTTGATTATTCAAATCATCGACTTCATTCTTAAGCTCAATCACTTGACCTTTCTAATTATGTAGCTTTTCTTGAGTTTCTGCCAGTTCCTGTTGCAGGTGTTGGGCATTCGAATAAGGCAATGTGTTGCGTTTTACATGGAGGTTTCGGTCCATAACCAACGCCTTTGATATAACCAGATGCATAGCCAAGAACTTCAGTTGCTATTTCTTGTTCGGTCTTCTCAATCCCTTTTTCAACATATTTTGCTTTCCTAGCTATCATCTCATCATAAGAAAAACATGGATGTAAGTATATTAATAATAACATAATCATATTAACAAAGTTGGATTATAAAAAGAATGTGCTAGTTAGTTACCCAATTTTCTCCTGCCTCATCACTTGACCAACCACCTTTCACTGTGTAATGCGTGCGCTTGTAAAGTTCAATCATATCACATTCATCGTTTGCCTTCTCAGACTAATCGGCATGAAAAAAAGGAAAAAGGAAAATAAAATCAGAATACAAATATAAACATTGCACCAAAAAGGAATAAACTTAACACTAGAATATTCATTTCGTTACACTTAAGTGGGATTTAACTTATATATCTAACCAGAAAAAACATAATCATACTCATATTTCCACGAGAAATTGAGAAACAATTGATGGTACCTCAATTTTGCACTGGGAAATATTTATCCTTTCGGCGGAAGAGATTTAGATTGATTGCTAATACTTATTAGTTTCCAACAGAATTTTGAAGAGGAGATGAAGTTGGTGCTGACACTGTGGCATTGTCTCCCTACACAGACTTCAATTTATCATAAAAAAATCCATATTACATCCATATTGTTTACCGGCAATCATCGAAAATGCGAGAAGAACCCAGAATTTTCTCACTTTCAACCAAACCCACGACGACCAAAGGTCAACAACTCATTTCAAGTTAAGTCCACAATATAACAGAATGCGAAGAGGAGAATTTCTATTATTAACTTAGTAGCCAGCCAATATTCTGGAAACCAAAACAACCATTACATGGCAAAATTATCCCACCAAACACTCTCTCTTTTTTTTTAAACCACCAATCCTTCCATAACATAACGGGAGGTTATTCTAAGTATTGTATTATATATTACCCGCATGCAACTTGTATAAAAGATTTTTAAAAAAACATTCTACTAGTTGTTTCAAATTCTATTTCAGATCCCTGGATTAAACTTTTAGACTCAACATAAAAGACTTGGGTCAGAATTGTCCATAGCTTCTTATGTGGAAACAGATTGTGTAGATGCCCAAAACTGGTCACAAGACACAAGGTAACTAAAAGATTTAGAAGAACAAGCTACAAACCAAACATAATTAAGCCATGTATCACCTATCCAAAGATTTGACCCAGCACTACTAATTGGAACATACACGAAATTTAGGAGTCGAGCGAACAAGATAGATTCAGGGTAAAGTTGTTGAGAGGTCGTCTTAAGGGGGCTTACGGAACAGACATCGGAAGAGTTGGCAAAGGTAAGAACCGACGGGCTTTCACCGGGCTGAGGAATGTATGAATATACAACAATCGAAGCACCTATTGCTATCGCGTAGAGGCCGGGCGATATGTCTCGGACCTCCGTTTCTCGGGTCGGTGTCTTCCGAGTCGCCATGGAAGGGCTTCTTCTGAGAATCCTGAAATCTCGGTTCGAGTAAATTTTCCAAGGCGATAGTAGTGAAGGTTGGCATGCCTTCAGGCGGATTAACGAAGGAATTTAGGTTTAGTTTGATTTCGCCGCCATGGAAGGGGGGTAGAGAGAGAGACGAGGGAAAGGTGGAACACCAATCACTCTCTTAAAATGTAAGACCAGCAAACTCGCTTATTCTTCATTGCGCAGGTTCAATCAAGCTATTATGAATGTATATTTCTAAAGGTGCAAACCCATTAGCTTACACCATCATGCGAGCGAGAAAACAAAAAAACTTAAATTTAGACCAGCAACTCCTGTACTCGATCTTGCACAAAGATTTCAATAGCAGTAAACTTTTGTCTTGACACAAACTGATAACTCCATCGACCGTTTTGGAGGATAAAAATGACAAACAAAAAAAAAAGAAAGAAAGAAATAAGATTCAAACCAGTCAGTCACATATTTGGATTTGCTTCTTCAGGTTTCATTGTCAAAGTCTCAGTAACATTATTTTCTCGACAACAGCCTTTAAAGGTTTCCAAATTTTATCGCCCATGATATCAATGACCTCCTTAATTCTTCCAATATGACATGTTCATTATGGACTTCCAACAACTAAACTCAGAATCTAGAAAATGATTACTTGAAAACACTCTAAATTATACAAGAAAACACTTAATTGAGAAAATGGTTCAGAAATCTACCATAAGAACACTCCAACTTTCTAATCAATGCCAACTGGAACAAAGCTCCTGCAAATTCATAACAAAAATGTCACTTGGGATAAAAATATGAAATCATTTGAAGAATCCAAATTTCAACTTATTGTTTAGAATTTTTTTTTTTTTTGAGTTCAAATCACAATTACTAATTCCAACACCGAATTCAAAGTGATTTTGAGTTTCACATCAATAAATTACAATTGCAAGAAAAAAAATATTAGAAAAACAAACGTGAACTAGTGACACTAGAGCAAGCAAGAGTTCATATTCAGGAAAAAAAAAGGTCCCAAAATAACCGAAACAACCTATACAAAGCCGCATCTTCAACTCCATAAAGCGAAACACACACACTAATGTTAGTCAAACCGAAAATCATTGTCGAAAAACCCATCATCCGTAAACTCACCCGCAATATCCAAAACCATCTCGTCCGACAAAAATAGCAACTCTGCGGCAAATACGAACCCTTTTGGCTCAACACAACGGGAGCAGGTGATTCTCTCTCCGACGAACCAGCTTTAAAACTATTGCTTTCGGTCGACTGCTGACTCTGAACGATGCACGGCCCGCTTCCGACGGCACTGTTTGCCGTAGAGTTCCCAAAGCCCGGCCCGCCCGGCCTGGGCCCAGACAAGGCCAGCCCGTTATTCTTTATGCCCATATCCTGCGGATATTGCTCCAGCAATCCAACACTATCGACGATCCACTCAAAATCAATACCCAAAAACCGCGAACCGCATCCACATCACGAAACTAGTCCGGCCCCAAATCTCAATTTAGAGAACTCAAGTTTAGCCCAGAAAAGCATTCGGTCTCCATTCGCTCTATCTGGAGAGATAGAATCTAGCCCAGCCATCCCCTCCGCACTTCTCTAGCCGAATTGCCACAAACCATCTGGGCAGCCGTTTGTGATGAGTCAATCCAATCCGAACCATCATTTCATACCCTAATCGGCCCAAATACAAGACACCACGAATAACACCGTCTCCGCCTCGGAACCAAGCCCATAAAACTTTGAGCCGGAGAAGACGTTGAGAGTCACCTCCTTGTTAGCCCGCCAAAGCCATGTTTGGCTACATGCTCGCTGTCAAGCTGCTACCATCGCCTAAAGGCCCTCTGCGAATCATTGTTGACTCTGCCCCAGCGCCGCCGTGTCGCAGTCTACCCTCTATTGAGCCCTCCAATCATCGCCTGATCGCCGAATTCTCTGGTTTGCCAGAGTAGTGTGCGTGTTAGGGGGGAGATAAGAATGGAGGCCGATGGCAGGAAGGAGAAACCCCTTTTTCTAATTGAGATTTTGATTTCTCCGACTTTGGGGAGGAGAGTTGCGTTTGATTTATTTAATATTTGATGTTTCTTATTTTTCTTAGATATAATCTAATTATTTAGAATTTTAGTATAACTCAAATAAATATTAAATAATTACTTAAAATTAAAATATTATTTATTTATTTAATTTATTGTTTTATAATATTTAAAATATTATTTTATTTATATTACTCAGTTCTAATAGATAGTTATTTAAGATTTAACTATAATTCAATTTCAAATGTTTGATATATATTTTATATTATTTTAATAACTTCTTTGATTTTCTTGAATCTTGTTTTAAAATTTATTGAATAGATATTTTTAATTAAGTATGATTTTCATGTGACTTCATAACTATTTTCAATTATATTATAATGCCATATATTTTAATCTAATTATATTTCTTTTTTATATTATTATACAAAATCTCAATTTTTCTTGATATTTTAATCATTGTTTTATTTGTTTAATTATTCATAATTAAATTATGAATTCTGATATTCATTTAAGTAACTTTTAACTTCATTTATTTATTATTTTTAATATTGATTACAAATTTTTATTTATGAAATATTTCTTATAATTTATTTATAAAATTTATTATTTATTTTAACTTTTTGGTATTTTGAGTATTGGTTGATTTTGTAATTATAGAATTAAAGTAATATAAATATATTTTTTAATAGTAGTAAATATTGGGTAAAACCATATTATAATTGTATGGGGTGTCCTCAAAGTAGAATTGAGTGAAATTTAAAATTTAATACAATTATATGTATTCTCAATTTAAAGTTGTGTAGATTCCATGAAATTCTACTGTTTTCAAATTGTATAGAATTCCAACATCCTCAATTCATAGTAGAATCTTGTAGATTTCATTAAATGATGGATTTCAATTGGATTCTATTAAATTTTAAGTTAAAAAAATACACTTACATAATTCTACCAAATTCTTGCTTCTTACCATTAGAATCTTATGTAATTCACTTTTTTTTTAATTAATAAAATTTAAATAATATATATTTACACACACACACACACACACACACACACACACACACATATATATATATATATATATATATATTAATGCAAAATCCTCCTTTACATATATATATGCTGCAGAAACAGAAATAAGAAAAGGCAGACAGAGAGCCACGTGGAAGCAAAAAGTTACACGCGTACACTTAATTAGTAATATAGTGTGGATTATATTATAACTTTTATGTTTTTCTTTTTATATATTGTTTATTTAATTTTTGCTATAATTTATAAAATAGTTATTTAGAGTTTTTTAATATATTTATTAAAAGATTATGTGTTAGTTTTGATTTATATAAGGTTAAGAGTAATTGTGATCACACAAGCTTACAATTATATATTATTTAGAAATATTAATATCAAATAGTAGTTGGTTAAATGGTTTGATTCGTACCTTGTTAACAATTGGTACTATACATTGTGGATTCAAATCCCATTGGTTTTGTTTTGCGATTTTACTTTTTTATTGACATTACTTCTATTATATTTAAATTACACAAAGGTTCGGGAGCCATAAAAATAATATTTGAAAGACAAGAGGTTTGAACCCACAATGTTTTATATTGATAGGTAGCCCTAACCACTCGACCACATGGTCCTAATGTTATATTTTATAAACACGGAAATATACGTTCAAAAATAAATTTAATCTTTCTTTTAACCCTACATAACTTACCAGAAATTCATTTTTTAAGCTTAATACAAAAGTTAATACTTCCCATAAATATAAAATAAACACTAGATAACTATTTAATAAATAAAAGATCAAAAAAAAAACTAAAACCAAAACCAAAATATAAAACATTATAATATAATACTAAATAAACCTCAAAACTTAAAATCAGAAAAGAAAATACCAAATAATATTTTAAATTTATATATTTATAAGATAAACTTGTAAAATAAAAAACTTAAAAATATTCTAGAATAATAATATAAGCCTTTAAATATTATAGAGCAAGTTAAATAATACTTAATCATAAATAATCACTTCATGTATTTTAAAAATGAATAATGTAATTGAAACATTATAAAATAAACATCAAAACAAATTAGATATGAATATAATAAAGTGTGATTAACTTCTAAATAAATATTTTACACAGACAAAAAGGTGTTCACAAAAAGAGATTTTGGTAAATAGATTAACTGAGAACTTTTGTAGACAAATATAAAATGTTATAATACGATAATAAATAAATTTCAAAACTTGAAATCAGAAGAAAAATAATAATCTATTATTTAAAATCATAAACTTATTTAATCAACTTTAAAACTAAGAAACTTGAGAAATATTATATAATAATATTTTTGTCGTTAAAAACTATAAAGTTAGTTAAATAAACATAGAAAAATAAATATTTAATGGTGAATAATAAGTTGAATAATATTTACATAAAAAATTATAGTGATACCAAATGTCATCACCATTTTTTATCAAGTTGTTATTGAAAAATTCACATCCTAAATCTTGATGTGAATGAAAAATTCATATTTGTCATCACTAAATAAGACTTTAGTGTCAAAATAATGTTGTCACTAATTTTCTTGAAACGGTGATAAAATATGGTGTTGTCATGAAAAGAACCTTATCGTGACACTGGATGTCGTTACCATTTTTCATGGAAATATTAATTACAAAATATAGTGTTGTCACGAATAAAAACTTGTTGTGACACCAAATACCGTCACTATTTATTACTAGTTTGTCACTAAAAGGTTTTCTCCTACCCATTTTTTTCTTGTCATTCCATTATTGTGACAAAATCCATTTAATCGTCATCAAATATGCGACTTAGTGACAAATAAGTAGAACGATGATGACAAAAATAAATATTGTCGTCAAAATGTATTTTTTAGTGACAAAATTAAAATTCGTCACTATTGATTAACATATTATGACAAAATTTTATGCGTGGAAAAAAAAATCGTCGCTAAACATCAGATTTCTAGTTGTGTCACCTAAATGGGACCTATCTTCAAATTCATATGACAAGAGGATCGATGAATTGGCCAAAGAGATAGCATTCCTGAAAGCTGAGCTAGGAAGTCGAGATTCCCATTCAATAATGATCCTTACTCGGTTGTCCGCGATACGGAGGAGCAACTCACCTTTGACAAGCTGCCAATTTTTGATGTAGTGGATCCCACTTTAGAGTTTGGTGATTCAAGCTTGAATTCTTGTTTGGGAGGGGTGTGTAAGGAGATGGAGATTGAGGATTTGTTTGAGATCGCCCCTCTTGTGGTTTTTGATGAAGTTGTGGATAAAAGTGTAGGGGTGTTGCCATTGGAGGTCCCGGAGGATGTTGGCGATTCGGGATTACTTTCTCTTTGTGGAGATGGTGGAGTTTTCGTGCCGGTTTTGGAGGAGGGTTTGCCTTTTAAGTCACATTGCGTTCTGCCCGATGATTTGATCAATCTTAATGTTGAGGGGGTAGAAGAAGCAATCGAGAAGGAGTTTGAGTCGGTCGATGATCATTCCTTTTGTTCGACCAATTTCCTAGTCATTCCGGTGACCAAGCATTGTTCCACACTATGACTGACTTTCGATCTCTTCTTGGTCATCGATTACTCACGTTTTCGACCTCCAAAGCCGGTTGGAGTTTTTATTTCTCCCATCCTGGGACCTGCTCATCTTGCCTACCTTGGTGATCTTCATCGCCCGCTATTGCTTTGTGAGAACACTAGGGCGTGGCACGATCATCAAGCAAAAAGACGTTAAAAGTTGCACTTCTTGGGAGGTAACCCAAGTTTTCGTTGTTTTTGTCCATAGTTTTGTTTATTTTTATTTTTATTTTTATTTTATTTTTGTACATATTTTTGTGTGTGATAAGATGGAGTTGGGTAGATTTGATAGTAGTACGTTAAGTGTGCAGGGAGTGACGAAAATCAGCAATCATAGATAATACGATCGGATTAGAAAGAGAACCAGTCGGATTCTACCCCTGAAGAGATCATCCGACCGGATTGGTGTAGGGGTCCGGCAGGACAAAACCTTCCAGAGAGCCATCCGACTAGATTGGTGCAGAAGAACTTTCTGTCACACCATCCGACCGGATGACACTACCCCAGCAGACTTACTTGAAACCGTCACCCTAATTGCAGAGTTCCAACTTCTCCTCCGAACGGCATGGACAATTAGGCGGGCCTGGGCCCTAGTATCGTATCACTTTCTATCCCAACTCTCATTTTTCAGTTTTCTTTTTGATTTTTCAGTTATGTGTTATGTACATGAGTGTCCGTCATAACTATTCGACTAACTATTCGCATGATAATTGATTCTTTCGTTTTTTAGAGGACAAACAAACCAATAAAGAGTGGGGTGGTTGATTCGCACGTATTTGTCATGAGTTTTATATATATTTGGCTAGTGTTTTAATTAGATTTGTTGTTAGTTTTAGTATAAGTTGGATAGATTGAGCATATATTCGTGTTTATATATCTTCGGCTTATTTTACTATGTTTTATGTTTATTTCAGGATTTTGAAGTGTTTTGATCTGAAGATGGACGATTGTGGGCCCGCGAGTGGAGTTTCAAAGAAGTTGGGCCCCGATTTGATGTATTACCTCTGACACTGGATACTTTATCCACAATGGGTTACCCAGTGTCAGCACATCTGACCTGCTAAAGTCACGCCTGGTCTGATGTTTTCCAGTGGACTCACATCCGGCCGGATGTCAGATCTATCCGACCGGATGACACTTGGTATGTCGTCCACACTGGGTTACCCAGTGTCAGCACTTGCCTGATAGAAGACTCCATCCGGTCGAGTTCTTCAGACCATCCAGCCGGATGCAAGTGTTACAAACACGGATTTTGAAGAGATTTTCAGTTACGAAAGGTGTATTTGAAGGCTACAAAAGGCCAAGAACTCAACAACATTCTGAATCATTCTTGAATCCATTATCCCTCGTCCGGTTCGTGACAGACTGGGTCGAGAAGACATTCTCAAACCACTTGGGGATGACAACCCATGAGCATTCTTGAATATCTCTTCATTTTATCTTCCCACTTTCCAGATTTAATCTTTATCTTTTCAGTTTTGGTAGATTATAGGTTGTTAATCGTTGCTCAGACGTTGGACATAGATTAGTGTTAATTCGTGTAATTCTTGGTTTGAATATTGGCAATTTCCATTTCCATTAGTAAGATTTAGATTTTCTCCTTGTTTTACTATTCCAATTCATGTTTCTATTGAATATGTGTCGTTTATTGGATTGTGATGCTCTTATGATTGGTAGTTGGGTTTTACGTTGAATTATTGCACTTGTTGGTGATGCTCTTGTGTTCGGTTTTATTTTAATTGTTCATAGATGTTAGTTGTTCAGTATTTTTTACTTTCTTGTTCAATCATGATTAATTATTGTTTTGAGTTGTGATATTGGATTTGTCGATGGTTGTTAGTTAGGATTACGGGTCCAGAGTCTAGAATCGTTTAGAACCATCAATTGGGGTTGGCGGGCGTTTAATCTACACATTGGATTGACAAATCCAACTCGTAGACTAAGTGTTCGATGAAACGCCAATTGATCGTAGAGACGATTTTAAGGTTCTAGAACCCCATTTTATTAATCTTTAAAAAGGTTTTCGGTTTCGTTTTAAAATTATTTGTTAAAACTTTTATAAACTTTAGCTAAGCTCTTGCAAAGAGATTGACGCTCTCTTTCCAAGATTAGTCTTAAATTTCTCATAGTATAAATCATCGCTTTTAGATATAAAAATTCTCAAACCAAAAATCTTTTGTCCGCGTGTTTAGCATAGCCTTTTTTATCGTTTTCTCATTCGTAAAAACAAACACGAAAACTATTTCTAATTAGCCTTCCCCGAGAGAATCGACTTGAGTTAACTTGCCAGTATACGGTGACCCCGTTCTCTTGCGGGCGAACTAAAACCTTTTCAAAGTAGACATGCATTGTTTAACTAGATTTTAATTTTGAAAGGACAAAAAGTTTGACTCAAAATTTAGCGCCGTTTCCGGGGAGTGGCAAAGGTTTTGACAAGGTTTATTACGTGTATAATTGTTTCGGTTTGCCACTCGATGCGTTGACATTGTTTGTTGTTGATGCAAGGTCGAAGAAGCCTCAGAGGTGAATTGACCCCATTCATAAATAGCATCAAATGAGTATGGATACCAAGTCAACTCTTTCCTTCCCCCGACAAGAGTCCACCCGAAACTACCCAAGCCAATATGTCGAATATTCCACATTATGGCAACAGAGGAACTGGAGGAAGAGGAGGAGGAACAAATGGTGGTCAAAGGAGAGGACATGACAACCGTACTCCCCCTCGAGATCAACAAAACGACAACCAAAATGAGGATCCGCAAATATTTCCTTTAATCGATAACCAGGAGCACAAACAAGATGAGGAACCGAGAGGAACCGAAATCCTCGATAATGGAAATAACATGGGGCCCCATCCCCAAGACAACCATCGAGTCATGATAGAGGAAGATCTAATCGACGATCCTCCAATCAACCGAACACCATAACACTTCTGGAATCGAGAAGTTGCTCGAGCCTCCAATGCTTGGGAAAATCAGAAATTCGAGTATAACCACGTTGTTAATGGTAGGCCCCAGCCCCAAAACAACCAATGAAATCATTATGAGTTCGAGAATTGGGAGCGAGAGCCGAATCATTTCCGAAACGGGGGAGAAGAACGACCGTACCGAGTTTGGCAAAATGATGAATACGACAATGAGAACTACCAACATTATGAGGATGAGCAGTATTTTGGAAGTCATGAGGGATACGGTGGATGAGGAGATTTTGGTGGAGGACGAAGCCCTCGATATCCAAACGAACGTCGACAAGGAGACCTCATATACCCAACCATTTTTCCGTATAGCTCGGCAATAGACATAGGCCCCGCGGCAAGATACTACGATTTGAAGTCCTACATTGTAAACCAGTTACTGACTTTCTATGGCAACGAAGACACGTTCAATTTCATTCGAGAGTTTTACTTTGCGGTATCCAGAATTCCAGCTCTTGGACTAATTGAAAATCAGCTTAGAATGAGGTGTTTTCCGAGTAAATTGAAGGGAAAATCCAAGCAGTGGCTTCTATCATTACAACATAACTACCTAACTAATTGGAGTATGGTATATAAGAAATTCGTGAGCAGATTTTACTTAGCTCAAACGACTGCCAAATAAAGGATAGATATCACCAATTTCGAACAAATGGAGGAAGAATCGTTCCATGAAGCATGGGAACACTACAAAGGACTCCTACATGCATGTCCGCATCATAACAACAATCTCGAAATGGTGAATAATTATTTACATGAGGGGTTGTCGTCAACCTATAAGCAGAAAGTGGAAGCAATGGCCGGAGATTTTGGAGACTTGACCACGAAGGAAGCATGGGACCTATTTGAGCTCATATGTAGAAATCGAGGCAGACACGGCTGAGAAAAATCAAAGTACATGAGGTGTCAACTCCTCAAGAGAAAAATAGCGAGATTGGGGAGCTCACGAAGTAAGTGGTTATGTTGACAAACATGTTGACACGAGAGAAGGAGACGACGCGACCGTCACACAAAACATGTGGGATTCGTGGAGTGTTTGGACATGGTGCCAATGTGTGTGATGTGACGTTTGACGAAGATGAGGATGAAGAGGTGAACGTCATGCAAAACTTCCAACCCAACAACAAATCGGGTCAAAAGTTCACTAAAACCTACAACTCTTACTCCAACTCATACAATCCAGGTCTCTGAGACCATCCGAACCTCAGGTACGGCCCGGGGAGTCCCAATTACGTACCGATGCCTAAACAAACGGACCCTCAATACTTTGGACCACCTTCCCCGGATACAAATCAAGGAGGCTCGGGTAATTATAAACCATATCCGAACAGAGGCCAAGGGAATTATCAACAGCGCTCTCCACTAGAGCAAAATAACTCTGGCCTACAACAATACCAAGCTTCACAACAACAGCAACAAGTTCCACCTCCAATAGATCCCGATGAAGTGTTACGACTGTGGCGACAGAGGCAGGAAATTGAGACCTTACGCAATCGAGAAGAGACTCTTCGTACTATCAAAGAAAACAATCGTACCAAGAAACAAATGGATAAGTTGGAGATGATGATAGGACAATTTTCGGCATCTTTAGAGAATCTCGGGACCAACACCGGGAAGCTACCCAGTCAATCTGAATAATCAATTGCGATACATGTGCTAAGAGAAGGGAAGAAGATTTATAATGGAATTGGAGAATTAGAGGTGGAAGATTTTGAGAATGAATCGAGTGTGAAAGAGAGAGAAGAGAATATTGACGTGCCTTCTTTGAACGGCAAAAAAAGGTGGCGATTAAGGGCATCCATAGGACCAAAAAATCCATACGTGCCAGGTTCGCTGACTGGGATTTTTCAATCCAAGGAAACCGATTCGAGAAAAGATAGCGCAAGCAAGACATCAGGCCGGATAGACCACAAAGCTGATCGGATGGGAGTACAGAAAGAATTGTCTAGTCGTATGAGCCAAGAATCCGACCGGATTGGAGGCTAAAAGGAATCATCCGGTTGGATGAACAAAAATATGATCGGATAGTGAGGACAGACGCAGCATTCGGACAAGAATTTGACCAGATCGAAGTACAGAAAGAAACATCCGACTGGACTGACGGGCATAACCAGTCAGGTCTCAGAAAAATCAGCTCATCCGACCGGATAGGTACTGGTATCCGACCGAATATCATTCTTGGACAGGGCAATTCCATCAACTTCAAACCGCAACGAGTCATCCAAGACCCTGTACCGTTCCCAAATCGTCTCAAGCCAGCAAAGGAGAGCAAGAAATTCATGGAGCTCTACAACAGGCTTAAGAATGTGAATGTTAATCTTCCGCTCTTGGATGTGATCAAGCAATGTCGGCTTACATTAAATTCTTCAAGGAACTCGCATCAAAGAAGAGAAGACTAGAAACGAATGAGCGAGTTATGTTGTCAGAAGAATTGAGTGCAATATGCCATCAACCACTACCTCTGAAAGTGAGAGATCCCGGGAGTTTCTGCATCACGATAACTCTTGGGGATGAACAAAAGGCACGAAGGATGCTCGATTTAGGGGCAGGGATCAACTTGATGCCCTTGACCCTGTACAAACAGTTTAACCTTGTGGAGATGAAGCTAACAAGCTTATGACTTCAACTATCAGACCGTTTGGTGAGATATCCTTTAGGGATGGTCGAAGATGTTTTGGTAGAACTTGGCTCTTTAGTGGTTCCCGTGGATTTTGTGATACCTGACGTTGGGGAGGTGGCAAAATCGAGCAAGGAGCACACTATTATTTTGGTTCGGAAATCCATGGAAACATCACACACATTGATCGACGTCGGACGAGGAAAAATGACACTTTCCATTTTTTATGAATTTGTTACATTTTCACTTAGAGACATTCAGAATGTTCCTTCACCTTTGTTGGGTCCTTATTGTTATTATGTTGATTCCATGGACCAATGCGTAAGAGAACTATTCGGTGTCGTATAATTAGAGAAATGGAACACCGAGGACTGTGATTTTAACTCAAGCACGGAGGGGTGGTCGATCTATTCATGGTTGAAGATGAGCATATGAGCGAGACTCCTTTTGGGCCCGTTTTAGAGCCTAAGATGGAATTGAAACCACTTCCAAGCCACCTCAAATACATTTTCCTTAAGGCCAACAAAAAGAAGCCCGTGATAATTTTTGCGGAGGTAGCAGAGCATAAGGAAAAAGAGTTGATCGAAGTATTCAAAAAGTACAAGCAAGCAATTGGTCGGAGCATCGAAGACATAGAGGAATAATTCTGGTCACATGCATGCACCAGATCGAGTTAGAAGAAGGAGTAAAACCAATAAGAGACGGAGAGAGACGTTTAAACCCAGTGCATGTCGTTCCAAAGAAAGGAGGCTTTAAAATTGGGGAGAATGATAAGGGAGAGGTCGTTCCAACGCGCCTAACCACCGGGTGGCGCATGAGCATTGATTACTAAAAACTAAATGCCGATGCCTATAGGTGCACTATAAGCATCTGTTGTGTTGAAAAAACCGATGCCTTCAGAGGACATTAGGCATCGGTTTTTGTAGAACAAAAACGAAGCCTATAGTGTACCTATAGGCATCGGTTGTTATACAAAAATCGATGACTATAGTTCACCTACAGGCATCGGTTGTTTTCTAAAAATCGATGCCTTATAGGACATTAGGTATCGGTTGTTTTACAAAAGACCGATGCGTTTAGTGAAAATTAGGCATCGGTTTGTAAACGAAGCCGATGCCTATAGTACACCTATAGGCAGTTGTTTTACGATAATCGATGCCTTTAGTGACTGTATATAGACATTAGGCATCGGCTTATGATGACTATATGCATCGATTATGGTCAAATAACCGATGCCTATGTCTATTATAGGCATCAGTTGTAAAACCGATGCCTAAGGTCCAGGTTATTGGAATCGGTATAATAGGCATCGATTGTCAGTTATAAAATCGATGCCTATTAGCAAAAACAACCGATGCTATTGGGGATTTTCTGTACTGGTAAGTACGAAAAGAAAATATATATGTAAGTGAACTAATTTTGAAAATTCAAATAATACAATTAATGAATATGCGTGCCAAGCCGAAACTAAAGATTATGCAAATTGCATTTGCGACGAACTCATATCCGTCAACATGAATAGTACTGACATGACATATAATTATGACGGGTAGCTCGTGATCCTAGTTGGCTGCATCAAATTCTCTGGCGTCAGCAGGATGACACCATCCGTTCCATTGAATTAAAGCCACGCAGGGATACAGAAACTTCATGGTGTACCTCTTGGAAAGAACTCATGAAGCTGCACTCCAAGACACGAAAATTAAAAAAGCACAAAATTTAAAAAAAAAAAAAAAGAAAGAAAGAGAAAGAGAGAGAGAAAATTATTAAATACTTTGGGAACTTATTCCTCAAAAGGAAACTCTTTCTTTTTTTCTTTCCCACTATCGGTATGCTCAACTTCAGGTCCACATTAATGGACAGTACTAGCTCTCAATTTCTTCAAAAACCTAACACTTATATTAACCCTAATCTGGACCATCGATTTATACCTTATTATGCTGATCAACTCAACGATTCAATGTATTGTCGTATCGCTAATTATCTCATGTCCGATGAAGATCATGAATGTTTCGAGAAAAACCTCTTGGAAGACAAGAATACTATTGTATCCGAAAATTCTAACGGTAAATTTGATGGATCTTCAAATTTAGTTGATCCGGTGGCCCATAGCATGTAAGTTCTAGTGAAGGGATAAAAAAAATAATATATGTTTAGTTTCATATGCAATGATAAATATAGTATGTTATTTATGATTTACTTATATTTTCCGTGTTTTTAGAAAGAAGAGAAGAGAATTGAAGAAATACAACACACAAGAGGATCTTAGGTTTGCGTTTCGAACAAAAACGGATCTTGAAGTCATGGATGATGGATATAAATGGAGGAAATATGGTAAAAAGATGGTGAAAAACAGCCCAAATCCGAGGTAATTAAGGTGTCGATTTTTGTTTGTTTTTCTTCTATCTTTTGCTATGTTTGTCGAAAGTGTTTTATATAGATAGATAATCACTTTATTAGTCAAAATCAAAACAAAATGTATGTAGGCAGCTTGATATAGTGAAGTAACTATATATGGACACACAAACACACTTTTTGCAGCTTGCGAGGCCATCAAAATTAATCATGCATATGATGCGACCATGTATACAAACCAAAATCTATCTCTCTATCTAGATGTATAATTATAACAACGCCTGAGGCTTAGTCGAGATAATTAATAAAATAATCTATCAAAATTACAAAGACCTCTCGGTTGTTTATATGTTACAAAAGTGATAAAATTTGTTTTTTTTTTTCTATTATATTGTCCATTTTTCAATTTATAACCAAGATATTGTTTATTATCAAAACACATACATGAAGTTGGCAAAATCATCAAAAAAAGGTACAAAATTATCCTGATCGGGCTTTTTTGCTGACGTGACGTGATTCAATAATTTTTTTTTCATTTTTCTTTATTTTTATACATTAATTGAACAAAAAAAACTGAGAAAAAAAATCATTTTTAGTCCATTATATTGACCATATTCCAAAAAAGATACGTGACATTGACCATCATCAAACCACGTCTACTAAATTGGTCAATTCATAAAAAATGGTACAAAAAAGGTTTGGTCGAGATTTTTGCTGACGTGGCGTGGTGCTATATTTTCATTTTTTCTATAATTATAAGCATTACAAATGTGTTTTGCCCTCCCTTTTCTTTTCTTTTATTTTTTATTTTTCCTCTAATCTAATCAATAAAATTTGAATCAATAAAAAATGATTAAAAATCTAAGATAAATATAAAAATATAAAATAAATATTAAAAAATTATAAAATAATTATAAAAATTTATACTGGGAAGTTATTATTAATAAAAAGAACTAAGCTAATACAATTAGATATAAATATAAAATCATAAAATATATTATAAGAAATTGTAAAACATACATATAATTTTGTATGAGTAATATTAGACTTATTTTTATAAATATCTATATTTTGAATTTTTTTTTTAAAATTCAATTTATATTTTTATATTTATTTCTAATTTTATTAATTTTTTATTAATTAAAATCTTACTAATAATAAAAAAAATTATATATATTTTATAATTTTGTAAGATCTACTTTATATTTTTTATTTATCACTGATTTTTTTTATTTAATAAAATATATTAATTTGATTCAAGGAAAAAGAATGAAGGGCAAATAGGATTTTGTCGTCAATTTAATGTTTAAAATTAATAAAATGATAAGAAAATGTAAATTAATGCCTCGTCAGAATACCCCGATTAAGCTTTTTTGGATCATTTTTGATGAATTGGCCAATTTAGCAGATGTGGTTTGATGATGGTCAATGTCACGTACCTTTTTTGGAATGTGGTCAATATAATGGAACAAAATTGATTTCTTTCTCGGGTTTTTTTGTTCAATTAATGTTTAAAAGTAAAGAAAAATGATAAGAAATTATTGAATCACGCCACGTCAGCAAAAAAGCCCGATCATTATAATTTTGTATCTTTTTTGATAATTTTACCAACTCAGTGTAGGTGTTTTGATACTGGACAAGATATTGGTCCTAAATTGGAAAGTGGACAACATAATGGACCCAAAAAATAATTTTCCCTACATAAGTGCAACTTTAGAATTGAAAATTAATCACCCTTGTATATATTAATTGAAAATCTTCTTAATCTAGTGTTTGTTTTGTGTATTTCGTTTGACAAATCAAAATTTATTGTACTTCGATTACTTAGTTGTTATCCGAATCTAATATCTACTTAATTTAATATTTTCTTTTTCATTGTATCTTGTCTAATTTAATATTTTTTATTTATTATATTTTTTCAAATTTAATATTATTTATTATATTTTGACTGATTCAATCATTTTATTTTATTCTCCTAATAGACAAATAAAAACAAAGCACATATAATTACTAAAAAAATAATTAGTTATTTTAATTAAAAAACAAATTATATATGAAGTAATTTTAAGTACAAAAGAAATTTAATTATGAAAATAATTAAATAAATTTTATTTATAATAATATTTTAATAATTTTATTTTTGAAACTTCAAATATGCTAAATAGGCAAGTTATGCGTTATTTGAAATAATTTAAGTTTGTAACTAAAAAAAACTAATGGATTCAGTATAAAAGTAAAAATATAAAATTATATAATAATAATAATAATAATTTACAAAAGATTGATTAGACATGGGTGCAATGCGACAGGGTTAAGAGTATTACATATTTTGATTTTTTTAAATAACTAATAATTATTAAAATTTAATCTAAACATTAAAATATAGGGTAAAAAATTATATGCATCCTGTACTATACGCATTTTTTGGATTTGTATCCTAACGTTTTTTTTTTGTAATTTAATGCATCCTGTACTATACAAAATTTTGAAAGTGCATCCTGTACTATACAAAATTTTGAAAGTGCATCCTGTACTATACAAAATTTAGAAAAAACTAGTTTTATTAAATAAAATTTAGAATTTATTAAATAATTATGCAAACCATATTTTATCCTAACGTTTACCGGAACTAATTTTATTAAATAAATAAAATTTATTATTTATTAAATAATAAATTCGGTGAGTTTGCATATTTAATAAGATATTTAATAAAATATGTCGGAACTAGTTTTAAATAAATAATAAATTCGTCGGAACTCACCTAAAGTATACGAGTTTGAAAATATGTAACCTCACTCGCGAGACTATGTGAGTTTCGACGAGTTGGCTGGTCGGAGGATGCACTTTCAGAATTTTTTGAAGTACAGGATGCATTAAATTACAAAAAAATGCAAACCCAAAAAACGCGTATAGTACAGGATGGTTACAATATTTTTCCCTAAAATATAATAGGATTTAATAATAATAATTAATAAATAGAGATACGACACTGGTTGAGAATGTCTTTTTGAATATTATTCAATATGTAAATAATATTATTAACGAATTTATTCTAAATATTAAATTATAAAATTATTTAATAATTATAATATATAATAAATAGATTTGACATATATAAGACATGGGTTGAAACTGAACTGATCCCCTTCCGTGATTGACAGAGGATATAGTGTCAACAAGCATTATCCCACTAAATTCACCCCGCATTTGCACTAACACACACCCTACATCCAATCATTTTCTGCTACGTATGCAAATTGACATTAAAATCTCAACCAAAGACAAGAGAACGAGATTGTGGGTTGAGAACACATTATTTGAATTTTTATTTTTAGATTTAAAACTTTATAATTATCACAAATATTTTTATACTTATCTTTTAATAAATTCGATGTAATATATAAAAATTAAACTAAGCAATATATAAATACAAACCTAAATGGTATCTATTATTGTAAAAGATGCCTGAGTTTCTTTAATTAGACTAATTTAAATTTTGTATAGGCTTCCAGCATCTAGATTCCATTAATATGTTCTTATTCTCTCTTTTTGTTGGAACTGTTTTTGGTTGATGGAATAAAAGTGTAGTTTGAATTAGAAAAAAAAAAGATAAGTGGGTCGATGAGGCTAACATCAACTAGTATGATGACGGGATGTTTTCGACAATCGCATCGGAGCAAAGTAATTATACACATATATTGTATTTTGGTTAATTATATATATACGGAGTCCGCAATTTGACATACAATTATGTATAACATTGATTTACACATTATATATATATATATATATATATATATATATATATAAATTTTACAGTACATTCAGTCATATCTCATATTAGACCATTTCAGTTTTTATGTAGAGAAATAGATCAATGAATTTAAATAAAGGGCAATACTCTTGTTAGGCCGGACTAACGGATCATCCGTTAGGCCAAAATTTAACACCAATACATTATAGTGCAAAAAACAATACATTATAATAAAAAATCATTACATCATAGTAAAAAACATTACAGTACAAAAACCAATATATCATAGCACGGGTCAGAGATTTATGAAAAACTAATATTTTACAGTAAAAAACCAATACATCACAGTACAAAAAACGAATACATTATAGTATCGGGTCAGATGGCATAACGGGTTATGACCAGTTAATCTGGCCTAACACAAGTATTTGCCTTAAATAAATGAGGTATGGTTGATTGTACTGTAGAATTTTTCCACACACACACACGAGTTCAAAATATTCGTGGAATTTGCCACATCAGGAAATTATCTTGGATTAGGTGAAGACAAAACTTAGTATAATACATTCATCATATCTTTAAGTGTACAATTTTTACGATCAGCGTCACCATTAAACTGATGTGAATACAGATTGTAGTTTGATGAATGATACTACTTTCCTTACAGAATTCTTCAAGCGAATCAACGTATTTTTCATCTCTATAACTTTGAATCATTTTTAACTTTCAAGTTAAGTTTAATCTCACTTTATTCGTATATATGTTGAAAGTTTCAAAAGTTTCATCTTTTCTTTACAAAAGACCTACATAACAATATCTTGTGCAATCCTATATGAATGTAATAAAATATTTTTTCCACCTCGAGTTTGCACAAAATTCCTATCTCACAAATTAGTATGACTTAACTCAAGTGGGCTAGCACATCTTATCAACAAATAAAACAGTGTCTTGGTCATTTTTGCTTCAACACAAATCTCACACTTGTCTTGATAATAAATTTTAAAACATGGTATGAATTATTGCTTCATCAGCTTTTTTATTATGTTAAATTTACCATGTCCTAATCGATCATGCCATAAACTAGAACATTCCAATAATTAATAAGAAGTAGAAACTTTATTGACCGCATCTTAGCGGAAAACATACATTACATTCATCATAAAGAGGCCCTAGTCAAGGTAGCCTCTAGCCAAGAATCTACCATTCTTAGTCATTACAAACGTATTAGCCTCAAACTCAAACTTAATTAAATCCGACATTACTTAAAAAGGAGTCAGAGACTAAATTCTTATGGATGTCCAGGACATGCAGTACTTTTAGAAGCGTTGAAGCATGGCTGAAAGTCATCTTGAGAACCACTTTGCCGAGTCCTATCACTTTTGAAGTTGAAGAGTTCCCAACGAACAATTTCTTTTCACTGATCGGCGTATATGGGAAAACATCTCCTTATCAACGCAATTATAATGAGTTGACCCATTATTTATCCACCATTCCTCGTGTTTAAATTTACTTCAAACACAAATACATAAAGATCGAGTTCAAATAACTGAATTAGAAGAGGTTTATCTTCTATCACATTAGCTTGATATTTACTACCGTTTAATCGCCTTTCTTAGGTTGACAACAATATTTGGCCATATAGCTTGGTTTGCCATAAATATAGCAGTTGCCCTTGAAAATTTTGGCATTACCTTTTATTTATTAGCATGCCTTTTCCATTTCTTCCTAGAATTCGACTCGCCTAAATTTGTCACTGACTCCACTTCGATTTTGTTAGACTGGCCTAAGGCTTTACAGTTATTGATCGAGGAATTCTTATTAAAGGAGAAGTGCCCTCCGACCAGAGTTACTTTCTCCTGCTATAAAGACGTATAAACTTTCAATCAACCACTAGGTCGAGAGAGGTGCCCTCCGATCCAGAGTTACCCTCTCTCACCCAAAAAGAACTTTCAAAAATAATCACTTTCAAATACCCGGGAGAAGTGCCCTCCGACCAGAGTTACCTTCTCCCGCGATCCTCCCTCTATGCATAATACTTCTTCAAATGACACACATTCCAGCTCCGGGGTAAAATCTTCCCGTCTGCACCTTCAAGTATATATGCACCGCCTCGCAGTACCTTCATCACTTTAAAGGGCCCAATCCAGTTTGGCTCCAGCTTCTTGGTCGCCTTCAAAGCATCAGCTCTCTTCCACACTAAATCGCCAACCTGAAAACAACGATATTTAACTTGTTTATTAAAAGCAGCCTCCACTCGTTGTTTGTAATGTTCCACCCGAGCTGCAGCTTTCTCACGTATCTCTTCAATCGTTTCGATTGCTCCTCGAGCCAATCTCTCATTCTCCTCCACGCTAAAGGTCGCTAAACGCTGCGAACCTCCAACTATCTCGGCTGGAATGACTGCATCCATCCCATAAACCAAACTGAACGGCGACTCCCCCGTGGTGGTTCGGGGATTTGTTCGATAGGCCCAGAGGACGGACGCGAGCTCATCCTCCCAAAGTCCGCCTGCTTTCTATAACCGCAACTTAAGTCCCTGCACAATTATACGATTAGTAACCTCCACCTGTCCATTAGTTTGTGGATGCGCCACAGAGGCAAATCGCTGTTTCATTCCCATATCCTTGCACCATTTCTGCATTTTTTGCCCATTAAACTGGGTCCCATTGTCCGAGACTAACACTCGTGGCACTCCAAACCTGCAAAATACATTATCAAAAATAAAGTCCATGATATGCTGCTCGCTTATCCCCGTGACAGCCTCAGCCTCCACCCACTTGGTGAAATAATCAATAGCCACCACTAAATGTTCTTTACTGCCCGGGGTCTTTGGGAAAGGACCTACGATATCGATTCTCCACTGCGTAAACGGGCATGACGAGCTCATTAATATCATTTCCTCAGCCGGTATGTGAATAACCGGAGCATGCATTTGACACTTCTTACAAGTTCGAACCAGCTCGCTTGCCATAGCCTTCATCCCAGGCCAAAAGAAACCTGCTCGCAATGTTATACCCATCAAGGCCTTTCCCTTTGCATGATCTCCACAATACCCTTCATGTCATCTATTTTAGTACCTCCATCCCACGTTCTTTAGCCAAACATTTCAGAAGAGGTCCAAACCGCGACCTCTTATACAGCTCCTCATTAATAGCACAAAAACGAGCTGCAACTCTAGCCTCTTTCGTTGTCAATTTCTCTGCGCCTTCCTGCGCTTTAAGGAGAGTATCCCAAATAGGTGATCGCCAATCATCCTTGTCTTCAATTTCCATAACCTCAGATATTTGGGTACCTATCCTCGTGGTATACTCCGGATGTTCTTCTTCTAGGGAAATCTCCATTAACTCCTCGTTCGGCTGAACTGAATTATCCTGTTCTTTCATTTTCTTGGGGTTTAGCACCCCTTCCAGTTGATCATTACTTCTCTCTCGCTTGTTTTCCATCAACCCTTTCCTGATCGCCATCTGATAACACGATCTGGCGACCTGTTGCTCTGCGACAACCTCACCCACTCCATTGCCTACTGGGTACTTGATACTCATGTGATAAGTCGAGGTTACTGCCTGAAACGCATTAAGGGCAGGTCGTCCCAGTATCACGTTGTAGGCCGACCTCCCCTGGATGATTAAAAAATTTAAGCTCTTCTCGACTCTCGACTCATTTCTTCCCAACGCCACTTGCAACGTCAACTCGCCTTCCGTGTTCACCTGCGCCCCATTAAAAGCATATATGGGCGTGCTCACCGACCGCACTCTTCTATCTATTTCCATTCGATTAAGGCAGTCTGTATATATAATGTTCACCGAGCTTCCATTATCTACAAATATCCTGCTGACCTTATAACCCTCAATCTCCGCCTCGACCACTAATGCATCATTATGATCTTCCTGTAGCCCGCGCCTCTCATCGGGGCCAAAGGAAATGACTGGCCCTGCTACTTGAGGCTGTCTGCTCACACTGGCGACCTCACTTACGCCCAAGCGAGCTGACTTAACATGCCGTTTCCTCGCATTGTTGGAATCACCATCCGTTGGCCCTCCGGAAATCATGTTTATTCTTCCTCTATTTCTCCGCGGCCCTTCCTGTCTCTGATTTCATTGTCGTCCTTGCCTCGCCACCTGCTGCTGAGGCGGGCTCCTCGGCGGTGGTGGAGGTAACGTCTGCCCTTGTTCGCACGGCTCCCTTTCTTTATAGATCACTTCCTTCAAATGCCCTGCCTTTATCAATCTTTCTATTTCTTCTTTGAGGTGCCTACACTTCTCAGTGTAATGCCCGTAATTATTGTGAAATCGACAGAAGGAGGCAGTCTTGGGGTGAGTGGGGATAGGTGTACGATCCTCTGGCCACTGTATGGCATCAGGCACAGAACGCTCCATAATACTGAACACCTTAGCACGCGGATACATTAATGGTGTGAAGTCTTCTTGTTTCCAATCGCGCGCGCTCGCCTCCTGCCTCGCACTAACCCCTGCACTCGAAGCCAGGAGCCCGCGCATTTCCCTCCTTGATTCTCTTCTTACTTCTCTCCTCGGGATAACTTCTCGCGCCTCCGTATCCGACCTGCCAAAACGCACTCTATGTTCCTCTTCAGCCTCCTCCACCTGTATGTATTTATGACATCTTGCCAGGAAATCATCATACGTTCGCGCCTCTTTTTTCACTAATGATTTGCGCAAGTCCTCTCTCCTCAGTCCTTGACGTAAAGTTCCAACCTTCATCTCGTCAGTGGCAGTGGGCACCCCCAAAGTAGCACTGGTGAATCTGTTGACATATTGTTTGAGCGTCTCGCCAGGTCGCTGTACCATGGTAAAGAGTGACTGCGCCGTCCTCGCACCCTGTCGAGCACTGGAGAATTGCTTCAAAAAGGCAGCTCGCAACACTGAATAACTGATAATTTTCCCCTGCGGGAGTTGATAGAACCAATTTTACGCGATCCCCCTCAGGGTGGATACAAAAGCCCGGCCTGCCACGGCATCCGTGTAGCTGTGTAGCATTCTCGCATTTTCGAAGAGCTGTAGGTGCTCAACTGGATCTGTTAACCCCCGATACTGTAAATCCAACGCCTTATAGTTTTTAGGCATTTCTGCATGCATCATGTTCTCCGAGAAAGGATGTCCTTCTTCTCCTTCCAACCTATCTCCATCCACTCGTCTCTATAATTTCAGCATGGCCTCCTGCAGCTCTCTAAAGGCTTTATTATGTGGTCCCATCTCGCTCTCTCCTTTTCCTTCTTTGGACACATTACCGCTCTTCTTAGTTCTCGCCTGAGACTCACCATCCGTATCAGAGGTCGGGGTCTCGCTATCACTACTATATCTATAATGTCGTCGACTACTTCGCCTGTAATGACTTCGCCTTACCTTCCGTCCTTTCGCTCGCCGTCTACGAGTATGAGAGCCTACAGAAGAGGTGGAACTCGAAACATCCTCCTTTCTCCGCGTACTCCATCCCCTTTTGCGAGATAATCTCTTCGACGTAGATTTCTCGCCTCGCTCTACTCTTTTAACCGCCGACTCCTCCTTCTCGCTATGAGATCTACCGCCTTTTTCCTTCCCCGTACTTAGCTCACTTGCTAAGTACCTGCGTAACTCCTCGTGTTTCTCTAGCGGCACGAAGTCGAGTCCATCCAAAAATCCTTTTTTAATCTGATAGGGTTTGTCCTTCAGTAAATCTTCTCCTTCTTTCCCCTCCACATGGATCGCCTTTTGCGCCTCAGCCTCCGGCGTTTTCATCTCTACGTCTTCCGCCAAAACCTTCCCCCCATGCCTCCTGGGGGAAGGCGGTGGTGTATTATCGACGCCCTGGACAACTAGATCCGCCTGAGGAGGCGTTTTTCCATCCCTTGCTACGTCTTTCTCATTAACGTCCACCAGTCTATTCTTTCTGTTCTTCTTGTTATTCGATAGAGAACCATATAGTAAGGTTCTTGGAAGTATGTTGTTATCCTTCAAGTTTTGTCTACGAAACTTCTAACGCCTTTCGCTCAAGGACTCGATGTCCCTCTTTCCCACAGACGGTGCCAATTTGATGAGTCCAAAAAGTTGAACTACCAAATAAAGAGGGCACTAACCTCAAAATAGAGATCAGCGACCTGAATTGATGATTAAACTTGTTTCAGCGACCTCGAATGTCCTCCACAATCGTCGCAGCGACCTCGCCGATCCTGCAAAACAACGCCTAGAACGGGCCGGATTTCGAGCCCGTTAAGGCCTTCCAACGCTTAAGTTAATAAGCGAAAAATACACTCCTCTCTCTCAATAATACCGTGAAATCACAATAATAGTATGATAATGAATACAAAATAAGAGACAAAATCCCTCTTTTATAGGGATAGGAGAAATCCTCCACTATCTAGGGTTACCTTTCATAACCAGAATTCCATTCATACCGTGACTCTTTCACCGTCTTTCAATTGGGACTCTTCCCATATGATAAGTTTCCATAAACATGAAACTTCTTAATATATATTACCGAAATAAGCCTGGGCATATAGCCCACCAGGCCCACATACATATTAAACTCTCAATCAGGCTCAAATACTCAGCCCAACCCACCAGAGATCACGACCCTATATGAGAACTCATCCTCATACTACAGGTCACTACTCCAGATACATCAGCTCGCCCACTTTTGAGGAACAGCCTTCGGCTCGTTCACCTCTCAAAGGCATAATATTGAGGAACAGCCTTCGGCTCGTTCACCTCTCAAAGACATAATACAGCTCGCCCATTTTCCAGGAGGCACACCCTCTCCTAGAAATGAGGTCACCTTCCACAAATACCCACATATATCACATAATATTACGTACGGATATTTTGGTCCACATCAGTACTCTAAGAAATCTTCTCCGCAATAGTACGGAGTCGATGGTAGAGCGGTAAGCTTTCTCGAGTCGTGTCTCTCGACGATAGATATAATCGGCGGTTGGTGGTTTTAGTTATTCTCTTGTTAAGCTAAATTACACTAATCTACACTAGGAAAGCATTAAGTCATTGGTTTGGTTTGAGTTTTATGCTAAAACTTGAATTTAAAAGGAGACTTTAATTAAAATAAAGAGAACGAGGGTTTAGGGTGTTCGATTCGTCTCCACGATTAATCGGTTTTCGCCGAGCACTTAATCCATAGTTCGGGGTTGTCAATCCCAAATGTCGATCAAGCATTGAGGTCGTCAATCCCAATTCTCGACAAGCTCCGATTAATGGTTCTAAACGAACCTAAGTCCTAAACCCGTAATTACTAAACTAATTGCATCAAATTAAGCTTCCAATTAAAAGAGGATTCATGGAGGGAAAATCAAAAGCATTTGAATTTGAGAAAAGTCAAAGGCTTTAAAATTGGACAAGACAAATTACCAAAGAAGAAAAACTCATACATCTTTCAAGAGCTAAAAGTTTGTCTAACTAAAAGAGGTAAAAAGCTTGAAAAGAGCATTAATGGAGTTTTTGCAAGAACATGAACAAACTAAAATTTAGAAATGAGAAATTGAAGAACAAGGCAAGAAAAACAACACAAACTAAATCTAAAAACCAACACAACAACAATTAACAAGAACAAAGCATAATAATAAAGGGAAAGAACACTACCAAATTGCATCGAACACCAAGCTCCAAATCTTCAAATTAAAAGCTCCACAAATGAAGGAGGTGTCACTCACTCCAACAATTGCTTCAAAAACAACTAACTAACTACTAACTAACAACTAACTAGCTAAGCTAAACTAGATTAACTATTAAGCTACCTAACACTAAACTAGGGTTTATCATTGCAAGGAAATTTAAAGGCTTGAAGGAAATGGAACAAGTCCAAATTCCCCCAAGGAGGGTTGGATAAGGTTGGAGAAGGTTGGGCTTATTTATACAAAAACGCAGGGGTAAAAATGTCAAAAAGTGGTAAAATCCCGAGATGGAATGCGTCTCAGTCGATCGACTGGCAGTCGATCGACTAGGGGTCAGTCGATCGACTGACTCCTCAAAATTGGCCAACCTTACTGCCCGTCAGTCGATGGTCCAGTCGACCCAGCTGTCGATCGACTGGCAGTCGATCGACTAGTGGTCAGTCGATCGACTGGCTCGGCTGCTCCAACTCGGTTTTCTCGTTTCGCTATAATCGTCCGCCAGTTGTCGCTCCACGTTCACGCTGTGTTTTCTTGCGTTGCCCGTTCCGATCCGAGTCGAGTGTGATGCTCCGAGCGTTCGCGGGACCGCTTGGTCATCCTACGGCCAAAAATACAAAAACGAGTAAAAATGTACGAAAAATGACTAAAAACCGCACAAAGGCTACAAAATACCTAAAACTAACAAAATAGGTCAAAACGACAAAACACACGCGAATGCGACACAAAAAGGTAACAAAAATGCGTACAAAAAAGTACAAATCAGTTATCTTCCTCCATACAAAGCTGAAATATCAAATCCTCAAGCACCATTTTCCTTGCATTTGTGCTTGAGGTAGTTGTAAAACTTTCCATATTGGCAACACTTTTCAATAATTGAAGCCATTTGGAACGCCTCATTCACTTGCAATTCTTTAGAAACAAGTCATGAAAGATGATTTGAACTTCTTGCACTTGGATGATCACCAACTTGGCAGCAACAATGTAAGTTTTATATGGAGTTGAATATTGGACATGCTTTCCTAAGATGAATATTGTCCCACTACGATGCTCATTGTTGATAGCATTTTTTTTTAAGATAAAATGATTGACGATTCAGCATTTCGATACTTATGATCTTCAGCAAACAAAACTATATCCAGAACAAACAATCTTTGAAGGAAGTGAAGAAGACAATATTCTTTTTTATGAAAACTTAAATGTATGAATGAGTGAATTTCAATTCTCATGTAAGGGGGTTTATACAGTTGCTGAAGAGTTACGTTTGAACAGGCACAACACTTCTGGAAAAGCATCCTTTACTGAACAGGCACTGTTATGTTTGGCATTGTTTTTTATGTATGAACATTAGAACTGTTATGTTTGAATAGTGATAGGCCAAAATAGTTTGAAGGACTGGATAGACCAGTCGGAACAAGCCCAAAGCATAAAGTCTAACTTAGCTTTATAAGGAAAAACTCTCTCACCCAATAAGATAAGACTAAAGACTCAAGACCAATCAAAACCCATGCCCACGGCCCACTCCAGAGCATGAGTCGAGTCTAGTTGGCTTGTTAGATGCAGCGCGAACTCACTAGCCCGTAGGTCCTCGCCTCTTTAACAACGGGTGCCCCTAAAGTCCTAAACTCAAATGTCCAACTTGAGATACTTAAGTTGTTTAACTTTCCATTTCACAACCAATGTGGGATATCAACATTCCCACATTCAATTATATACTGTACATCTTGGAAAAAAAACATTTTGATCCTGTAATATACGAGTTTTGAGATTACAACTTAATGTATTTTTCATAATTAATTGCAAATTTAGTATGGGTTGGTACATTCGCAACCTGATGTGTTTTTCAAAATTAATTGCAACCTGTAGTATAAGAGTTTGTGAATTTGCAACTTCCGACCAATCGAAACACGAAAAACTAAAAAGATTTTTGAAATGTTCGAATTTTTGCATGAGATTTTTACAACATACTAACAATATGATGTATACGTTATTTGGAATATTTGATAATTATTATATGAACAATTTAGAAGATATTGATCAGTCATTGAGTTTTATTAGAAAACTTTGGCGGTATCTTGCATACTTTGTATTTTGAATCATGTAATGGTCTCTATATTTATAGAATCCTTGGGAAATTGTAGTTCATTTTTTGTCAGATTCACTTAATTCCAATATGTATTGGATTTATTTATGAATTCTTAATTTCTATGGCCGTTTTGCAAACTTTCAGAAAATAAAAAATGGACCTAGAATTCGAAAATTCATTAAAAAAATCGAATACATATCGGAATTGAGTGAATCTAATGACAAATAAAAGAAAATTTGTCAAGGATTTCATCCCTATAATGATAATTCCATGAATCTGAATACATAGCTTGTACGATACAATCAAGGTTTATGAGAAAACTCAAAGATGAATCAATATCTCCTAAACCATTCATAAAAAATTATCAAAATTCTCAAATAACATATAATTCGTATAGGGACAATGTTGTAAAAGTTTCATGAAAAAATGCGAATATTTGAATAAATTTGGCGGTTTTGTGTTTAAACCTGTAGAATGTTACAAATTTGCAAACCCATGTAAAAATACATTAGATTGCAAATTCACCGACCTGTATACTACATGTTTTAATTAATTACGAAAAATACATTAAGTTGCAATTCTAAATAATACGTATAGTATAAGATTGAATTAATCTTTTTCCCTCTACATTTAAGTGACTAACTTGGAACATTAATTTCACATTCATCTTAAATTAGTTTAGTGATATTTTGAGTTCTAATCTTATCTACTCCAAATATAGATTAAGCATGTAATCTTTATCTTCATTTTCATAAATGAGATCATGATTAAGACTTGAGTCGAAAGCCATTTCTACAACCAATCTGAACCACATTCATCGTGTTTTCCGCCTGCTTTGAACGAATCATGATGTGTGCAAAATGGAGTCATATAGTTATATACTATGAAAGCTCGTGGGTCACAACTTCAATGATATTGGAAATAAAATTGTACAAAATATTATATTATGGAAATTTCAATTTTAGAGACTAATGATGAATTTATGAATATATGTAGGAACTATTTCAAGTGCTCAAGTGGAAGATGCAATGTGAAGAAAAGGGTAGAAAGGGATGGGGAGGACTCAACTTATGTGATTACTACTTATCAAGGGGTGCACAACCATGCCTAGTTCTCTTGCCCTATTGCTATGCACGGATAGGGAGGGTAATATATATGCTTTGGGGTAGTGGTTCAAATCTGTAGGTTGTATTGTGATATAAATTTCATTCGCACGAGACATGACCACCCACACACAAATAAGTGTTTTATGATATGTGCTTTGCATCGTTTACTTTTTTTACCAACCAAACACTACTAAAATATGTATATGTTCACATTTCTAAAGAATATATGTATGTATGTGAAACACCCTAAAACATGTGCATTCTCATGCACCATTATGGGTTATTCTGTGCATTGGTTGTCTTACTTGATGTGGGCTGATTGTGTACATTTTGCGGTCATGTGGGAACTGAAGAAGGTCCTGTTTTCTCTTAACAAAATTATGAGATATTAATATATGGGCCAGACACTATTGGGCTAGACCTGAATCATGAAACTGCCCGAACTCCTCTAAGATACCAATTTGTGTGCGTGTAATTGATCTCTGTTTTTTCTTTTTCCATTTTTTAGTTGTTTCTGCGTTTNGCAGGTTCTTGTCACTGTGAAAATCATAATCAACTTAACATGAACAAGTGTTGCATAATTAAGTGTCAAAGTTATGTTTTTGTTTTTTTTCAATTTCAAAATCTAAGCAAGGGGGAAAATTAGTTTCTAGATTATTTATTTAGTGAGGGATGTTTGGCTAACCTATAAAATGTAGACAAGACTGTTAAGACTTTTTAATATTAGTTAAATCGATGTATATGTAGTTGTTCATATTTTTGTTTGTGATTGTTAAATATACAATATGAGTATTAGCCATGTTGAGCAAATTAATGATCAATCCATATGCATAAAACATGAATTCTATCACATAACTAGAATTTATTTTTGCTTACATATATTTTTTCTTTTTTTCCCCCTACAATTTTGCTCTCTTTACATAATATAAGTGTAACCCATAGAAAAAACAAAAAATTATGAACCGGTCCAAAAGAGGGATTTACTTGTAAAGCCACCCACAAAAATCTACACCACTATCAACACAATTAATTCAGAACCCAATTAGAAACAAAGACGCTGAAATATCGTAATAATGGGGATATACAGAATCACCATTAATTTTGTGGTAATAAAAAGGCAATTTATAGAAGCACTAAACTTTAGAGTACAGTAAAATTAAAGGGAAATTAATTAATGGGAAAATACATAATCTTTACCGCTCAAGTACATCTATCTCATCCTCATCATCTTATTCTCGAGCATCGAGAATCAGAGAATCATCGCACCACATGTACCGATCATCATAATCGTTGCTTTCAGTTTCGGGATGGTTTATTGCATTAACATTATTATAAGGTTGTGGCTGTTGATATCGAAGACAATACATAGCAGGAACCCAATAGTGAGAATTAATCAGCGCGTACCCTGGCTGAACATATCCACATATTTTCATCACCAGCGCTGTTGGATTATGATCATCTGGAGAATCAAAAGCGGCGGCCATGGCGAATTAATTTCTCTCTCTTCTCTGTATTTCTTGTTTTCTCACTTGTTGATATTGTGGTGAAAGTATGAATTAAAGCTGACTTGAGAGCCTATTTATATACTATTACAAGTCTGAATTAATTAAAGCTGACTAACAAACGCGTATGGGTTTCTCTCTCTTCTCTCTTTCCATATGTAATCATGGAAAGTTTTAATGTGGATATGCAATAAGATCTTGGCATTAATTGTTTTCCATTCACTTTCTAATTAACTTCCACGTTGTTATATAGTATTTACTAGTTTAACACAACACGTTATTTATAAAAAATTAAATATAAAGAATATTTTTGAAAATTATAAAAATTTTAAAAATAAAAAATTAAAAGGATGTGTATCTCAACCCGTGCCATGTTCAAGTTATTAATTATTTTAATTACTGGTTAATATTTTATTTTAATGTTCAAATTAAATTCATTAATAATTATATTTGTATACTTATAAAGATTCAAAAGATGTCACATTTCAATATATATTAATTAATTATTATTAACTCATTTTATACTTTTATGTTTAATTTAATTTTTAGTAATTATAGTTACATATTTTGAGAAATTCAAAATGTGTCATAATCTCAAGTCTTCTTGCATTGTGCCATTGTCTAATAAATAAATTAATTATTATTATATAATTTTATTTTCTTATATTTAGATTGAGTTTGTTACTAATATTTAGTTACATACTCCAATTATTACAAATATATCATAATTTATCTATACGTAATATTTAAAATTTCAAAATTAAATTATTTGAACTTTTATTATAAATACAATTTATTATTTATTTTCATATATAATTTTTTTTTGTAATTAAAATTATTTCATATGTGATTTATCTTTTAATTAAAATAATTAATCTAGATTTTTTTCTACTAATTATATATGACTTATTTATATTTTTACATTAGGAGTATAAAAAATTATTGAGTTAGACAAAATATAATAAAAGAAAATTATTAAGTTAGGCTAAATATAATAAAAGAAATATTAAATTAGGCAAGATATAGTAAAATAAAAATATTAAATTAGATATTTATTAGGCTCGGATGACACATAAGCAAGCGAAGCACCAAGATATTTTATTATCCAAGCAAAACATACGAAGTTGACACATAAATCTGGAGGACTTTGCATTAATATATACTTGTTTAAAACCCTTGTATCACACGAAACTTATCAAAAGATAAATATAAAAAAAATCTGTGATAATTATTGAATTTTAAATTTAAAATAAAAAATTAAAACAATTATTCCCAACCTGTACCTTGTACATGTCTAATCTATTTATTTATTATTACAAATATTAAATAATTTTGTATTTGATGTTTAAACTGAATTCATTAAATCTTAATTACATACTTACAAAAATTCAAAATGCGTCACATTCTAAACCCGTGTCTAATATCACGTTTTATTAATAATTATTATTATTATTAAATCATTTTATATATTAATTTTTAGAATAAATTCGTTAATAATTATTAGTTACATACTTTGAGATATTTAAAAGTTATCATACTCTCAACCCGTGTCGCATTGTACTGGTGTCTAATCAATGTTTATTAATTATTAGTATATAATTTAATATTTTTATATTAAGATTGAATACATTACTTATATTTAGTTACATACTTAGATTATTGTAAAAAACTCATATTTTACCTATATAGAATATTTGAAACTTCAAAAAAAAGATTATTTTAAAATATATTATTAATAAAACTTATTTAATTATTTTCATAATAAAGTTTTTATTAATTAAAATTATTTCATATGTAATTTTTTTTTTAATTAAAATAACTAATTTAGATCTTATCTACTAATTATATATGATTTATTTCTATTTTCGTATTAGGAGTATCAAAAGAAAGTATTGAATAAGGAAAAATGTAATAAAAAGATTAAATTAGGTAAGATACAATAAAAAGAAAATTATTAAATTAGGTAAATATTAGGCTCGGATGACATATAAGCAAACGAAACACCACAATTTTTTATTTATCAAACGAAGCATACGAAGCAGACACATAGGTTAGGAGGATTTTGCATTAATATATAGGGTTGATTTATCATTTATAAAACTACTACTAGTTCAATTATTGAATAGACAACGGTAGAATTAGGGGTTTATTAAGTAAATAATATAAAAGTAAATATAAATTGAAAATTTGTAACAAATTAAAAAAAATAAAAAATATATTGGGACACTTTTGTGAATAACGTCCCTACAATTAAGTTAAATAAGAAAAACTGGGTCGCAGGTGTCAAACGCGTCCCTAACCGTTTTATTTAAAAAAATAAAATTGGGGGTTGAATTGGAAAAAAAAAAAGTTGAGGGACAAACATTTAAACTCCAACTATTTAAAAATCTTTAAGCAGAAATGCAGAAAGGGATTTTAAATTCATCTCAGCAAACATCTAAACTCCAACAATTTGATTTGCTTATTTTTAATATCACAATCAAATCGTGAAATCAATGACATCACATCAAATTGAAATTCTAAATTGCAAATAGAACACGGAGAGTAAATGCAAAATTGACGAGAAATTGAGAAGTGCAGCTCGCCGCGAAATTGAACAAATTGTCGCGTGGGCCCTTCTCGAAAATATCGATTTCATCAGGATATGTGTAAGAATCATCGTTTTTCTTGTGTTTTCCAAAACTCCCAATGGATTTGAGTTTGACTGAAAACCTTGAGCTCTCCTCGTATTTCCTGCTTTTCTTTACAGTTCATCCGGAACAAACCCCTCCCATTTTATGTATATACAAAATCACATAAACTTCGATCCGAGTCACAAAATCAAAGAATTAATCAGTTTCAAATAAAGTCCGGCTAAAATTTTTTTAGTTGAGAATTTGGAAAAATAAACAAGAAAAAATGAAAAATCATGAGTATTAAGCAGACCTGTTAAAAAAACCTGCCCGAGAATTATTTTTTTCCTACTCCTCGACTTTTTTTTTTCAATTCGGCCACAAATTTATTCTTATTTTTAATAAGAAGGTCCGGGACGCTTCCCGATTTTTTTTATTTAATTTAAATGCCGGGACGCTATTCACAAGCGTCCCGATCTATTTTTTAAATTTATTACAATTTCTCAATTTATATTTATATTGTATTATTTATTTAATAAACACTAGAATTACACTACAAAAAAAGTGACCTAAAGTAACACCAAAAAAGTGTTATTTAATAGACAAAAAGTGTTACTATTGATAATAGGTAACATTTTAATTGGTGCTACAGTTGCCCGTGTTATCTTAAATTTTAAGTAACATTTTTGGCCTTTAGTATCACTTTAATCAAGTGTTACATTTAAAATTTCAATTGTAACACTACTAAGTAGCATTTTAATTTTTGGGTAACACTTATTCTACAAAATGTAGCATTTTATAAGTGTCACATATAATGTTTGGGTAACACTTTTGATACAAAATGTATCACTTTCGATATAGTAGTATTTTATAAGTGTTACATATAATTGTTTGGGTAACTCTTTTTCTACAAAGTGTATTACTTTCTGTGTATATATGTGTTACATATAATGTTTGGGTAACACTTTTTCCTACAAAATGTATCACTTTTTATGTAGTAATTTTCAACTTATGGTAACATTTTATCCATCAACCGTATCACTTTGAATCTATCAATAATGATATGTAATCGTATCAATATTAAAGATTATGTAACACTTTTAAACTACACACGCATTTTTTTTTTCATTTTTGTTTTCAATTATCCCATTTACTCCATTACGAACTATTTATTTATAAAATAGTAATGTGCATGTATAAACGTCAAATAAATAAAATTAACTCAAAACTAATGATAAATAAATATATTAATACAATTCTAAAATATTTACAACAAACACACCAGAAAAAAAGTCACAATGAACAAATAGCATATCTCAAAGTCAATATTTACATTAAATTGAATAAACACAACTAGAACTAGTTATTTTGTTTTTCTCCATTGCACTCAATTCTCTAAGTTCTCATAAAGGTCACCATCCTCGTTTGCTTCACCACCATCTCCGTCTTCATCAACCTGAACCATATATTTCCTTTTACCAAACAAATACCCTCTTAATATAATTTCAACTAGTTCAATTACAAGGATACAAAACAGCTACAAACTTATTGGACTACAGATGCACAGCGAAATAAACACTACAAGAATAATGCTTAAGAGGGACGACAAAAATCGCCCATGTAAATGCCATTGTCATTGCATTAATTATATAGGGACAACATGTCCTCCCAAGGACGTCCTCGCTATAGACATCTTGCTGCTACTGATTTATAGTAACGACAATCGTCCTTCCTAAAACTTAAATGATATATAGGGACGACATGTCCTCCCAAGAACTTCCTCGCTATAGGCATCTTGCTATTGATATATAGTAACGACAATCGTCGTTTCTAAAACTTAAATGACAATAGGCACGACTTGTCATGCCAATTCTTTAGAATTTTTCATCTGATTAGAGGCGGTTTTGACCCGCCTCTAATCAAGGCGCCGCAAATACGTACCATGAACCAAGCAGCTGTTCTTATAAAACACCGCCTCCTATAGTCTTTATAGTTACATCCCGCCCATTATTCATAAAGGAGACGTTTATTTTATACGAACCGCCTCAAATCCACCTTTTGAGAAAAAAAATAAAAAAATCTATTTTTTTTCCTTTAGGTCCTGCTTCCAATACAAATACTAATGTCAATCAATCAGCCAACCAGATTATATAGATCACTATTAATATTAATTCAATCCAACATACAAAACCCACAACTATTCTCATCTCTAAAACCAGAGCCTTTGACATTGTTCCTAGAAGCAATGAAAAGACTATATTTTACCGTGTCACCTGTTGTGCGCTACATAGAAAAATAACTATTTTTTTTTGTAATTAAGCTAAACCTTAGAAGAATTTTGTAATCATTCATTAATTTTAATAGTGATCATAGGGGTAATTTTGTAATCATTCATTAATTTTACAGTGTCATTAAGAAAAGTGACGCTCACCAAGAAGAATTTTGTATATTTCACGACCTAAAAGAAAATTACCGTCCCTAGTTCCAAGAACCCCTCCTAAGACAATTCTGGTGGCAAAAATCTCGTTTAGTTTCCAGCTGTCGGGCACTGGATATGGCTTAACTCGATCCTTTGAAATCGTCATGATGGTCCCTGGAATTATGTACAATATGCGAATAAAAATAAGCCACATGAAGGTTGTAATCTTTTTGATGATGATAGTTCTTTGAATTTATCTCACCGTCTTTTAAGATAGCGATGATTAGAACCATGAACGAAGCAAAGTCAAATTTCCATATCAAAGCAATCAGCATGAATCCAAACTGCAATTAACAAACATATAAAAATAATATTAAAAAGAAAGTATTCAACTTTCTTATGATTAGAGTAAGCTTGACACACACTTACCACTATACGGATGGTAATTGAGACAGCATATATCTGGAGAAAAATCAGTGAAATGTCAACGCTTGTGATTTGTGCCTTTTTGTACACTTTTTTGTTACCATTTTGTGTCGCATTCGCGTGTGTTTTGCTTGCTTTTATAGGTATTAAGAGTCGTTTTGGCCTATTTTGTTAGTTTTAGGTTTTTGTAGCCTTTGTGCGGTTTTTATTAGTTTTTCGTATATTTTTACTCGTTTTTGTGTTTATGGCCGTAGGATGACCAAAGCGGTCCCGTGCACGCTCGGAGCATCCCACTCGACTCGGATTGGAACGGGCAAAGTAAGGGAACACAGCGCGAACGAGGAGCGACAACCGGCGGACGACAGGAGCGGAAACGAGAAAACGAGTCGGAGCTATCTGTCAGTCGATCGACTGCACCCCAGTCGATCGACTGAGTTGTAGTCGATCGACTGGTCGGTCGACTGAGGGGTTGAAATCGACTGGCGGGCAGAAAGTTCGGAGAATGTTTGGAAGCAGTCGATCGACTGACACCTAGTCGATCGACTGAGACGCAGTCCAGCTCGGGATTTTTGTCCTTTTTGATGTTTTTGCCCCTGCGTTTTTGTATAAATAAGACCAACTCTCAACCTTATCCAAAAAACCCTTCCTTGTTGGAATTTGGGGCTTGCTCCATTTCCTCCAAGCCTTTACCATGATTTTGTAAACCCTAGTTAATAAATCCCTAGTTTAGTGTAGTTTAGTTTAGCTTAAGTAGTTAGTTAGTTAGGTTTTGTTGTTCTTGGCAAGTGAGGGAGAGGGTGACACCTCCTTCATTTGTGGTGCTTGTAATTTCAAGATTTGAAACTTTTGTGTTCATTGCAATTAAGTAGTGTTCTTTCCCTTTATTTTGCTTGTTCTTGATTAATTGTTCTTGTTGTTGTTGTTGTTCTAGTTAGGTTAAGATTGTTATGTTGGTGGTTGTTTTTAGCTTGTTGTTCTCTTTTTCTTGCAAACTCCATGGATGCTTTCATTTTCAAGCTTTTTACCTCTTTTAGTTAGACAACCTTTTAGCTCTTGAAAGATGTATGAGTTTTTCCTCTTTAGTAGTTTGTCTTGTTCAATTTAAAAGCCTTTGACTTTTCTCAATTTCAAATGCTTGAATTTTCCCTCCATGAATTCTCTTTTAATTGTGAGCTTAAATTGATGCAATTAGTTTAGTAATTATGGGTTTAGGGTTTAGGTTCGTTTAGAACCATTAATCGGAGCTTGTCGAGAATTGGGATTGACGACCTCAACACTTGATCGACATTTGGGATTGACAACCCCGAATTGTAGATTAAGTGCTCGGCGAAAACCGATTAATCGTGGAGACGAACCGAATACCCTAAACCCTCATTTCATTTAAATCCTTTCTAATTAAAGTTTCATTTTAAATTCAAGTTTTAGCATAAAACTCAAACCAAACCAATGACTATTGCTTTCTTAGGAGTAGATTAGTTTAATTTAGATTAACAAGAGACTAAGTGAAAACACCGACCGCCAATTATATCTATCCTCGAGAGACACGACTCGGGAAAGCTTACCACTATACAATCATCTCCGTACTATTGCGGAGAAGATTTCTTAGAGTGCTAAGAATTCTTCGATCAAATTTTGGAGCCGTTGCCGGGGATAGATTAAGGCAAAAGGTGTTTTTAATTATTTCTCTTGATATCTTAGTTGTTAGTTAATTTAGTTTTTAGTTTTACTTTCGATGCTTGTAATACTTTGTTGAGTGTTATGTTTGCAAGGTACTCATTCGGAGAGCCCGATTCCGCCCGCCTACACTCACGACGATCAAAGGATTCCTCCGCCGCTCGATTGATCCGGCCGAGGATGGCAAGCTACCTAGCTAGTTTGTCATATAACGACCCTTATATCCAAACTCCCAAATATCCAAATCCGTACACCACTCCCCCAAGCTATCGGGTCCCCTCGACTTACGATGACCCGTATGCTTCGATCGGTCGAGAATGGGCCCCAACTTTCGATTATCCCGGCCCAATCCCTTCTTATTCTCCACCGATTTCGTATCCCCACAACCCGAGCATGTATCCGTATTCACCAACTCATGGTCTTTATGATCCAAATTTCGACGATCCATATGCTTCACTCGCCCTTCCTTCTTCTTACCCGCACTTTGACTCGTATGCTCCACCAATCTATGATTCCTATTCTTCGAGCTACGATTATTACAATCTACCCGCCTCGATATCGTATACTTCGATCGATGACCCTTACGCCACACTTTCTCAAGATTCGTCTATGCCCCAACTTTGGACTTAGAGTCTCTCTTAGCCACTGTGATGACACATGTACTGTCTTCTTCTCCTTTTGTGGCGTTTGGTCGTCTCCAGTATTTGGCTTAATTCTGGCATTTGTTGATAAGACTTGTATCCAATCCTTTTTTTCGATGAATCTGGGATACTCAATTCCAGAATTCGGTCAAGCTTAGCTTTACCCTTGTTGAGGTTCGTGAGGGTTTCTTGGATTTCTTTCAAATCAGTCTTCACTCGATCTAGCTCAACATCTTTTCTAGTGAGTTTCGACTCCAATCGGACAATAATATTCAGTTGATCATACTTTTCGTGAGTCAGTTTGTTCACCTCGATCATAAGAGTCATGATTCTGAGAAAATTATTACACCAGCTGGCAAATAATTCTTCATACTCAATTCTCAGCTTCTCGTATATGTCAAGTGTTTTCTCAACTTTTGCATTCAAGCACCAGGTGTTTGTTTTGGTGTTACCAACACGAGTTTGTCATCCCACACAATGTTAGCAAACAATGCTGGAACAGTATTAGATGCGTCAGAATCACTGTCCTCTTCATTGAACTCTTTTGCAATCAAGTTCTTCTTACTTAGAGAATTTGCACATTCATTTCTATAATGTCCCCAACTGTTACACTCATAACATTTAAATTCATTAAGTGGCTTTGGGGAACTAGAGGTCTTGGATTCCGAAGATGAAGACCGAAATTTGGCAAGTGCACACTCTGAGGATTTTGGTGTTGGCGTCTCTGGCTTGAACTTTGAATAAGACCCTCTAATATATTGTTTTTCCTCTTCAAGTGCTTGTTGAACCATTGAGAAATAAGAGACACTTCTTCTTATCTAAGTGTGGTAGTTTCAATCTTATCTAGTTTCTCTCTCCAATCAATATCTTCATCATCATCAGAGTTAATATCAGAAGTTAGAGCAACATTTTTCTCTTTTGAGTTAAAACCAAGATGTCCCATCTAAAACGTTTTGAGTGAGCCTACTAATGGACCGAAGTCTAAATCATCTGTGTCCTTTGCTTCTTCAATAGCTACCACTTTGATGCTAAATTTCTTTGAGATCGATCTTAGAAACTTTCCCACAAGACGTGAGTTAGTCAAACCTTCACCAAGTTCTTCGTTAGCAATATCTGAGAGTCTCATAGCATAGTCCATGAAGGACTCTTTCTTGTCCATCCTCATTGACTCAAAAGTAGCAATCAACATCCCCAGTCTTGATTTCTTGACACTGTGAGTTCCTTCATACTTCCTCTGCAACGCATCCCATGTGATTGGAGATTTCTTAGCACTCTAGTTTAAGAAATCATCTCCGCAATAGTACGGAGTTGATTGTAGAGCGGTTAGTTATTTCCGAGTCGTGTCTCTCGAGTATAGATATTATCGGCGATCGGTGTTTTTACTGAATCTCTTGTTAGTCTCTATTAAACTAATCTACTCTAAGAAAGAAATAGTCATTTAGTTTGGGTTTGAGTTTTTAATACTAAAGCTTGAATTAAAATGAAAACTTGGAAATACCAATTAAGGCAAAAGCTAATGAATATTAAAATTTGCTTGAAAGTGACTAAATTTTAATGAGAGTAATTAAACCCTAATTAAAAGCCTTAAATAAATTAAAACTACTAAGTTAAGGAAAGCTTGCAAGTTGAAATAAAAAATGGAGGGAAAAACAAAGCTTGGAAATTTAAGGAGTCAAAGATCATTAAATATTAAAAAGTAAAATTTATTAAAGAATAAAGCCCCTTATGTCTTTCAAAGACCAAATGTTTGTTTGGACATGAGGAGTAAAAAGATTCAAAATGAATGCTTCAATGGAGTTTTTGCACCAACAAAAATAAGAGATAGAAGTTTAAGTTGATGGTATGAAAATGCAAAGAAAATAATACAAACTAAAACTTAACAACCAACACCAAAACAATTACAACGATACAAACACAACACACAACATAAAAGAGAAAGAAAGATTACTACCATGTTTGTATTCCAAACAAGAGCTTCAATTTTAGCTTACAATCTTCAAGAGACAAAGAAAACTTCACCAAAATGACTTCAACACAAAATGAAAGTGCTACCTTCTCCAACAACTAGCTAAGAAAATTTAAATCTAACTAAACTATTCTAAAAACTATGCTAGGGTTTAAAGTTTAAAAAGCAATAGAATAGTGAAAGTGGCTTGGAGGAGACTGAACAAACTCATAATCAACCAAGGAAGAGATAAGGTTATTGGGGGAAAGGCTAAGATATAGATATATATATATATATATATATATATATATATATATATAAAGACGCAGGGGCAGAATCGTCAAAATGGGTCAAAAACTACAAAATTTCCCGCGTCGCAGTCGATCGAATGCTTCGTTCTCAAATGGCCAAGCTTTTGTCGAGCAGTCGATTTGGGGTGGGCCAGTCGATCGTCTGAAGTAGCATTCGATCGACTGCATGCCAGTCGATCGACTGGCATGGCTGCTCCCAACTCGGTTTTCTTGTTTTCTGCTCCAGACGTCCGCCGATTGTCGTTCCTTGTTTGAGCTATGTTCCCTTTCTTGTCTTCACTTGTCCGTTGCATAGCGAGTCGAATGGAATGCTCTAAGTGTGTGCGGGTCTCGCTTGGTCATTTTACGGTAAAAAATATAAAAACGAGTAAAAAAATACGAAAATATAATAAAAACCACGCAAACGCTACTAAAACCTAAAATTAACAAAATAGGCCTAATTGACCCCTAATACCCATAAATGCAAGAAAAATACATGCAAACGCGACACAAAAAGTTAACAAAAACACGTACAGAAACGTGTCAATCAACTACCCCACACTTAGAATGATTGCTTGTTCTCAAGCAAATTTAAACTAGAATTATGAAACTACCCCCGAATGATCCTAAACTAATGCACAAAAACCTAATTCGAGACGTCGCATGCTACAACTTGTTAGCTTGATCAAAAATGACGACAAAAATGCGTTGACAAGGAAATCGACTCCAGGAACCTAAAAGTACTAGGTAACCCTCCAAGTCGGTCCCCTCTTCCTTGCCCCGGCTAAGGTCTATCCACGATCAAACCGTTAATCGGCTCCTTACTAGCCCCAATCATCTACAACTCTCTTTAACAATCAAAATCTAAAAAGGAAAAAGGGAAATGTGCAAGAGTTGCACGTTTATTACATAATAACTTCAAGGATTTATAACGTATCCTTGTTTATTCATCACCATTTTTTTATTATTTTGTTTTCTATTTTTTTTTTCTTTTTTTGGTACCCAAGGAAACGAGGTACTTAAGTACAAGATATATACAAAGAGAAATCAACGACTTCGGTCACTCGTTGCTACTAGCAACTTAAAATGTTTTCGATCGAGCACATGGAGCAATTGACGACTCCAAAATACAAAACAAAAATCTTATAGAGAGTGTTCGATGATGAGGCTAATTGAGGCACTAGTTCTAAATTGAGCTCAAGTATAGTACAAAGCTAAAGACGAACAAAGTTTCTACCATGTCAAACTACCTAAGTACACTAAATTCAATCAAAATTCTAAACTTCTGATCGAAGAATTCTTAGCACTCTAAGAAATCTTCTCCGCAATAGTACGAAGTCGATTGTAGAGCGGTAAGCTTTCCCGAGTCGTGTCTCTCGAGGATAGATGTAATCGGCGTTAAGTGTGTTTAGTTAATCTCTTGTTAATATTAATTAAATTAATCTAATCTAGGAAAGCATTAATCATTGGTTTGGTTTGAGTTTTAATCACTAAACTTGAATTGAAAAGAGAGATTGAAATACATCAATTAAGGTAAGGAAAATAAAATTGAAAATTAGCTTGAACTTAATTAAACTTAATGACTCAAACTAAACCTAGTTACCAACCTTAATTAAATTAATACTACTAACTAAGAAGGCTTGTAAATTTAAAGACTAAAAAGGAGGGAAAGTCAATCTTGATTTCAAAAGAGGTCAAAGCATTTAATAGGTAAAAGTCAAAAATCTTAAAAATGGAAAGCTACTAACAACTTTCAAACCTCCAATGTTTGTGTGAACAAAATGAGTAAAAAGCTTCAACATGAAGCTTCAATGGAGATTTTACTACAAGAAGGAGTACAAACTAGAAATTGGAAGAGACTTTGAAAATGGCAAGAGAACCACAACAATGTCTAAAAATAAGCCACTACAAACACATACCAACAACAAACAACACAAGAACAACACCAAATAAGGGAAAGATTACTACCAATATTGCATTCCAACCAAAAGTTTCAAATGTAGAGTACAATCTTCAAAACACCAAGTTCAACTTCATAAAGTACAACCCACAAATGAGAGATATGTCACCTTCTCCAACACTTATGAACAACTACTAACTAACTAATTAACTAAGCTAAATTAAAGGAGCTAACTAAGGATTATGTCTAGGGTTTGCAATGGAATAGTGAAAATGAGATTGGAAGAGATTGAATGGAGGTTCAAAATCAACCAAGGAAGTATAAGGTAAGTGAAGGAAAGTGATATCCTATTTATACAAAAACGCAGGGGCAAAAACGTCAAAACCGGTCAAAAATCTGTGTGTCAGTCGATCGACTAAAAGCTGTCGATCGACTGGAATGCCCAAAATCACAAAACACACTGCCGGCCAGTCGATTTCATCATCCCAGTCGATACTTCAGTCGATCGACTAGCACTCAATTGATCGATTGGAGTGCAGTCGATCGACTGACAGGCAGCTCCGGCTCGTTTTCTCATCTCCGCTCTAATCGTCCGCCGATTGTCGCTCCTTGTTCACGCTGTGTTTTCTTGCTTTTCACGTTCCAATCCGAGTCGAGTGGGATCCTCCGAGCGTGCGTGGGTCCCGCTTGGTCATCCTACGGCCAAAAAAATGAAAAAGGGTAAAATTGTACGAAAAACTACTAAAAACCGCACAAAAGTTATAAAAACCTAAAACTAATAAAATCGGCCAAAATGACTCCTAATACACATAAAAGCAAGCAAAACACATGCAAGCGCGACACAAAACGGTAACAAAAATACGTACAAAAACATGCAAATCAACTTCCTAATCAAATCATCAAAACCGTGTCACTTCGCCAAGGTTCCAAGCAAATATAACACACGCTACTCAAATTATCACAAGCAAGCATACACAACTTAAAAAGCCTAAGACGAACTCTAAATACCCCACACTTTAAACCTAGCAATGTCCTCATTGCAAATTAAGCTAAAAAGCGGTAAAAAGTGTAAGGGAAAAGAAAATGCCCCTATTTTCGAGCTTGTGATGACGATTCGGTCGTGCATAAGGTTGAGACAAGCTATTTACAAAACATGAAAAATGGGGTTGCAAAACAAGCTATGTACAAAAAGTGAAAATCTTTTTGAGGGTTTTGAAATTTATATTTTGTTTGGATTTTCTTATATGATTTTTTTATTTCTTTATTTATTATATTTTTTCTTTTTTTTTTATTAAAACAAAATTGGAAGGAGAAATAAAAGAGAAATATGAAACATAAGCACACTATATACAAAAGGTTTTTTTTTTCATTATTACTATTTTTTATATTTTTTTTGGATTTTTAAGAGTTGGGATGAGAAATAAAAGAACATAATAAAAAAAATAAACAAAGTAAAGATAAACGAACAACAATAAAACACAAACTTATTAAAGTAATTAAAAAGGATATTTAGGAGAACTAGTGATGTTTCCGACGTCGGGGGTTGAGGTTTGCGTCCTCATCTTCCTCTTCCTCATCTTCTTCCTCGTTCTCTACGTCCTCCTCATCTTCCTCATTGCCTTCTTCATCCTCTTCCTCGTCATGATGCAATCGACTCTCGATCAATAAAAGGAGGCTATATAGGGCGCGGTGTGCCCGGTCAGTTCTTGCTTGCCCCGTGTCGAGCCAATCAAAATGTGCAAACACTTGCCGTTGGAACTCGCTCCAACTCATGTTGTGACATGAGCCAGTGCTCGGGCCTCCCTCGTGATGCGGGACTGCCGCTTGGATTGTGCTTGTCCTAAAAGGCGCGTCTGAACCGGTGTTCGGGGCTTCAACCGCCTCGATGCCTTCGTTGTGCCGCCTTTCATATTCTTCTTCTTCTTCGTGGCTACGGCGGCGGGGGCGTCGTGGGTTCTGTGGGATCTTGGGCATCTTCCAAGCCAATTCCATCGGCTCGATCCTCTCCAAGTTGGCCGCCTCGGGGTCGAAACCAAAATGACAGGCTAGCAAGGTGATCATGTGCCCCATTCTGACCTGAGCGACACTTCCGCCCTTCGTTCTCCGAATCCCAATAATCCCAGCACTTATTGCTCGTCACCTATTCAATTAGAAAGTATATTTAAATTAATATTTTCCATTTTTAAAATAGTAATAATAATAATAATAATAATAATAACAATATTAATGATAATAATAATAATACTAATAATAATAATAATTATAATAATAATAAAACTTGACTGAAAAGTATTTTTATAAAATATTTCAGGGCTGGATTGAGGTTTATGTAACTTGGAGGGCTGAAATTTGGCTTATTGGTAAAAATCGGGGGTTAAATTGAAAAGGGGTTAGAGTTCTTGGGGTCAATCTGGAAAGTTTGGAAACTTGGCCTGGTATAAAAGGGGAGACCCAGCCCTTAATCCTCCTAAATCTCTCCCGTTCAAAGCCCGTCCCCTTTCCCTTTCATTTCTCCTTTTTCTCCTTCACGCGGGAAATCGACCGCAGCAACAACGGCTCTGACAGCGGCGTACGGGCAGCGGCAAGTGTGCAGCAACCGGCGCAGTGTGGCATCCTCGGTGGTTGGCCTCGGCGGATGGCGGCGTTCGGTTCTCCAGCTGGTTTTGCGTCTGGCGGAAAATGGCGACTTCATCGGCGGCGGCAGCAACTTGGCAATCGGAGGCGATGGGACGGCGCAGCACCGGCGGGGAAAACGTTCGGGTAGCGGCGTTCAGGAGGCGACCTCTCTCTCTCTCTCTAGGTCCAGGCGGTTTTCTTCCCCAAATCTGGGAACCGGCGAATCGGGAAACGGCGGGCCAATTTCCTTCCTTTCCCGATCGTCATCGGCGGCCGAAAGGACTGATCGGCTGCGTCCTCTGGTGACAGCGCCTCGCAGCAAGCAGGTCCGAATGGTAGGCCCTCTCCGTCCTTTTCGAAAACTGATGGCGGTCGTGGAACTTGGCGGCTACGGGCGAGGGCAGGCGACTGGTGGTGGGTTGGTGGTGGGTTCCGATCAGGCGTACGTGTTTTACGGGTTAGAGGTAGTGGTTGGTGGTGGATTGGACGGTTTGGTTTCGGGCCTGGAATCGTCGGGAGTTCCTTTGGTGTTGGCGATTTGTGATATTGCCGTGGCGGTGTTGATCGTGGGGATGGCGACGATGGAGATTGGGGATGTGGAGTCGGTTGTAATTTGTGGCCGAGATGGTTAGAAATCGGCAGCCGATCCAGTTATGATGGCTGCCGGAAATCAGGATTACAAGGTTTTTGTTTGTGTTCTTTGAAAAAGGATTTAGAAAAAAAAACAAGGACGGAGATTACCTTGCGGCCGTATGCACGATTGTGAAAAAAAAACTGAAAAGGCTTGGATTTGCTTATAAACCAAGCTTAGGATTTAATTATGGAAGGTTAGGGCTGAGGCTTAGTGGACTCGGGCTGGTCGTTGGGCTCGTTTTTAAAGTCCGAAAGAAAACGATCCACTAGACGACTTAAGTTTTAAACCAAATAATTCCGTTGTCAACCAATAGTATTTTAAAGTATTAAAATAACTATAATATAAATAAATTATAATAATTTTAGAAATTGAAATTATTTCATACACAACTCAAAAGTAATTTAAATAAATGAATAAATTACTAAATAATTATACTAATTTCTTAGAAGTTGATAATATTATTTCATTTGAAAACGAACTATAATTTCGTTTAAATAGAATTCTTATATTATTTAACACTAAAATTGGAATTCGTTTATGGCGACGAGCTAAGGACTAGAATTATATTTTTAATGCATGATGATAAATAAATAAATTAGTAAATAAAAATGCATTGGATGTATGGATGTTACAACCTACCCCCCTTAGAAAAATTTTGTCCTCAAAATTCCGCACTTACCCGAAATGCCGAAATTTGGATACTTCGCTTTGAATTCTTCCTCCTGTTCCCAAGTGGCCTCGTTCATCCCATGACGTCTCCATTGCACCTTGATCAATGCTATCTCCTTGTTCCTTAATCGGTGTATCTTACGATCCAAAATTGCTTGCGGAGCCTCTTCATAAGTTAAATCCTTATTAACCTCCAACTCTTCCTAGCTCACAATATGGTTTGGATCGTAGACATACTTTCTTAGCATCGACACAGGGAAGACGTTGTGAATGCTCGATAAACTGGGTGGTAGCGCAAGCTCGTAAGCCAATTCTCCTATTCTCCTGAGAATCTCAAACGGCCTTATGAATCTTGGTTTCAACTTCCCCCTTTGACCAAATCTTAAAACACCTCGGACTGGCGCTACTTTCAGAAACACCTTATCACCTACTTCAAAATGCAGATCTTTTCTTCGACGGTCCGCATAAGATTTTTGTCGATCTTGAGCAGTCCTAATTCAATCTCGGATCGTGGCAATGTGTTTAACCGTCTCTTGTACCAGTTCGGGGCCCAAAATCTTTTTCTCTCCTACTTCGTCCCAGTACAAAGGAGATCTACACTTTCTTCCGTACAAAGCCTCGTATGGCGCCATGCCAATGGTGGATTGGTAATTGTTGTTGTAAGCGAACTCTACCAATGTTAATAAACCTTCCCATTGACTTCCCAAGTCAAGTATGCAAGTTCTCAACATATCTTCCATGACCTGGTTAGTCCTCTCAGTTTGACCGTCTGTTTGTGGGTGATAAGCCGTACTGAACTTCAATGTAGTACCCAGAGCACTTTGCAAGCTCTTCCAAAAGTTTGAGGTGAACCTCGTGTCTCTGTCCGACACAATCGAGACCGTTACTCCGTGCAACTTAACAATTTCCCGAATATAGATTTGGGCATATTGTTCTATGTTGAAAGTCATCTTGATCGGTAAAAAGTGAGCCGACTTGGTTAGACGATCTACTATCACCCAGACTGCCTTGTTACCTCTCGTCGATGGCGGTAAACCCACTATAAAATCCATCGAGATATGCTCCCACTTCCATTTCGGAATTTCTAGTGGTTTTAGCAAACCCGACGGTCGTTGGTGTTCAGCCTTAACTCGTTGACAAACTAGACACTTTCCAACAAAAGTGGCAATGTCTCTCTTCATGCTCCTCTACCAAAACACTGTCTTCAAGTCCTTATACAACTTGGTACCACCAGGATGTGCAGTGTAAGGAGTGCAATGGGCTTCTTCCAGAATTTCTTTCCTTAGATCCTCGTCTTTTGGAACACAAATTCTTCCTTCGTAAAACAACACTCCATCGCCTGTTACAACGAAACCTTTGATGGTTCCCTTCCGCACTTTCTCCTTCATCTTGCTTATGAAACCATCTTGGGTTTGAATTTCCTTGATCCTTTCCCTCAAGGTTGGTTGTACCACTAAGGATGCTAAGATTCCCTTCGTGTTCTTTGGAGGTATCACCATTTCGATCTTCATCTTAGCGAACTCCTCAACCAACTTCTCTTGTTTGGAAAGTAAACTCATCAGTCCTCCCTTACGACTCAATGCGTTGGCTACCACATTCGCCTTCCCTGGATGGTAGCTAATGGTACAGTCATAGTCCTTAACCAATTACAACCATCTTCTTTGACGCATATTCAACTCTTTCTGAGTGAACAAATACTTCAAGCTCTTATGGTCGGTGAAAATCTCACACTTGCCTCCATACAAGTAGTGTCTCTAGATCTTCAAGGCACGAACTATGGCCACAAGTTCCAAATCATGCATAGGGTAGTTCGTCTCATGGGTCTTGAGTTGTCGTGACGCATAAGCCACTACTTTCCCATGTTGCATCAAGACACAACCCAAACCTTGTTTCGACACATCACTATAAATAACGAAGTCCTTCGTTGGGTCAGGAATTGTCAAGACGGGTGCGGAAGTGAGCCTTTTCTTCAGCTCTTGGAAACTCTCCTCGCATTTAGTGCTCCAAACAAACTTTTCCCCTTTCCTTGTAAGTCGAGTCATCGGCACAACTATCTTAGAAAATCCTTCGATAAATCTCCGATAGTAGCCTGCTAGATCCAGAAAACTGGAAACTTCACTCGCACTTGTGGGGGTGGCCCATCCATTAATAGCTTCAAACTTAGATGGAGCCACTTCTATCCCTTGAGCAGTGACGATGTGACCAAGGAACACTACACGGTCCATCCAAAACTCACACTTACTGAATTTCGCATACAACTTCTCCTTGCGAAGTGTTCCCAACACTATTCGTAAGTGCTCTTCGTGCTCTTCTTGATTCTTCGAAAAGATTAAGATATCGTCGATGAAGACTATGACGAACTTATCCAAGTAGGGGTGGAAAACCCTATTCATCAAATCCATGAACACTGCTGGAGCATTGCTTATCCCGAAAGGCATCACAACAAACTCATAGTGTCCATATCTCATTCTGAAAGCATTCTTCGGAATGTCACTCTCTTTGATCTTCAGCTGATGATACCCCGACCTTAAGTCGATCTTAGAGAAGACACTTGCTCCTTTCAATTGATCGAATAAGTCTTCGATTCGAGGTAACGGGTACTTGTTCTTTATTGTGAGTCGATTAAGTTATCTATAATCGATACACATTCTCATTGACCCATCTTTCTTCTTAACAAAGAGGACCGGTGCTCCCCACGGTGAAACACTCGGTCGGACAAACCTAAATCCAATAACTCTTGGATTTGTGCCTTTAGTTTTTGAAGTTCCTTTGGTGCCATCCTGTAAGGTGCCTTTGAGATAGGCGCTGCCCCTGGTGTCAAATCAATTGTGAACTCGACTTGACGACTGGGCGGTAATCCTGGTAACTCTTCCGGAAAGACGTCCTTAAAATCTCGGACGATGGGCACTTTGTGCGGTGTCACCTCGACCGCTGTATTGCTCACCAAATTCACCAGGAAACCTTGGCATTTCTCTTTCTTCAACAGCTTCATGACCTTCATTGCCGTTATCACTTGTGGCACCGTCTTGGTCTTGGCTCCAAAGAACTTGATCTCTCCACCTTCAGGGAGTTTGAAAGTTATTTCTCTTTCGCGACATTGTATCTTCGCTTGATATTTCGTGAGCCAGTTCATCCCTACTATCAAGTTGAAATGTCTCATTTCGATCACATACAAGTCAGCCTCGAGATTCTTTCCTCCTACATCGATCTTCACTCCCTTATCCATCAAGTTCGTGACCATTACGTCTCCGGATGGTAAACCAACTTCTAAGGGTTCCTCTACTCTAGTGCTCTTAACTTCAGTTAAATCATGAAATTTCTTTGATACAAAAGAGTGCGAAGCACCCATATCGAAAAGCACAAAAGCAGGAATTCCTGAGGTGGTTAACATACCTGTTATAACTCCAGGATTTTCTTCAACTTCGTTGCGTGCCATGGCATACATTCGAGCATTTCCTCCATTTGTTGGTCTAGGCTTTGGACCTCCCCCGTCTTGTTGCCTTTGACCGAACACGGTGCAGAAAGGCGCTTTATGCCCATTCTGATGGCAGCGAAAACACTTCCCCTGACCTAGCAAACATGCTCCACGGTGATTTCTACCACACTTCTGACACAAGGGTTTCTCGTCACTCGTCTTCTGTTGTTTGCCTTGGTTGGAACTTCCTCCTACCCACTTCCTCTTGTCCACCGATGTTGTGGGTTTAGGCTTCACCTCATCCATTCCAAGACTTGTCTCCATGTCGTGAGCTCGTTTAACCATTTCCGAGTATGGGAGATCACCTTGTGCTGAAAGGATACCCGCTATTTGGGCTCTCAAACCTCTCTTGAACCTCAACGATTTCTTCAAATTAGTATCCACTAGGTGAGTAGCGAAACGGCTCAACTGGTTAAACCTCCTCTCGTACTCTGTGACCATCAAGCTCCCTTGTTTRAGATTCAGGAACTCGGTCTCCTTCTGGTCGCGGTACGAGCGCGGGAAAAACTTCTCCATAACCACCGTCTTAAACTTGTTCCAAGTGAAGGCATCTCGCTCCGCCTCTGAATAGGTTCTCCAATAACCTTCCCACCAGTGGTCAGCATCTTCAGTTAGTTGAAAAGTGGCAAACGTGACCTTCTGCACGTCGTCGCACACTATCATTCGAAATATTCTTTCGAGTGACCGAAACCACTCTTCCACTGCATCAGGTCCATCTCTCCCATTGAATGTTAGTGGTCGGTAAAGATGAAACTGCTCCACTGCTCTCAAGTTATTACCTCCATTCCCGAAACTGTTATTTGAAGGCGTTGGAAAAAGTTGGTGAAAACCGTGTCCATAGCCTCAACGGTCTTTTGGTCGAAGTGGGTTGGATTTTCTTCATTAACCCTGTTCCCGCTTCTTCTTCCCTTTGGAAACCTCTTCACGGTTTTCCTTAGGAGTTTCTTCTTTGGCCTAGCGCCACAAATAATGTTTGGTCAACAAAATGACCCCACCGTATCGACCTCCGAGAAATCATAATTAAGGAAAGCCTCCATGCCTTGGAGTGTCATCATACCAATAGCACCAACAAACATTCCCAATACAACATATTCACATCAAAAGCATCATTAACCATTCCCAAGACAATGCAATCATATCTATAGTATAAACATCCATACCCAATACAATGCAGTTATGAATTAACATGGAATTTAAATGGATGATTAAACAATTGCAATGAACTCTTGTACCTTGAGGATATCGACGAATGTTCCACGAGGAGGAATGAAAACTATTTAAGTAATCCAAATATTTAATTTATAAACTTTTTGATTTTCACAAACGAAACGAGTCTACAGAACCACTCAAAACCTTGGCTCTGATACCACCTTTGTAACGCCCCGATTTCACTTTAGTCAAGAAATGATTTATATTTTTAAATAATTAAATGGAGAAATCTTGGCATCACAATAAATGTCTAATTTTCACGATTTTAACATAAAAGATTCACATTTTTCAAAATGTTCAAGAATCACGCAGCGGAAATAATCATAATATAAATAACCAAGTTCTCAACAGTGGAAGTTGATAACCATAGTATTTTATGTCTAATTTGACTCTTATTTAAAACATGAAACAAGATTAAAACATAAAAATCCAATAACAAGAGTTTTCATTCCTCTCCTCGTTTCCCTTTCATTCGATATCTTCATTTGTACCTGAAAAATACGTCGTTAATTTGGGATGAGCTCAACGTACTCAATAGTTACACCGACATTCCCCATGCAAAATCATACAACTCAAATATAGCACAATTAACCATAGAATTCGCAATTTTAACATCGAAAAATAGTTGACTACAGCTAAAACGCGGCGAGTTTCCTCGATGACACTTTAGGTCATAGTTACATAAGGCCCCTGGTTTTAATCAATGTGTATAGCATGCCGGGATAAACCCGATGACAACTTTTAGTCACAGACAACTTTAGGTCTACGTCTATATTAGATTTTATAAACATCGAATTTCATGATACACATAACACATAGATTTAAGCATGTAAAATTTAACATAGATAAGTCGGTGGTCCCTACCTCGTAAAAATGTCATGGAAAATCGAGTGGAATGCACGTAGTTAAAATCCTAGGTCCCCTTATTGCTCGTCACCTATTCAATTAGAAAGTATATTTAAATTAATATTTTCCATTTTTAAAATAGTAATAATAATAATAATAGTAATAATAATAACAATATTAATGATAATAATAATAATTATACTAATAATAATTATTATTATAATAATAATAAAACTGGACTGAAAAGTATTTTTATAAAATATTTCAGGGCTGGATTGAGGTTTATGTAACTTGGAGGGCTGAAATTTGGCTTATTGGTAATCTGTGGGTATAATTGAAAGGGTGGCTGAAGTTGAGGGTTAAATTGAAAAGGGGTTAGAGTTCTTGGGGTCAATCTGGAAAGTTTAGAAACTTGGCCTGGTATAAAAGGGGAGACCCAGCCTCTTTTCTTCACCAGACCTGTTTCTCCCCCTTTTCTCCCAAAACAATAAAACGGCCAATAATTGGCAATCGGCAAGCGGCGCAGGACTTCGCACTCCATCGGTCGTCGGCGAACGGTGAAGATCTGGTAAGGCGGCGGCGTCTGGCCAGCAATTGGCAATCGGCAAGCGGCGCAGCACTTCGCACTCCATCGGTCGTCGGCGAACGGTGAAGAGCTGGCAAGGCGGCGGCATCTAGCAGCAACCGGCGAGGCGACGCCCCTCTCCCCCTATCTCTCCGGGCCGGGCGATTTCCTTTTCCCCCTTCTCGCCAAAACAGAAATCGGCAACAAGCAGCGCATTACCGGCAAAATGGACGGCAGCAGTTTTCAGCCGAGTGGGTTGTTGTGGGTGATGGTATCGACGGCAGGGATAGCTTCGGGTTTGGGTGGTTTCGGACATCGTTTGACTCGGCTGCGTGGGGTTTGTAGGTGGTGATTGGAGCCGGCCTTGGTGGTGTTGGCGACTGGAAGTCGGGCCGTGGTGATGTTGGCGACTGGAATCGCCTTGGTGGTGTTGGCTGGAAAAACACTTGGGATTTGGCGACTCGTTGCAGCATAGTCGGGCTGCGGTTGGAGTAAAACGACGGCTTGGCTTGGTGTTGTGGCAGGATCGAATAGTTGGAATTGGTTTGGCTGGGAACGATTTGGTAGTTGACAACGATGGATGATTGGGGTTTGTGGTTGGAATCGGTAGCCGATTTGGTCACGATGGCTGCCGTGATATGGATCAAACGAACTATGTTCTTAAAAAAAAATTCTTAGAAACACTAGAATAAATTTTTACCTCTTGCGGCTGCTTACAGAGAAGGTTGTGGAAAAAGAATTAAGATGTTGGATTTCTTTATAACTAAACTTAGGATTTAATTATGGAAGGTTAGGGCTGAGGTCTTGGTAGATTAGGGCTAGTAATTGGGCTTCGATTGGGCTCGTTTTCGTGTCCAAAAATAAATAATCGATCCAATAAACGACTTAAGTTTTAAATCGAAATATTCCGTGAACGACCCAATAGTATTTTAAAGTATTAAAATAACTATAATATAAATAAATTATAATAATTTTAGAAATTGAAATTATTTCATACACGACTCAAAAGTAATTTAAATAAATAAATAAATTACTAAATAATTATACTAATTTCTTAGAAGTTGATAATATAATTTCATTTGAAAACGAGTTATAATTTCGTTTAAATAGAATTCTTATATTATTTAAAACTAAAATAGGAATTCGTTTATGGCGACGAGCTAGGGACTAGAATTATATTTTTAATGCATGATGATAAATAAATAAATAAATAAGGAAATAAAAATGCATTGGATGTATGGATGTTACAAATTAAGCCCGAGCACCGCTTGGGGAACCTCTTGGGTGATCCGGCGCTTGCTTCCCTCAACCCGAATAGTGAATTTTGTGGCCTCAGCTCTCGGTAGGCCGGTGCTCAGAGGGATTTGAACTGGCGACCGCTCAAGTCATCAATGTACTGGAACATCCAAGCCCCGAATTCCTTGTAGTCCCCATTTGACACCCACTCGTCTAGGTGCTCAAGGTTGACAAAGCGCGGGAGGCGAAGTTCCATTGGGAAAAGTTTTGATAGAGTTCCCCTTAGACTTCTCAATAAATAGGGAAAGACGCGTAGTATTTGTCAGCAATGTTAGGATAGGGAAGATCGTCATTGAAATAGTTCGCCATGGGGACGGTTTGAAATGATTGGCGTGAAGAATACGAGGGTTATGTTTAGGAATTCCGGGAATCAAAAGGAACGGGCACAATATAAAAGGGAAGGATATTTAGTCAAAAATGTTCATTGAGGCATTTCCTCGAACACTTGGTGGGCGTAGGTTTTGAATAAGGAATTTCAAGAAAAATTGAAACTCAAACATCCCAAAAACCCAACCAATTCACAAAATAAAGCTTCAAGGATTGCGGTTCTAGCGAATTACCTCAATGTGTGGGCTCAAAATTGGAATCGAAACCCGGATTGCACCCCCCCTCTTTGTGTCGAAAATGGAGAAAATGAAGAAACAAGGAAAAGGTGCTAGGATTTCTTCGTAATTGTGAGAATAAAAGGATGACCGCCGGAAGAATGGAAGGGTTAGGACTCTCTCTCTCTCTCTCTCTCTCTCTCTTTTTTGTTTCCGGACGTTTCTTTCTCCTTCTCTTTTTTTTTTCTTCGCAGCCAATCGTGACTTCTTTGGGATGGAACGACTGCCCTTACATGTGCCATGTTGGATCCACTTTTTAGTTGACCGACTACAGTCGATTGACTGAGGGTCTGTCAATCAACTGCTCTTTGCAAAACCCGAAAGCTACTGTCCTTCAGTCGATTTGGCCTTTGGCAGTCGATTGAATGCATTCCAGTCGATCGAATGTAATGTAGTCGATCAACTATAATGTAGTCGATCGACTGCTCTGGTGCAGCCGATTTCCTATTTTGGTTCCTTCCTTCCCCCAAACCTCAATGATTTGCTCCTACAAAAACCGAAAAAAAATTAGTTAAAGCTTAATAGAGAATGAATATACACAAAATCAAAAGAAAAATAAGAAAAGAGTTAAAAAGTCATGGGTTGCCTCCCATGTAGTGCGTTTGTTTAAAGTCGTTCGCTCGACTATCCTTCCTTTATTAGGACTCCATTGGGGGTACATCTCCCAAGTTCTCCTCCTCCATGATCAATCGGGCCTCATTATTTGCGGAAGCTCGGTGAAGTGGGTCACATGTTTTGTTTCTCCCTCTCCCAAGTAAACGTACTTGAGATGCCTCGAACGGGTCTTAAGCTCCGGATTCGGTGTAATGACCGGTTCCACGCTTGCTCTCTCGAATATCCCATTCACCCATTCCGATAGAAACATTAACCACTTGTCGTCCTCGACGACCTCATCCAAAACTTTCTCAAAAGCCTCCTCAACCAATTCTTCGATCGGGTCAACCATTGCACAATCGACTTGAATAGAGGAGGAGGGAACGACACTTAAATTGTGGGTTGAAAAATTCACCATTTCCCATAAAACTGAGAATGTCAACTTCTTATTCTTCACGTCTATCACGGTGTTCGTGGTTGCGATGAATGGTCGTCCATCGTGTGCTCATGACTTTCGTTGGTCACTTCTCCAACATCTAAAACCACGAAATCGACGGGGACTATTAGACCTCCTACTCACACCAACACGTCCTTGACTATCCCCTTCGGGTACCGGATTGATTGGTCGGCCAATCGCAAACACATCCTCGTCTTCTTGAGACCGCCCAATTCAAGTTGTTTAAAAATGGAGTAGGGCATCAAATAAATCCCCATGCCGAGGTCTAGCATCCCTCGTGTTTCCTTGCCATTTCCGAGAGTGATCTTTATATAAAAACTTCTCGTGTCGGCCTCTGTAGGCGGAAGAGGGTCTCTATAAATGATGCTTGCCACGTTTGATATGCACGCCTTCTCGTTGTCCTCGAACCGTCACTTCTTGGAGGTCAACTCCTTGAAAAGCTTGGTGTACGCGGGCACGTTCTGGATAATATCGAGCAAAGGGAGGTTAACATTGACCTTGGACAACATTTCGTACAATTCATAAAATTGGGTGTCTTGCTTCACTTATCGGACACGGCTCGGGAATAGGAACGGAGGTCGGTACGGCATCGCAGATTTGTGGAGTCCACCAGTGACCTCGGTGTCCCTTGCCTTCCCACTTGAAAAGGATGTGGGTGGAATAAGAGTGACCATGGGATTGCCTATGACTTGGAGTAAAGGAAAGGTATCAATGATAGGATGGGCAACCTTGTTATTTACCACCTTGCATCTTTGAAAGACCGTCACAACTTGAGCTTGAATCGGTTGACTCAGTATCTTTCCTTTGTTGTGGGCCCGCTTAAGCTTGTTAACATTAGTCTCTATTTGCCCCACTTGTGTCTCTAAGCTCGCAAGCTGTTTGTTCAATTGTTGGATAGAGCCCGAGAGCTCAGCCAATATGGACTCCATGCTCGGTTGGCGTGATGTCGAATGATCTTGAGGAGCCGGAAAAGGTGGTTGTGCGTTAAATGGTACTTGAGGCCGTGGTTGTTGCATCGGAGGCCCGGTTGGATTTTGAGCATTGGTCGTGTCCCTCCACCCAAAGTTAGGGTGGTTCCTCCACCCGGGGTTGTATGTTTGGGAATATGGATCATTGTGCCATTGGATCCCACTTCGTTAGCCTTGGTTGCCTTGGACCGTGAACACTTGCTCATCAAACTCGCTTGGTTGCCCATAAACCTTCGGACACACACTATCTCCATGACCCAAGATGCTGCACGTGGGGCACGTCTCCATCGATCCAGAATAAAGCTTGGTGAGAGAAGCCACTTGACTCTCGAGGTCGGCAATCTTGAGGGCCCACTCAGGCTCATCCTTCGTCGATACTTCTTTCACTTGCTCCTTTCGCTCTAATTTACTCATTTGATGGTCGTATGTGGCCATATTCACGAAGATGTCATATAGCTCCCTCGTCAAGCGACCGACAAGGTTCCCTCCGGCGGCGTTGTTCACTATGCGTTTAGACGCAAACATCAAGCCATTGTAAGAAAATTGGTTCAAGAAATTGCCGGTGAACCGATGATGAGGGCACTTCATAAGATATCCCTTGAAATGCTCTCATGCCTCGTATAAGGTCTCATCGCTTGCTTTACAGAACGAGGCAATCTTTGCTCGGAAGTCTGCCGTCTTGTCTTGGGAGTAGTACTCTTTGATGAACTTCTTGGTCACCATGTACCAATTGGTGAGGGAATCTGCCGATAATGTCATAAGCAAATTGACTGCCTTATCCTTCATCGCATACGGGAAGCACCGCATCTTAATTTGATCGATATGGATCCCTTGGCATGGAAAACTCGACACGGTGTAGAAGAAGATCCGAAGGAAGTGGAGAGCATCCTCATGCGGTAGGCCATGAAAAGACGGGAGTCAGTTGAGATCAATCGGCCGCAAATCGTACTCAAGGGCCTCGGCGCTTAGTGGAATGCACGAGGAAAAGTCGCCCATGTACGGTCTCAACACCTCCTTGATGTTATTCGTCGGGACTCCATCGGGAGGGGCAAAAGGATGGCCACCCGTATCTTGCACGACATATGGACTCTCATTGATGGCGGGCGCCCGTGGAAGGTCTTGAGGATTTGGATTTCAGAATCGGGGCACAGGCCCGGTCGGATGTGGGAATTGAGGCTCTTGGATGTGAGGAGCGGTGAAGTGTGGCCCTTGGTAATGTGGCCTCGGTGCTTGGAATTGAGGTTGAAATTGATATGGCGGGCCATCGACGATCGGGCCTTAGAAGTGCGGGCCGTGGAATTTGGTTCCATGTGATGATGGGTTCGAGCGCGGCGATACTTGGAGTTGTGGCTCGAGTGTCAGCACACGAGCACGGGATGGATAATAAGGGCCGTGAAATTAGCCGTTCGAGCTTTGGGGGTCTTAATTTGTGAAACCATTCCCTAATTGGTCGAGCGGCATTCCATACACGGGTTGAGAATTTGTGGTGGTGGGCTGTGAGGTGATGATGTGGGCCCAGACGATGCTTGAGGCAGGGGTATCCCTTAATTGTCGTGAGTGTGGGCGGGCGGCATCAGATTCTCAAATGAGTTGGTCATCATTCGTTCATCTAGCACCGAGGGTAAAGGTTGAAAAGGCAGGGCGTCGAACATGTCTTGATTTCTCGCGACTCGTGCATCTCGTCTCAACCACTCGGGATTAAGAAAAAGTGGGGTCAACTCTCCTCAAAGCGATCGCCTACCTTGCATACACAACACTCCACAAAGGATTACGGGTATCGAATGTAAAATGTTAATCTATTCTAATACTAACTAAGAAAACAAGAAGAGTAATTAAGAACACCATTAGCCTTAACCTATCCCCGGCAACGGCGCCAAAGATTTTATCGAAAATTTCTTATCACTCTAGTTTAAGAAATTATTTCCGCAATAGTAGGAGTCGATTGTAGAGCGGTGAGTTATTTTCGAGTCGTGTCTCTTGAGGATAGATATTATCGGCCCACGGTGTTTTTACTTAATCTCTTGTTAATCTCGATTAAACTAATCTACTCTAAGAAAGCAATAGTCATTTAGTTTGGGTTTGAGTTTTTAATACTAAAGCTTGAATTGAAATGAAAACTTGAAAACACCAATTAAGGCAAAAACTAATGAATATAAAGTTTTGCTTGAAAGTGACTAAATTTTAATGAAAGTAATTAAACCCTAATTAAAAGCCTTAAATAAATTAAAACTACAAAGTTAAGGAAAGCTTGCAAGTTGAAAGACAAAATGGAGGATAAAATAAAGTTTGGAAGTTTAAGGAGTCAAAGATCATTAAATATGAAAAAGTCAAATTGATTAAAGAAGAAATCCCCTTATGTGTTTCAACGAACAAATGTTTTTTTGGACATAAGGGGTAAAAAGTTTCAAAATGAATGCTTCAGTGGAGTTTTTGCACCAAGAAAAATAAGAGCTAGAAGTTTAAGTTGATGGTATGAAAATGCATAGAAAACAATACAAACTAAAACTTAACATCCAACACCAAAGCAATTACAACGATACAAACACAACACACAACATAAAAGAGAAAGAAAGATTACTACCAAGTTTGTATTCTAAACAAGAGCTTCAAGTTTAGCTTACAATATTCAAGAGACAAATAAAACTTCACCAAAATGACTTCAACACAAAATGAAAGTGCTACCTTCTCCAACAACTACCTAAGAAAATTTAAACCTAACTAAACTATTCTAAAAATTATGCTAGGGTTTAAAGTTTAAAAATCTATGGAATAGTGAAATTGGCTTGGAAGAGATTGAACAAACTCAAAATCAACCAAGGAAGAGGCTAGGATAGATATTTATAAAGACGCAGGGGCAGAATCATCAAAACGGGTCAAAAATTACAAAATTTTCCGCGTCGCAGTCGATCGACTGCTTCATCCTCAAACGACCCATCTTCTGTCGAGTAGTCGATTTGGGCTGGGTCAATGACCGACTTGACTAGCAGTCGATCGACTGGCATGGCTACTCCCGACTCGGTTTTCTCATTTTCCGCTCCAGACATCCTCCGGTTGTCGTTCCTTGTTCGAGCTATGCTACCTTACTTGTCTTTACTTGTTCGTTCCATAGCGAGTCGAATGGAATGACCTAAGTGTGAGTGGGTCCTTCTTGGTCATTTTACGGCCAAAAATATAAAAACTCGTGAAAAACTACGAAAACATAATAAAAATTGCGCAAACGCTACAAAAACTTAAAATTAACAAAATAGGACTAATCGACTCCTAATACTCATAAGTACAAGCAAAACACATGCAAACGCGACACAAAAAGTTAACAAAATATGTACAAAAATATGCAAATCACCAAGTATCTTTTTCCGACTCGCATTTTTTAATCACTTTATAGTAGCTTGAATCAACATAGCCACAAAGAGTGTTGATATTCTTGGAGTTCCAATTGGACAAGGCTAGCTCATCAGCCATCCACTCTTCTTCCCTCTTGATGATGATATCACCATGAGCATCGGTAATGCGTGGTTTTTCCCATTCAACCAGTATGGTTCTCCACGCTCGTTCATCAATAGTATTGATGTGCCACCTCATCCTTTATTTCCAGAGAGAATCGTTCTAATCATTAAGGATCAGAGGTCATGGACTTTATTGAGCATCCATAGCGCCCTACAAAATAAGGATCAGTATATTTAGTACGTCAAGTATCTGGTTCTAGATGCCAATTATAGTTTTGTAGGTCTATGGCTATTAAATAACTATCAGTAAATAAATATTAAGTCTGGTATTAATAACACCAGAATTAACACTAAACAGTATTTAAACAATAAGCAGTGGAATAATAAACAAACACAGCAAATTAATTTCGTTCGTAAGCAACGTGCTTACGAACAAGGTGTACAAACTCGAAAACTATATTACTTTAATTTGTTTAAGATCATACCAAATCATAAAGTAATATATGAAAACAATAGCATCAACACGTGATACTAAATAATTGTAGCCCCGTTGTGATGATCTTTTCCGTTGGTTATGCAACTTCAAAGATGTATGAATCGTGGATCGCGGCTTCAAGACTTCCTCGTATTTGTGTTCCTTGCTACATGAAAGTCGTGATCTTTACACGGCTGCTTCTACTCTTAAATATATAAGAATCCCTACCGTTATAAACAAGCTAACTCTATTATAGGAAACAAAATAAAACCAAATATAGTTTCCTAATATTTTGGGCTCAAAAAAGGCAAATAACAACAAAGAAAAAATAAGATAATTGTCCCCGTACTTCTACTTTTGCCTTTAACCAACCGATCTCGAGATCCATGGGTTGGTTTAGGCTTTTATTATACCGAATCAGTTCTGAATAACATTTCCAACAACTGCCAAAAAGGGCACATATATTATTAATATAATAATAAAAACATACAAAAATAAATGTATAATTTGCTAAAATGACCTATTATTCTTTTTTGAACCAAAATCATTCAAATAGTAATCAATAATTTCCTTATGCTGAGGATCCATGCTTGAAAGGATATTATTGTACATCACTTGAAATGAGAGACATAATCAATATTGTCATTAATAACCCAACCATCTATAAAAGCAAGTGGCTCAACAGTTCCTCTGGCACCATTCGAAGCAATGGACTTTATCACATCTGTAATCTCAACATCAGTCGCCAAAACATCATCCTCATTAGCATCAAGAACCATTTATGCCTCCGTCAGCTCAAGAGTAAACAACTCAAAGCTTGGCATATCTTCTGCCAATTTCTTCATTACATAGAACTGGGTGACAATATCATAAATGTACTTGAGTAATGTTGGATCAAAATAGAATGCTTGACTAGCAGTTGGAGACTTGCTAACATGAGTCACGACAGGTGAAGTAGGCGCTTGCTTACTTTGAAGTTTATCCTTCATTCCCACTAGACTCTTCATGTGATAGCTTGTAACAACATCAATGTCTCCCTTTAAAAATAAGATCTCATGCTTTTCTTATGTGCACAAATAGAAACAACACAAACTATTAACACAAGTGCCAAAAAATAAATAAATTTAGAGTCGCTTTATAAGTTCAAAAATTGCACTTCTTAGTAATGAACCGCCTTATATTAAAATTAATAAAAAATTAGTAATTTCATTCAGGTGACGCTTATTTATTACCAACCGACACTATAAAGTGTAAGTTATTTTAAAAGGCGACTATAATAAACTCATACCTGGTGTCGGTTTGTTTTAAAAGCACCACCAACCCACTAAGACTGGGTATCGGCTATTTAAAAAAGCTCCACCGTAAGTTCTCGCTATTTAGAGTCACCTTTTAATAAGTAAAAAATAAATAACAAAATTTTCATATCAAGCGAAAAATTCTTGGAATCAACTAAATGATTACAATTATTGTATTATATAATAAATACATATCAACCAATTTATTTTCATATCAAGCGAGAAAATCTTGGAATCAACTAACGATTTTTGTCATCAACTAAGAATTTTGGACATTAAGTAAAAAACTTGTGAACATATAGTACGGAATTCGAACATGTATTAAGATGTTTGGACATGTAGTAATAAATTCGAACATATAGTAAGAAATATTTTTCGGTGACCTAATTTTTTGTAGGCATTAAGTAAAAATTTCAGTCATATAGTACGAAAGTCTTCGCTGAACATTAAGTAAAAAAAAATTAAAATCGGAGATAAATTTAAAAAAAAATTTGTTCTAAAAAAAAATTTATAGGCACAAAAAAAATAATAATAAATACTCGCTGGTAAATATTTTTCGCTGGCCGAAAAAAAAGTTCCGGCGGCCGGCGACGGCAGCAGGGGCAGGCGGCAGCCAACCTGCTGCCCATTATTATTATTATTATTATTAGTAGTAGTAGTAGTAGTAGTAGTAATAGTAGTAGTAGTAGTAGGGGGTTTTTTTTTTTTTTTTCATTTTTTTTGTAAATTCATATCATAGTTTTGCACTATTTAACGAAAAAAAAACTATTTAACTTAAAATTAAATGTAATACTAATTGACGAATGAATCTCCACTTGAAAGACTATTTGAGATCTTTACATATACAATATGATGTCATATAACACATGTAACACTCGACTATTAAATCCACACGTAATACTGGTCCGGAATAGAAGATCCCTCACGCTACACATGACTTTGACCATATTGAGCAAATTAAGTTTAATATATCCATATAGGAAAAATCCATCACATAATTAGAATCTATCATTGCTTGTAATGTTTTTTGTTTTCCATATTGCCTTCTTTACATCATAACTGGTTCAAGGCAAAAGATTATTAACCGGTAGTCCAGAAAGTGGTCTATACAATCAAAACGAGGGATTACTTGTGAAGCCCCCACAAACTCTACTCCACTATCAACACAATATCAGGACCGAATTAGAAACAAGATGTTGAAAGATAATAATGCATTAATTTTTAAGTGGTTGGAGAGTTTTGTTCGAATCCTCAACGTCTCTGCCTTCAATTTTCTGGTAATAAATGACAAAAACGGAAATTAATGGGGGGAAATACAGGTCATATACATGCAAAAACGTGTTAATGCAATCTGAGCTGCCAAAAAGCCTTTAGCTCATTAATCTGAACCCCCTTTAAAAAAAAGGAAAAAAAAAACTTTGGACCCGTAAGTTAATTACAAATGTATATTTATATCCATAAAAACCATAGAGTAGTGATACTATTTCTTGTCAAAGTAAACATCGATTTTTTTTGTTATAAATATACTGAAGTGGTTCAAGAAGTTGAGGCACAAAAAAAAAAATAACATACAATTTCTTCAACTCGCAAATGGCAGATCAGTTTCTGTGCGCTTCAATTTTCCTGGCAATTGCCTGTTTTCTGGCTCTCTGCGCCTGGAAAAATACCAGGAGCCCGATTTCCAGCTGGCCGTTGATTGGAATGCTACCGACGCTTCTCCTCCACGTCGAACAAATCCACGACAGGTGCACCGAAATCTTCGCGAAATCCCAACGTGGAACTTTCCATTTCCATGGCCCCTGGTTCTCCAACATGGACATGCTTGGCACAGTCGATCCCGAGAACGTGCACTACATCATGACTGGAAACTTCCAGAATTTTCCGAAAGGCCCGATTTTCAAAGAAATCTTCGACGTCCTCGGGGATGGGATATTCAACGCCGACTCCGAGTCCTGGAGAGACCAGAGAAAGCTGGCCAGGTTCTTAATCACTCACCAGAGGTTTTATCGGTTCCTGGGGAAAACGAGCCACAGGAAATTGGAGAACGGCCTGGTCCCAGTTCTCGAGATGATTTCCCGGGAAAATCAGGTTGTCGATTTGCAGGATTTGTTCCAAAGGTTTACATTCGACACGACGTGTATTTTGGTGACCGGTTATGATCCGGGGTGTTTGTCCGTCAGTTTCCCCGATGTGCCCTTCTCAAAAGCTATGGACGATGCCGAGGAGTCGATCTTCATGCGACACGTCGTGCCGGAGTGGTTATGGAAATTGATGAGGTGGCTTGGGATTGGTGGGGAGAGAAAATTGAGTGAGGCTTGGAAAGTTTTGGATAGTGTTATAAATGGATATATCGCGATGAAGCGTGAGGAGATGAGAAAAGGGGGTGGTGATGTTGGTTCGATGGAGCGTGAGGGAGTGGATGGTTCGGATTTATTGACGTGTTACATGAATTCGGGAGATGAGAATCGAATCCAGGATTTGAGATGTGATGACGACAGGTTCTTGAGGGATACTATTTTGAATCTTATGATCGCAGGGCGGGATACGACTAGTTCTGCCCTGACGTGGTTCATGTGGCTCGTTTCGTCAAAGCCTGAAGTGGAAGAGAAAATCCGGGACGAACTCAAAATGTCGATTTTGCCCTTGAGAGAAGGCGAAAAATGGCGGATTTTCAGTGTTGATGAAGTCAAGAATTTGGTTTACTTGCATGGAGCGATTTGCGAAGCTTTGAGACTATATCCACCGGTGCCTTTCCAACATAAGGAGCCTTTGCAGGCGGATATTCTTCCGAGTGGGCATTTTGTCAACCCGAAGATGAAAGTGATGTTTTCTTTGTATGCAATGGGAAGAATGGAGTCGATTTGGGGGAAAGATCGCTTGGAATTTAAGCCCGAGAGGTGGATTACGAAGGGGGGTTCGATTAAACACGAACCCTCGTACAAGTTCTTGGCGTTTAATGCCGGCCCTAGGACTTGTTTGGGGAAAGAAGTTGCGTTGACTCAGATGAAGGCAGTGGCCGCCACTTTGATCCATAATTATCAAGTTCGCGTGGCGGAGGGCCACCGTGTGGTGCCTAATTGTTCCATCATACTCTACATGAAAAATGGATTGAAGGTTAGGGTTGCTAATAGATGGTCTTGTGAGTGAAATAATAATGTGTGTGTGTCTGTTGTTTATGCGTGGGACTTGAATATGTTCTTATTTTGTATGTCTTGTTAGGTAGTTCAATATTCTCTCTTTATTGGTATTTTTATAATGTGTAAGTTTGGGTTGTGTTTAAAGTATTTGATGATAATTATGTTTAGAAAATGAGTTATTTTGTTTTCTCAAAACGCATAAGAATCCTTTCATGGCATTCAGTAGATCCAATTTTCAATCAGTGTAAATAATTATGAGTCCACTAGTAGTCCTGGCCATTGTTAAGCAAATACAAGCTATTCTCAACAATATCCAAACACTGTCACATTATGAAATATTGTTCAACTTATTTTTTAGCAATCGCTGCAAGTTCTTATAAAGTAAAAAAATAGCTCCTACAATAAGTACGAGTCCTATTGAGTAAAAGTTGAATGAACCAATTTTAAGTTATAATTTCTAGTGCAGAGTATGCCTTCATAATTTAAATTAACAAATTCTTAATCAAAAGGCTTTCATTGAGTAGATATTGAATCTGATTGCGAGTTTGTGATAAGGCGGACGAATCTTGAATGTGAAGGGAGTTGATTGCATCAGCCCCTCCAAAATCCCTTAAATCAAGTAACAAAATAGATTCACGTGGGTGATGAACCCACTACTTTTAAATGTTTTCATTCTCAATGATAAACCCAAAAAAATGTTCTCATTCTCAATTAAAAAAATAAAAAAAGTTAATTTACTTGGTCTACTTTGATTTATGTTTTTACTTATATGGTTTAATAATAACTATTATGATAATATTCAAACTTATTTATGTTATGACCGAGAGAAAAGTTGCAGATAAAAACGATAAAATAAGTAAAACTCTGAAAAATAAAATATTCCTCCTGCCTCTCACTCTGTTCCATCCCTTTCTTATAAGGTGGTTCTTATCCTTATACGTGGCATAACAATTTAATTCACGGAGTATATTCGGCTAAATATCTAGGCTTTGTCCTTGCACGAATTCCTCTTCTTGGGCATAATGTATTAGCTGGGCTTTATTATCCTTCCCTTCTATGGTTGGCCCATTAAGCATAACATCGCCCTCCCCTGGAAGAACAACCTTGTCCTCAAGGTTGAAATGTGGATAAATTTCACGAGGAAGATGAAGCCAGTGCACCAATAATCGGCTGCATGAGTGGTGTTGATATAGAACCGTCCTGGATGCCATAATTTCCAAAGGCTTTAACTGAGGTGGAAACGGATAAGGCGGAATAGTGCTTGGTTTCGTAGATGTGGGATCAAAACCGTGATCCTTCTTGAGCAAAGCCACGTGCAATACATTTTGAATACGGGCTGTATCAGGCAAATTCAGTCTATAGGCCACCTCACCGATGCGTTGTAAAACTTGAAATGGGCCGAAAAATCTGCGACCTAATTTTTGATTACCATGCCCAGGAATGGTAACTTGCCGATATGGCTGCAACTTAACAAATACCCAGTCTCCCACATCGTAATTCTTCTCGCAACAGTTTATCGGCCTGAGCTTTCATCCGTGCTTGAGCTCGTTGGAGGTTGCTTCAACTCTTGATCCAATGAAGCATTCGGCGACGAGTACGGCACATAAGAGATTAACGTAGGTGGGTCTCGGCCATAGACTGCCAAGAAAGGAGTCATGCTCGCAGCCGTATGGAAAGCGGTGTTGTACCAATACTCAGCCCAAGCAAGATATTTAACCCATTGATTTGGTGTATCCATCACAAAACTCCTCAAATACATCTCCAACGTGCCAGACTCTCAGTCAGACCATCAGTTTGAGGATGGTATGCAGTTGAGAAATTTAGAGTAGTACCATGTAGTGCAAACAAATCCTTCCAAAATGAGCTCAGGAATAGTTTGTCTCTGTCACAAACCATAAAACGAGGAATTCCATGCAATTTCACGACACCATTGAAAAATACCTCAGCAACCTTCCCACTAGTCGCTTTAGCCGCCAACGGAAAAAAATTTGCATATTTACTTAGCCAATCTACCACTACTAAAATCTCAGAATATCCCTTTGAAGGGGGTAGTCCAGTGATAAATTCAAGGGAAATATCCTCCCAAATTTGAGTGTGAATTGGCAACGGCTGAAGCAATCCTGCCAGAGCCAGAGTAGAAGTTTTTACCTGTTGACATATTAGACACTTCTCAATATATTGGCGCACATCCTTGCACATCCCATACCAATAACAGTTGGCAGCAAGGCGTTGGAAAGTACGCAAGAAACCTGCATGACCACCAAGGGTGGAGCTATGAAATTCCCGAAGCACCAACTCCTTTAATGAGTCTGGAACAAGCAACCGACGCAAAATAAATTATTCCATCTACCACACTGTAGGCAATGAAATCTGTTGGGTGATCTAGAACGTTGCGTTTGAGTTGGACCATATTTGGATCAGTGTCATGGGCCATTCGAAGTTGCTGTAAAAATGGAACTTGAACAGTAACTAAGTTATGCAATGAACCATCAAATGGGTTGCGAGAGAGAGCATCGGCCATAATATTGTCACGGCCTGGTTTGTAAACTATTGAAAAATCAAAGCCAAGAAGCTTGGTGAGCCATTTTTGCTTGTCCGGAGTATGAATTTTTTGATCCATCATCGCTTTCAGACTGACTTGGTCCATTCGAATGACAAAATGGCGGCCCAATAAATATTGACGCCACTTAGCCACAACTGTCGTTATAGCCAACATTTCTCTACAATAGGTCGATGCACTTTGCGCTCGTGGACATAGTTTTTTTTTTTTTTTACTAAAATAGGCTATCGGTCGATTATCTTGTAAAAGGGCTGCACCAATTCCAAAGCCCGAGGCATCAGTTTCAAGAACAAAAGGCTTGTCAAAATTTGGCAAAACTAATATGGGGGCTGAAACCAAAGCGCGCCGCAAGGAATGGAAAGCAACCTGAGCCGCGATACTCCATTTGAAATTATTTGCTTTGAGCAAGTCAGTGAGAGGTGTAGCTAAGGAGGCGTACCCTTGGATAAATCGTCGATAATACCCACTAAGTCCTTGGAACCCACGTAATTGTTTAATTGATTTCAGAATAGGCCACTCCAACACAGCTTGAACCTTTTGAGGACCCATAGAAACTCCCACATCTGAAACCACATGCCCCAAATAATCAACCTGATGTTGCGCTAAAACACATTTAGAGAGTTTCGCATAAAACTGGTGTTGATTTAGAACCTGTAACACCACTTCCAGCTGAGCCAAATGTTCCACAAAATCATTACTATACACAAGAATGTCATTAAAAAACGAGCACAAATTCTCGTAAGAAGGGCCGGAAAACATCATTCATTATAGATTAAAACGTTGCGGGTGCATTCGTTAAACCGAATGGCATGACTAAAAATTCATAGTGCCCATCATGTGTGCGAAATGTCGTCTTAAAGATATCTTCATCGCGAACCTGAACTTGGTGATAACCGGAACGAAGGTCTAACTTGGAAAAATAACGAGCACCATGTAGCTCATCAAGCAATTCATCCACCGTTGGAATTGGAAAATTATCCTTCACCGTGATGGCATTTAAAGCACGATAATCCATGCAAAACCGCCAAGTGCCATCTTTCTTCTTAACTAATAAAATTGGAGAAGAAAATGGACTAGTGCTCGGACGGATGAGACCAGTTCTGAGCATTTCTTGAACCACTCGCTCTATCTCTGATTTTTGGAAATGAGGATATCTGTATGGTTTAACATTTACTGGCGTTGTGTTCGGATGCAAATGAATTGCGTGATATCGCGAACGAACTGGAGGCAGTGCTTGCGGTGTAACGAAAACCTCTGGAAATCGATCCAATAATGATTGGACATCAACATCATTAGTCCTAGAGGGGGAAGGAGCATCTGATAGAATCACAGTTAGGCTAAAAAAAGTTGCAACAGAGTCATTGTGTACCATACGCTGGAGACTGTTAGACATGGAGACACCAAGGGAATATCCTCGGCTTTTAGCATAATATCCGAATCATTGACCTTGAAGGTCATTGTGAGGTCCGCGTAATTTTGAACTACCGGTCCTAAGGTAGCTAACCACGACACACCCAAAACAATGTCAGAACCTTCAAGGGGGAGAACATACAAATCAGTCTTAATCCAATGGCTTTGGATCATAATTCTTGCATCACGGATGCAACCATCACACAATAACTTCTGGCCATTACCTACCGCCACCGCAAATTGGTTAATAGGCTCAATTGGCAATTTAAGAAACTGAGCAACTCGTGTTTGCACAAAGTTGTGCGTGCTACCACCATCAACCAACACGCGCACACTATGTCCAGCGACGATTCCATGAAAACGCAATGTAGTTGGAGAACGGGTTCCGGACATCGCAAGCAAGGAAACCTCTGGAAGCGAATCTATCTCCCCTGATTGTAGGGAGTTGGCCGAGGGAGAACTCAGCATGGAATCATCAGAGTCGTCATTCCCAATAACCATAAAGAATTGTGGTTGTGTTTTGCACCAATGTCCAGGAGTATACAACTCATCGCAATAATAGCATAATCCTTTTTCTCGGCGAGTAGCCATTTATTTGAAAGTGATACGACGAGTTGGAGGAGAAAGTGGAGTTATGGATTGCGTGGGCGGCCAATGGGGCAAGGTTATCGTGGGCTGTGCAGAAGAGTTGGGCTGGGGCATTTGTGGGGGTTAATATGGTAACTGGGATATAGGTGAACTAGTTGGTTTGTTCGTGTACGAGAGAGGATGGCCGGGAGTGGTTTTGTGCCCATGGACAGAGAAAGTGGATTTGGACCGCTGGACAAATTGGCGTTGATGGTCTAATTTGGATTCATAGAGACGTGAAAGAGACATAGCTTGGATAAGAGAATTGGGTCGGGCCGCGCGCACCTCTGCTTGAACATCGCTCCGTAAACCTGCAACCAAACAACTCAAAAGAAACCCAGGGGGTATCCCAACGGTGCGCATTGAGAGGGCCTCAAATTGAGCAATATAATGGTCCACGGTGGACGTTTTCATCAACTTAGCTAACATCCCTTGCACATCTTCAAATTCTGACGGCCCGAAACGTGTTTCCAAAGCCCGAATAAATTGCTCCCAATTAACTACCTGTCGATTACGGAAAAGCCATTGGAACCACTAAAACGCACGACCCTCCATGTAGAAGGAGCTAATTATAATCTTTTGATCCTCCAGAGTTTGGTAATACGCGAAGAAACGCTCTGCTTTAAATACCTAACCCAAAGGATCATCACCATTAAAATGCGGAAAATCTAGCTTTATAGAACGATTCGACGAAGGACCCCAAGAACCCATCTTGCCAAATGGATAACTGATGCTCGAAGGGCCAGCAGACCCGAATAGGGATGAAGAAGGACCATATGAGGTGGCGTGACCATGGTTGGCGGCCAATGCAGCTACCATCGGAGGTAGCGGGGGTAACGACGGGCCCGATCCCACAGGGGAACCCATCATTGGAGGAAGACTCGCCGGTGACGAAAATGGAATAGGGTTATGGGGAACACCCAACAGAGAGATTAGTGATGAAGTACCGTGAGATGCAGCCAAGGGCACAGTCGGAGAAGAAGTTGCGGCAGAGTTAGATGGGGGTTCCGGCGCGTGAAAGTGACGCTCCAGCTTACCGTCCAGATCTGAGAGCTTAGCAGTAATATCAGACAACGACTGCTTTTGTGCAGCTAGTTGCTCCGAGTGAACGGTCGATACATCGTGAGTTTTTTTGACAGCGTCATCCAATGTCTTAAGTCGCGTCCCGTCAGCCGTGGATACCGACGAGTTTAATGAAAGCACCAATTTGTTATGACTGAGAGAAAAGTTGCAGATAAAAACGATAAAATAAGCAAAATTTTGAAAAATAAAATATTCCTTCCGGCTCTCACTCTGTTACATCCCTTTCTTATAAGGTGGTTACGTGGCATAACAATTTAATTCACGGAGTATATTCGTCTAAATATCTAGGTTTTGTCCTTGCACGAATTCGTCTTCTTGGGCCTAATGTATTAGCTTGGGCTTTCTTATCCTACCCTTCTATGGTTGGCCCATTAAGCATAACAATTTAATAATTTTGTATATTAATTTACTTCAATAAGAATTTTTTAATAAAATTTTTAACATTGATTTTTGACAATATATTATATAAATTTTATTGAAACCCAGCAAATGAGTACAAATTAAGTTGGAAATTACAAAACAAACACATGATAAAATTAAAGTATAACAGATTTGCTTCAGAATTATTTTGGCATTTACTACTTTTTTTTCTTTTTCCAATCTCATTTTCTTACCATTCTCTCTTCAAATAGAACTTGGTATAAAGTTGTGTACCTCAAAATCTAACTTTACCTCAAAACCTCTCCACCTTAACCATGTACTTGAGGTATTATATCAGACATGATATAAAAAAAAAACCCGGTTAGAGTGTTTACATTGACATAAAACAAGACAAATTGTTGACATAGTAAATTTTCTCTTTTTACATGATTTTTGTTTATTACATCGGACATAATGTAAAATAAATAAAATTTCTCCCGAACAAGATGACTTGAATACAAGTGTTAAAGCCCTATGTATAGGACGATTTACTGCTTAAATTAACTCACTTTGTGGACTATTAAATTAACCATGATGGTGCCCAAAAGTTTCGAATATGGGAGATGAGATTGATACACCTTTCTTTTGTTATATTTGTTATTAGAATTGTTCCATTTTCTCTATTTTTCATATTATCAGGAATTGGATTCGAATTTCGAATTGTGATCAAAGAATTAAATACTATTCATCCAGATTTACCCTTTTTTTGGAGGTGTAACTAATTAAATATTTTCAGCTTTCTATTTTATGTAATATAGAAATTTTGTATTAATATTTATATAAACTGTTGAGAATAAATAGACAAAGAATTTAAAAAAAAAAAAGGCAAAACAAAATATATATGGAAAATATATGTTCTTGTTATTCTTTCAATCATGTCATTTTATCCTATTTATAAAAGAACATCCCAACAAAAAAAATCGTCGAATGTTGATGGGCAGAACAATCAGTAAACCCGCCAATATCATACGTGTTTGTTGACGGGCGCCACCCATCAGCATTTTTAGCGTCAGTAAGTGTATGCTGACAGGATTATCTACCCGCCGGCCCGACACACAACCCTCCACTCAATCTAGCACAACCTATCCCACATCAATTTAAATCCCACATATGGCATTGGTGTGATTCAAATCAACAACCTCTTATAAAAAAAGAAGCGGTGTTATCTTTCAATACAATTACATGTGAGAGTTTATATATTTTTAATATATAGATATGTAAATCATGTTAAAAATTATATTATATTTATAAATGTAGATTATATTTATGAATAATGCTATTATAAATATATAATATTATTATATATAAATAAATATATATCATAAATATAATTATTTATAAATAATTATAAATATATATTAGTAATTATTAATATATATTATTTTTAAATATATAATATAAATATAATTATTTATAAATATATAATATATATATATATATATATATATATATATATATAATGAAATAATTATTATAAATATATAATATTATTTCAAAATGTATTAAAATTAAATAATATCTATTGAAAGTTATGATATATATATAAAGTTAAAATAATAATATCTTTAGATAATAAAAAATAAAATATTAGATTAAACTTATATTAATTAGTATTGTTATTTATATATTATATTGAATGCAGACGGGCAAATAGGCCGTCAGCAATATTAAAATAATAATAAGATGACGGCTTATACCGTCAGCAATGTGCTAAAGGCCTATATATCCATCAGCAAACTCGTCAGCAATACTTTAGCATATGCTGACGGATTTCTACCCGTCAGCATTTTCCATCAACTACAAAATAAAGGGTGGGGGTGGGGGATGTCGACGGCTATATCCATCGGTAAGCCATCGGTAATTGATTTGCTTACGGTTTACCGACGGATCTGCGGCATCGGTGAATCCTTTGTCGGTAATTTTAATTGCCAACAGATTATCAAGCCGTCGACAAATGCCGACGGTATTTCCGACTGGTACAGCTGCGGTAAGATGCCGTCGGGATTCTTATGTTTTTTGTGAATTTACCGACGGACTATGTGTCCGTCGGTAATTAACTAACTAAATAAAAATAATAATTTAGTTTTACCGCAGATATCATGTTCGTCGGTAAATATGAATAATTTTATTATGCCCATCCAATTCCTTAATTATAAATGATTAGAGTCTGATAAGTTAGTTCAAATGTAATTATAAATGATTATATAAAGAAACTTAAAATACCTAGGAACATCATCACTACTAATCATAAGAAGTCCAACAAAAAACCAACATACCCATGTTTCCATTTCACCCCAACTTTTCAACACCAAAAAGATTTCAGGGAGAAACTCATGTTATTGTTATGATTAGATTTTTCAATCGTGTGCCAAATGCTAGATTTGTTATTAAATTTAAATTCTCATGTTTATGAATCTGTAATTAATAATGAGATTAACTATACGTTCGATGCTCGGATAACTAATAAAGCGCCAAAATAGGAACTATGATTGTGAAAATGAGCTTAAAGATTGAGAATTTGAATCACGAGAAACCGGATGCTGCTAAGACGATTTAGGAATTGACTGAGCCTAATAAATTATAGGGTAAATATGAATTTGGTTATATTATTATTTAGTAATTTATTTCTGGTTATACCGTTATTATTAATTTTATTTTTTTGGTATGTGAATACAAAGAATTTAGGAGAATTTTGATTATATTTTAATTAAGTATGTTAAATTGTTGTTTTTGGTTTGTTATTGGTTTGGTTTTTCTTATAAATATATGTGGCGTTCTTATTGCACAAAATAAAATCATATAAAAAAAATTATATTTGTGCAAATTCTTTATTTACTAAATTCCAAATACGTCTAAGGTACGTATTCTAAAAGGAAACAATTCAAACTTTAATCATACAAAATCTAAAAACGACAATATCAATCAACTAATCCACATACCGATCACCACATCATTTCAAAATCACAATCCCTAACAACTTAAAACTTTTTAAAATCACCATCATTTTTGAAACAATTTTGAAAACCTTTATTGGAGGGACGAAACCTCCCGGCCGGCGCCGTACACCACGTCATCACCGACATCTACCCAACCAATCACAACATCAATCAATCATAATATATATAACAAAAAACAATAACATACTTCAAACCCTATATAGCCCTAATTTTATTCAAATGTATAATTTCGAACCTAATTTATAAATAATTAAACTAAACCCTAAAACAAACTATAATTGCATAAATGAACCCTAAATGAATTCTAACGACCTAATTAGCCCTAATTTTATATAAATATTTATTACTTAATTTATAAATAATTACAAATTAAACCTTAAAATAAAACTTAATTGCATAAATGGACCCTAAACCTAAAATCATTTACAAATGCATAAATCAAGTATAAATCCCTAAATTGAACCCCCAGTTTAATTTCTCAAAACCTAATTCCTAAATCCAAATCAAATTAAATTAAAATCCTAAATTTAAAAAATTATTAACTTTGAATTAAAATGCTAACATACCTTAATATGTGATGTTGATGGTGTTTCGGCGGTGGTCCGGCGGCGGAGGCAATGGCTTCGGCAGTGGTGACGGCTCCTCCTCGCGAGCCAACCTTAATTTTTGTGGTTGTGTTGCTGAAAGAGTATGTCCGCTGGCTGGGGTCAATTTACATGAAGTTAACCGACGAACAGGATTCCGTCGGTAAATTCACCGGTAAAAAAGTTTGGCATCGCCGATGGACGTATCCGCCGGTAAACAAAAATCCAGCATTACCGACGTGCTTATTTCTGTCGGCAATTAATATCCGAACTACTTTTTATTTTTTTATAAACTGGTCGACAAACATTTCCCGTCGGCATATTTGGCGGATATTTTGCCGCCAACTTCCCGAGGACTTGCCGACGGACATATACACCGACGACATTGTTCCGTAGGAGTCCTCGACAATTTTTGTCATTGAAAAAGCCATCGATAATGGTGGCCTTTTACCGATGGTTGCTGCCCGTCAGTAATTTTCGCCGGCTTTTTTGATTTTTTTTGTAGTGATCAGCATTTGCCAGTTTTTTTTAAGTTCATGGTATATTTTTAAACAATAAGAAAACTGAAAGTCCTATTAATGATCCAAACTTTTGTGTTTCAAAATTAAAAACCAATTTAAACCATGCGCGTCTACGTTTGAAAATATGTTAGTTCGCCCGCAAGAGAACGGGATCACTCGTAGGTTGGCAAGTTAAATCGGGTCAATTCTTTCGAGGAGTGGAAATACGGAGTCAACGATGTTTATTATCAATAAAACACAAGTTCTAATACTAAAAACACGATCAAAGGATTTTTTGTTTCGAAAACTTCAGAAGAACTTAATTTAACAAAACTCGATGAACCTATCTTGCTTCGAGGGCGTCAACCTCTTTGCAAGAGTACTTTAATCGATTTAAGAACTCAACAATAACTATTATACTCGATCTAAAGACCATTCCACAAAATATCACTCAAACAATTCATCAAACATTAGATATGCATTCACCAAACGTTATCAAAAAGCAATTTTAATAAACAAACCACACCAATTATCCAATCGGGATGATTCGAATCACTAAATTATCATTAAATAATCTGTAACCAAATCGTTCACATAAACGTAATCATAAATGATTCACAATCCAAACATGATATCGAAAGATCACTATCTAACATGAATAATCAAACTAATTAACGAGATAAAAGTTTAGAGTTTACTAAATCGTGAGAAAACTCAATCACGATACTACGATGAATCCTTGCCAAACCCAGCTATTCTGGGAAATGAAATGAACCTTGCTGAATATGGGAAGCTTGTCAAGAACCTCCGTCTTTGGCGGCTATCTCGAACCGTTCGAACGTCTAAATACGATTGCCGTAATGGCTATAAGTCAAAAGTTGAGAATGTTGTCAATTCTCTCTTCCAATGTATATGACCATTCTTGTTGGTGAAAGGATCAACTCGTTGGATTCTAGAAGCTTGTCACGAACCTCCGACTCCAGTGGCTAACACGAACTAACCGATCTTCTACAGATTTTTGCCGTAAAGGCTCTAAGTCAAAGGTAAGAGAAAAGTGTCAATTCTCTCTTCCAACGGTTTAGGATCAAGTCTAGGGATGAAAGGATGGGTCTTCTCTGAAGATTTTTGAGTCTTAAAGGCTCAAGAACCATTTCATAACTGAAGAATCCCGAAAATCTGCATTTGTAACGTACGAGTCCAATCGGATTGTTCATTAGTCCAATCGGATGGAAGTTTCTGTGCTCTTTTCCGATCGGACATCGCGCTTATCCGGTCGGTGCATGTTTCGAAAGTCAATCCAATCGATTATTGAGTTCATCCGGTCGGATGGGTGTTCTTTTGGCTACTTTGAGCGTTGATTCTTTATCTTCATCTCCCGGGTTTTGTCAAGTGATTCAGATGAAAAAGAAAAACAAGAAAAAATGGTCCAAAATGACCAATTTTTGAAAAAGTCGAAAAGCCAAGCAAAAGGCTAAATAATGCAAAATCATGCAAAATAGCTTATTCTTGACCTAATAAGACGGTAAAAAGACTCAAACATTACTCAAAATATGTACAAAAGTGTAAAAAAAACGTACGAATCAACCACCCCGTGCTTTATTAGTTTGTTCGTCTTCGAACAAACGAAAGAATCAAAATCAGGAAAAAATGAAGGTAGTTAGATCAAAGAGTTATGTTGTGCATATAACTTAGTTATGAAAATATAAACACTTTTATTGAAAACTCTCAAGCTAAGCTCGTGTCACCTTTACACCTTGAAATCAAAATAATGCATCCTCACAAAAGGGAAATATATCATGGTTCACTCATTCGCTCGTGTTTTTCTAAAGGTAACTGTATACGCTCGGGTCAACATAAACATGCATTCAACGACTCGTACATCGCATATAGGTGTGCACATCTAATCTTATAGGGCAGAATATGTGCCAGACCTGGGTTGGGGTAGCTCTGACTCAAAATAATAAATTAAGGGAAGGATAGACTAATTCTGTCCCTACGAAAGATCTAGTTAAGCCCTCTGGGCAAAACAAGATGTAGGAAAGGATGGTTCCTTAAAGACCCCTGACTCGGTCCTTTGCAAGAGCGCTGAAGGTCCTGAGGTTATCTTCAGTCGAAGCCCTGGAGGTGGGGATTAGCCTTACCTGGGTTAAAGGACTGATTGGGTCTCCGGAAAATAGACCTCTTCCTCAGTATTAGCAAGGGCTGGCTTGTTAAAACAGCAGGAGTGAGGAAAGAGAAGACAAAGTATAGTGGGCCAGAAGGAAATGAGGAAGATCTGGAAAAGAGAGAACCGTCTCTCAGATTCCCAACAAAGAGACAAGTGGGGACCACTTGTCAGAATTTGTTGGGTAATGGCCCTTAATTCACGCCATGTGTTCCTTAGATCCGGCTGGGGTCCCCGCTAAGGAAAGCTATAAATATCTCGGCCCCAAGGCTGAGAGAGGTATGTCATTCTTTTGGGCTTTCTTATTTTCTTGGAAAACACCTCAAACGCTTACTGACTTAAGCATCGGAGAGGTTTCCACTGGAAAATCACCGGTGGTCCTTTCTAATCAATTTCGTGGTGCAGGTTCAGGAAGCTCTGGTTTCCATAAAGTATCACTTAGGGGGTTCGCTTTTCAGGTTGAAACAATTGGCGCCGTCTGTGGGAAGGCGATCAAGTTAAGACGTGAGATTTTCTGTTATGGCTTCAGACGGTTTACGACGGAACTTGGTGGGTGAGCTCGGTGGAACCCCTAGTTCCGCCGCGCCATGGGGGATGCCAAGATCGACAGATGCAGCGGCGACGAGGCCAGGAGAGACGGCGCCGTCAACAGGGGCCGCGCCAGGCACTACGCCGCCCCAGTTTAGTAAATCTGGGCCAGCTACGGGTGGTTCATTTAATGAATCCTTCCTTCTGTAGCTCTCGGAGCTTGATTGGCAAAGCCGTGGAGATGGCAGTAGAGAAGAAGTTCGCGGAGATGACGCCGCCGCCATCCAACACGCCACCAGCGCAGGCTGTTTCGGTGGCGGGAACAGAACCATTGCGGGGGCAACAGGCAGGATAGGGCTCCCTTGCATGATGGGCAAGAGCACTTCTCCACCTCTGACAGCGAAACTTCAGGCCAAACTAATCCAGGTCTGGCTGAACAGATGCAGAGTCTACAAAAGGAAGTAAGAGAGTTTAAGAGAAAAATGGTGACGGGTAGGATGACCCCGGCAAGAAGGGCACACCATTTACTGAGGAAGTCATGCGAGATGATGTGCCAGCTTCATACCGCTCCCTTGGCTTCGAGTACACTGGAACCACGGACCCGTGGGACCACCTCAGTCGCTTTGAGATTGCAGCAGCCCTACATAAATTCTCGGACGCTGTCATGTGTCGGGTCTTCCCGATGACTTTTACTAAATCAGCGCAGCTCTGGTTTAGTCAACTACCGCCGAGATCTATCAACAATTTTGATGAGTTCAGCTTAGCCTTTTTACACCAGTTCACAAGCTGCAGGAAATACCAGAAAATGCCGCTGGAACTTTTCAGTCTCAAGCAAAAGGAGAGCGAAAACCTCCGTGCTTATATTAACAGGTTTACAACTGCCAAATTAGAAGTGCCCTCTGCGTCTGAAGAGCTGTTGATAAATGCTCTGGCACAAGGTTTGAGACGAGGGGATTTCTTTCAGTCACTGGTGGTGAAGCCAGCTCTGAAATTTGGAGAGCTCTTGGAAAGAGCGGAAAAGTATATCCATCTGGAAGAAGCTCTGAAACTCAAGGATGAAGGGGAGAAGAGGAGAGAGAAGTACGACAGGGATGACAGGATAGCGGCAAAAAAGCCCAGACAAGAGCTGTCAATGGGTAGATCTCGATTTGATAAATACACTCCTCTGGTAACACCTCCGGGTGAAATTCTGCAAGCAATAGAGCGTCATCCAGAGCTCAAGTGCCCAAAACTTACTCACAGAGGCCAAGAAAAGAAAGGTCAGATCGCTTTTGTCGCTTCCATAATGAATACGGGCATAACACAGATGAATGCACGCACCTGAAGGACGAATTGGAGAGAATGGTCCAGGCGGGACATCTGAAAGAGTATATTCGGATAAGGAGGGAGGAAGCTAGATCTGGTAAGAAGAATTATGATCGGACCCTGACAAGTAGGAGCAGCCAAGATAGGGTGCGTACTGAGGTGAAAAGATCTGATCAGACCCAGGTCATTCATGGGGAAATCCAGATGATTATCGGAGGAGAATTTGAGGATCACTCTAAGCGGACACAACACAATTATGTCAGGGCTGCAAAAGATCTGGTTCGAAAATCACATGACGTAGGACAAATGACTTCTACCCCCAACATCTGCTTTGGGTCAGAAGATGGCGATGGTATTTTGGCCCCTCATATGGATGCTCTGGTTATAACTGCAACCATTGCCAATTATAATGTCCATAGGATTTTCGTAGACACTGGAAGCTCTGCTGATATCTTGTTCTATGACTGCTTTAGGCAGTTGAGGTTGGACGTTGAAATGGAAGAGGTCACCACCTCCTTAGTGGGGTTTGCAGGAGGAGCACTAAAACCCTTAGGAGCAGTAAGACTCCTCGTGACGTTAGGAGAAGAGCCATACAGGGTGACAAAAACAGTGCGCTTCTTGGTAGTGGATGCACCTTCTTCTTATAACGTCATGCTGGGGCGACCATCTTTGAGCCAATTTCAGGCCGTTATATCCGTCTTCCATATGGAGATGAAATTTCCAACGGAGGATGGAGCAGGAGAAGTTAGGGGTGATCAGTATGCTTCACGACGGACTTACGTGGAGTGTATCAGGAAGAATGGGGAGGAACAGAGACAGAGCAAAAGAGTCAGAGTAGAGCCACCAGAAACAGATCTGGCCAATAGAAAGGAAGGCCTGATGATGGTTGAAGTAGTGCCGGGGGATTGGAGTCGGGTCCTCCGAGTAGGGACAACCCTCAGTCCGGAAACTTTGACAGAGCTAGTCGCATTATTAAGGAGTAGCGCGGATGTATTTGCCTGGGCTCCAGAAGATCTGGTAGGAATCGACCCAGAAGTAGCAGAACATCACCTTAACATCAGCTTAGATGCCAAGCCAGTAAAGCAAAAGAAACGTAATTTTGGCCCTGAGAAGGAAGCTTTCATAGAAGTCGAGGTGGAGAAACTGTTGAAAGCTAAACACATCCAAGAAATACAATTTCCTGAATGGCTTTCTAACGCTATCTTGGTTCCCAAGACTCAGGAGGACTGGCGCATGTGTATTGACTTTAGGGATCTCAATCGCACTTACCCGAAAGATCACTATCCCTTACCCAGGATCGATCAGCTTGTCGATTCCACTGCTGGGTGTGAACTTTTGAGTATGATGGATGCGTCTCAGGGATATCATCAAATCAGACTGGCTAGGGACGATTGGAAGTGGGTCAGTTTCATTACCCCGAAGGGGACATATTGCTATGTCGTGATGCCCTTCGGCTTGAAAAACGCAGGAGCCACCTATCAGCGTTTGGTTGACAAGATGTTTAAAAGTCATCTTGGGCAGAACATGGAAGTTTACGTGGATGATATGTTGGTCAAAAGTGTGAAAGAAACATCACATGTAGAAGACCTGCGGGAAACCTTTGATACTCTACGACGATAAAGGATGAAGCTTAATCCTAAGAAGTGCGCTTTCGGTGTCAGAGCTGGCAAATTCTTAGGCTACATGGTCACGGAAAAGGGTATCGAGGCAAATCCCGAGAAAGTCAGAGCGATTATGGACATGCGAGCGCCTAGGAATGTGAAAGAGATGCAATGTTTAGCAGGGCGTATTAATGCGTTAAGTAGATTCTTGTCCAGGTCTGCAGAGAGGAGCTTGCCATTCTTCAAAGCTCTAAGGAAAAAAGCAAAATTTCAGTGGAACGATGAGTGTGAGGAAGCATTTGTCGCATTAAAGGAGCATTTGGCTAGTATGACCTTGCTAACAAAACTTGTCCTGGGAGAACCCCTCATTCTGTACTTATCGGTAGGACAGCAGGCAGTCATCTCTGTCTTACTGCGAGAGGAAGGGAAGATTCAGAAGCCAGTCTATTACTGGATCAAGGTCTTACATGATGCCGAAGCGAGGTATGTAGAGGTAGAACGAGCAGTGCTGGCCCTTGTGGGAACGGCCCGAAAATTACGTCCATATTTCCTGTCGCATACTATAATTGTGCGAACAAATTTGCCTTTGAAGGCAGTCATGGATAAGCCGGAAGCATCAGGTAGACTGGTCAAATGGATAATCGAGCTAAGTGAATTCGATATTAGCTTTGAAGCCAAGACAGCGATTAAAGCTCAGGCCTTAGCAGATTTCATGCAAGAAATGACTGGTCTCCCCGAAGAATTAGAAAGGTGGACGATCTTTACGGATGGCTCTGTCTGCAATAAGGGCTGCGGAGCGGGAATTGTCCTGATCAATCCAGAGGGGGTGTCTACCGAGTCTGCTATCCGATTGAATACAACACTCTCCAACAATGCGACGGAGTATGAAGCCCTGTTAAGAGGTGTCCAGATGGCGAAAGACCTGGGTGCGGATCACATATCTGCCAAGATTGATTCTCAACTCGTGTGTAAAGCAAATTAGTGGAGATTTTGAGATGAGAGAAGAACACATGCAGAGATACTTGGCTAAATTTAAAGAGCTAGCCAAAGGTATGAAAGAATTAACTGTTGTTCAGATTCCCAGAGAAGAAAACGGCCGTGCAGACTTCTTAGCCAAAATAGCAAGTTCAGCCGCGGATTGTTCCGAGCGAACAATCACCTTATTAAAGGTAGAGGAGGAGTTCGGAGTTGAGCAGATCTGTACTATTTCCGAGGAGGACGATTGGCGTTCCCCTATAAAAAGATACCTTGAAAAGAACGTCTTTCTGGGGGAAAAGAGAGAAGCGGCGAAGATACGGAGCAGGTCTGCTCGATTCTGCCTGATCAAGAGAGAGTTGTTCAGGAGAGGATTTGGTCAGCCTCTTTTGAGATGCTTATCCCAAGAAGAAGGAAGGCTGGTGTTAAGAGAGATACACGAGGGTTGTTGTGGCAACCATATGGGGGCCAGAGCTCTGGCCAGTAAAGTATTAAGAGCTGGTTATTTCTGACCTTCCCTGAGAAAGGAGGCTGACGACTTCGTTAGAAAATGTGAAAATTGCCACAAAATGGCCCCACTAATTCACCAACCGGCGGAAGAGCTCATGGTGATGAGTTCCCCCTGTCCCTTCGCAAAGTGGGGTATTGATCTGGTTGGCCCATTCCCGATGGCCCCAGCTCAGAAAAGGTTTTTGATCGTGGCTATTGACTACTTCAGCAAGTGGGTGGAGGCCGAGGCTCTCGCTAGAATAACAGAGGAAGCTGTAATGGGTTTCATTTGGAAGAATGTGGTTTGTCGCTTCGGTATACCGAGAATAGTGGTGTCGGACAATGGGACCCAATTTGCAGGAGCCAAGATAAAGGCTTGGTGTGCCAAGATGAACATTCAGCAACACTTTACGGCTGTTTACCACCCACAAGCGAATGGTCAGGTTGAAGTAACTAACCGCATTTTAGTTCAAGGAATCAAGTCGCGACTGGACAGATCTGGAGGAAAGTGGGTGGAAGAGCTGAGCTCCGTGTTATGGGCGTATCGTACGAATCCGAAAGAAAGTATAGGCGAAACCCCTTTCAGTTTAGTGTATGGTATGGATGCAGTAGTACCCGCAGAGGTCAGCCTTAAAACTCATCGGATCCAAAATTTTAATGAAGAACAGAATGAGTTGTTAAGGCAGGATGCTTTAGACCTGATTGAGGAAAAAAGAGAACAGGCTGCGTTACGAATGGAACATATTAAGGGAAGGGTGAAAGCGGCGTATGACAAAACTGTGGTCAGATGGAAATTCCAAGTAGGAGATCTGGTCTTAAGACGGTCTGACCTGGGGCAAGCAAAAGGGAAGTTGGAAGAGTCTTGGCGAGGACCGGTAAGAGTTATCCAGACCTTGCCCAGTGGCGCGTACAGGCTGGAAGAGCTGGATGGCACAACATTACCCCACGCATGGAACATTATTAATCTAAGAAAATTTTATACTTAAATTGTAACGTCTTGTCTGTCTGATTGAATCAATTCACAGTTGAATAAATTTACAGATCACAGCGGGAGAAATCAACGAGAAATTCGAAAACATCAATGAGCACGTTTATTATTAATGACACAAACGATATAACATAAGAAGACACCTTCGCGGTGCATTAACAGTCACAGAAACACAAATAAAAAGCATAAGAAAGCAGAAAACACAGCTTCAGGAAGAGGGTGTAGAATCGAGAAGCTGACAGAGGCGCTTAATCTCATCCTCGTGCTCCAAGAGACGGACGCGAAAACGCTCGGACACATCCACTGCGATGTCCCAGTCAACTTGAAGTTCCGCGTTCTCCCTCTTTAAATCAGCAATGATTTTTTCAAGGCGCTGCCGTTCGCAACGGAATAACGATTTCTTCTCAGCTAGTTTCTTTGTGCGTTCTCGCAGCTGATCCTGCAATTCGGCGACTTCTTCCTTCAGACGTTCTTTATTATCAAGCATTCGGATATGCTCCTCGGGGGTAAAGAAGTTGGAGGACGATGAAGACGCCATTATGCAAGGAAATTAACTAGGAGGGGCACCATTATATAGGAAAAGAAGAAGCGGGAAATCGCCTTAATTTGGCGCGCAAAAGGGCCCAGAAGGAGCGGGAAAGTGAATTTGAGTTTTGGCGCGTAAAAGGGCCCAGGATTGGCTAAGGACGGAGGTCCTACAATTTTCCTGGCCTGATTGTCAGTTTAAGCCAGGATTGGCTAAGGACGGAGGTCCTACAATTTTCCTGGCCTGATTGTCAGTTTAAGCCAGGATTGGCTAAGGACGGAGGTCCTACAATTTTCTTGACCTGATTGTCAGTTTAAGCCAGGATTGGCTAAGGACGGACGACCTACAATTTTCCTGACCTGATTGTCAGTTTAAGCCAGGATTGGCTAAGGACGGATGTCCTACAATTTTCCTGACCTGATTGTCAGTTTAAGCCAGGATTGGCTAAGGACGGATGTCCTAAAATTTTCCTGACCTGATGGTCAATTTAAGTCAGGATTGGCTAAGGACAGATGTCCTAAAACTTTCTTGACCTGATGGTCAATATAAGCCAGGATTGGCTACAGAGGGGGTCCTAAAATTTTTTTAAAGACTTGATTTTACCCAGCTTTAGCGTGGGTCCAAATCAAGGAGCTAGATCTCCTGACCTGGGTGATAAGAACCAATTAATTGGCCTACGTATACAAGCCTGACCTGTCATCTGATGTGTTAAAATTGGACTACGCTACTGAACCTTCAGGGGTAAAGCCCCTGGCAGTTAATATTATCATAGGTGCAGGATTAAGGAGATGGAGAAAATCAAGAAACTCATATATTATTACAAAGAGATACTAGTTGCCCACACCCTTCCGGGAAAAGGTTGGCAACTTTGATTACACGAAATTGCAAAGGCAAACATCGAAAAATAAAAGCTACAACGCTAGCCACGAGAAGATCTCTGATCTGAAGCCAGAGCRCGACGAACTCGCCAGAGCTCACGCTCTGTTTCGTGAAGGCGGCGGCGATACTTGTCAGAACGGTCGGYGAGYGTCGGAACCTCACCAGCGGCAGYGGTCAAGCGGCCYACCGAWTCGGCCAGGTCCGCCTTCTCCTCTTGAAGTTGACGGTTCACTTGCCGGAGTTCAGCCCACTCTCTTTTATAGAAACGTTTCTTCTGGCGTTTTCTTTCCAGAAGTCGGTAGAGATAGCCGACTTTCTCCTTGAGCGCGACCAGTTGGTCGGACAGCTTGAATTTCTCCACAACTAGGGAGATGTTTTTTCTTTTCACCGTATTAAGTTCTTCGATCAGAGGAGATGAAGACATATTGCAAATGAATAATGAAAGGAGGATAAAGCATGCATACGAGTATATATTGAAATCAAAGGCACGTGAGAGGAATCAAAAAGTACTAGGGTTTCCGGATATTCAGGAAACCCTAGGAAATTCAAGAGTCGCAAAACGACGAAAATATTAATTTTCATGAAGTACAAGACAGTCAGGTACAAATATTTAACATCCAGGAAAAACAAACAGACCAGCCACACAGGCTATAACACGCAGATCTGTTCGATAAAAATTAAAGCTGAGGCAGACAGGGCAGGCAAATCCTCCTTAAAGCACAAAGCTCCACTCCAGCGCCTCTTTATGACTGCTCTGGGGTGTGGGATCCCTCAGCAAATCTCTTCTTAAATTGGGTAGAGTCTTGAAAATCTCCCAAGTCGGCGAAGGTTGGAGAATTAGTGGCAACCATCGCCAACGATTGATCGGGGGAGGAGAAGAGGTCGAGCTAGAAGAGCAGAAAGCCTGGCGGATATGATCATCAAAAGACAGGTCATCCAGCATGTGTAGCCGGTCACCCTCAGCTGAGTGCGAGAAGGAAGTAGGTTCAGATGCACTCTGGACAGATGCTTCTCGGTCGAAAGGCAAAGAAGGATTCTCTGCTATCCACTTGGCATGAGCATCCACGCCAAGAAGATAGTAAGCCTCAGCCTCAGGCACCAACAGCCGGTACAGAACCACCGATTCCAGAAAGGCCTGGCGTGTGGTCGCTCGGGTTAGTTGGATCAAGCGAAGACCTTCATCTGAATTTAAAAATCCGAGTCTCCCCTTCGCTTCACCCTCTGTGAGACCCCTTGCCTCCCCGTCGGCTTCCCCCTCAGCTCTGGCAGCTTGCACTTTCTCTCTGAGCTCTTTTACTTCATGCTCCAAGAGGACTATCTGAGCATGCTTCTTTGCGTCGGACTCCCGCCAAGCTGACACCTCTGCCTTGCTCCCTACCGATCTACCCCAACTGTTTGGGTGGAGGAGTTGATAGGGCAGAATATGTGCCAGACCTGGGTTGGGGTAGCTCTGACTCAAAATAATAAATTAAGGGAAGGATAGACTAATTCTGTCCCTACGAAAGATCTAGTTAAGCCCTCTRRGCAAAACAAGATGTAGGAAAGGATGGTTCCTTAAAGACCCCTGACTCGGTCCTTTGCAAGAGCGCTGAAGGTCCTGAGGTTATCTYCAGTCGAAGCCCTGGAGGTGGGGATTAGCCTKACCTGGGTTAAAGGACTGATTGGGTCTCCGGAAAATAGACCTCTTCCTCAGTATTAGCAAGGGCTGGCTTGTTAAAACAGCAGGAGTGAGGAAAAGGAAGACAAAGTATAGTGGGCYAGAAGGAAATGAGGAAGATCTGGAAAGAGAGAACYGTCTCTCAGATTCCCAACAAAGAGACAAGTGGGACCACTTGTCAGAATTTGTTGGGTAAYGGCCCTTAATTCACGCCATGTGTTCCTTARATCCCGGCTGGGGTCCCCGCTAAGGAAAGCTATAAATATCTCGGCCCCAAGGCTGAGAGAGGTATGTCATTCTTTTGGGCTTTCTTATTTTCTTGGAAAACACCTCAAACGCTTACTGACTTAAGCATCGGAGAGGTTTCCACCGGAAAATCACCTGTGGTCCTTTCTAATCAATTTCGTGGTGTAGGTTCAGGAAGCTCTGGTTTCCATAAAGTATCACTTAGGGGGTTTGCTTTTCAGGTTGAAACATAATCAAGAATCAGATTAGAACTTTTAGGGTTGTGATGTAGGCTCTTTGGTAAGGTGTGTCATATATAAAGATGTGTGGCTAACTTGCGAACAAACGCAATCAATAACTCACTAAATCAAACATTTATAAGCATAGAGCATAGTTTTGCTCCTCATTCTTCCCAAACAACCATATACCATTATTTTTAGCCTTTTATAACTAAGGTTATTTCTCACCCAAAACCCAAATACTTGCCTTTATACATAGGTTTTATTCTTAATATCTAGACGCTCTTAAAGAACTTAAGCACCCTTAATTTCCTTTTTTTTTTTACATAAACTCCACTAATTTCCACCCTATAATCGTCAACATCAATAGACCAATATTAAATAAACTCTCATCTCAAAAACTTAAATGAAATAAGAGTTTTAATGATGCTCATGGCTAACGAGAGATGGAATAAAGGCTCAAAGGGGCTTGTTAGGAATTTATAGTGGTTTTTATTTTTGAATATAGCCGGAATCGGGTTTTATATGTGTCTATCGTCATTTTCAAAACCATATATACACATGCAACTTTAGAGACTTCTCAAAACACTCATCGAATCAAAGCATGAAATGTTAATAAACACACAAAGCTCCTTACTGGGTTTTATTCAAACTTTGAAAGCAAGGTTATCGAGTTTTAAAAGCTTCACAAAATTGCTAACGACTAAGTGTTGTTTTAAATAATTATATATATAAGCAGGTTTTGAAAAATGGGTTGCACTAAACAAGCTCAAAAGACTCCAACGATAGATCACGCAATACATGATTTCGACAAGAAAGTCATTACAAACACAAATAAGCATGGGAATGATTTCAACATACGTTGACTTAAATAATTGGTCGATCCGTACGTCGTCACAAATAAAGACTCAAACAGAACTATTCGACCGGAGCGATACGCATGCATAATATTGGACTCTCCAAACCACCTCATGCTTTAGTGGTTTGTTCGTCCTTGAAAAAATGAAAGAATTAATAATCATGTAAATAGATCGTTGAATAGTTAAAATGGACACTATGTACATAACACATAACGAAAAAATCAAACAAAAACAAAACACTAAAAATAAAAAATGAGAGTTAGTATAGAAAGTGATACTATACTGGGGCTCGGGCCCGCCTAAATGTCCATGTCGTCCGGAGGAGAAGATGGAACTTTACAAATGGGGGGCGATGGTTCTCAAGTAAGACTGCAAAGTCATCCGGTCGGATGTGGCTTTTGTCCGGTCGGATGGTTCTCCAAAAGGTTTTGTCTGGCCGGTCCTTTGCACCAATCTGATCGGATGGTTCTCTAGAAGGTTTTGTCCGATCGGTCTATGCTCCTCTCCGAACGGATTATCTGGCTTTGCTGATTTTTGTCACTCCTTGCGCACTTAACACACCTTTTGTAACACCCCAAATAAAATACTACCTTAATAGTAATATAAATAAATGAATGAATGAACAAACAAATAAAGTCTCACCTTCTGTTCGTAAAAACTTGTTGTGTTGGTAGACTAAATACGACTAATTTTATACAAACTAAACTAAACTGATAAAAGGTAGCCCTATCAAATGAGCCACTCTTCACCGAGAAGATCGAGATCCGGGTCACTCTCAAAATATCGATATCTGGAGAGTTTGGTTTTAAAACAAACGACTGCGTGAGCTAAAAGAGCTCAGTAAGTGCAAGCAAATGAAATTACGAATTTTCTAATAAAATATAAAATTGACAAGAGTTTAGAAAATAATTTTCATAATATAATCAAAGCACTTGGTGTGCAAAACTATTCTCATATGTTTTACGAAATTCTAGTCACCAGCTTCAAAATTAAAATATTTTAAATTTAAATAAACAATAGATTTTCTCAAAACTAACCAATTATCACATTTAGAAACAAATAGATAATGCTAATTTATTTTTAATAAATCAATTAAAACATTTAACAGTTGAACAGACAGGAAAATCTGTCTCGTTCTAAAACAGACAGTAACAGTGACGGACAGACAGTGAGAGGCAGTAACAATCTATAACAGACTGTCAACAACAGTCGAGTTCAAATGATATCTTTGATATAAAATCATATAATTGAATTTATGATTAAGCACAAAGGCAATGTACACTTGCATATTCTTCCTCAAAATACTATTTTTCAAAAGACTATACAAACAGGAAAATATGTTTAAGAAACAAGTGCTTTTTGATTTGGAAAATCTCAAACTTTTTAGTTTAAAATATTTTACTCGCAGAATAACACAAAAAACGCATTATAATTTGAGAATTCTCAACTCCCCAGTTTAAGAAAGTTATACTCACCTTCTTTGAAGTTCTTTCCAGAATCAAGCATAAAGCTACGACGGCTTTACGAGGTTTCCGATCAGTATATGAAAGGTCTCGTCACTTCCGAATAAAAGCCCTTGTACAGTCCTAAAATGTAATATAACTACATTAAAGTAATATATATAAGGTCCTAAGGCACTTGGAAATGAAACTAATATAATTGGAAGCGTAATAGAACAATAAAGATGCTTGGCATCGATCCTTGAACTTAGGAGTTCAAAGTGTAAAATTAAAATTTTGGATACGTCTTACGTAGAAGGATGTTATAACGAAGATATGGTTCGAATTTGAAATCATTCGGAGGTCGTTTACCCATTTCGGCTCAAAAATAAGAAAGTTGTACGGTTTTGAAAAATTAATAAAATAGTTGTGATCAAAATATAATTTTAAGAACTTAAAGTTTGTGGGGTCAATCTGCAGTTTCAAGGAATCTGATTTGGGGTCAATTCGAAATAAATCAAAACTTGATTTCAGTGGACTAAATTAAAAATTAGAGGGTTCAAATTAAAGTTTTAAATATTTTCAATTGGGTCCAAAACTATATTTAATTCTAAAAAACATAACCCTCAACTTTTGATCCATTTCAATTCAGCCCCACAACTTAAAAAAAAACTCATGCCATGCTCGTTTCTTCCCTTCGTCGGCCCAGCCCCTCTCCGGCGACCATTTGACACCAGCCACCATCCCAAACACAAACAAAACACTCGGCCACACATACAAACACATCTCGACACACTCACGCCCGGACCAGAACAAATACATAATCCCAAATCTCACCGGAATCAAAAACCGAGTTCAAAATCAAGTTTGTCGTGAAGAGGGCTTTCATTTAATATAAAGTTCATTAAATTCCGATATTCCAAATGACCAAAATGGGGTTGCCGCATCCGGCGGTTCGAGGCTCCGTCACTACTTATTCGACATCGATTCTCAAGATTAAATATATAATCAAATATTACTCATCGATACGAACAAATCGATATACAAAACAATAATTTTGGACCTTCGATTCGACGAAAAATAGTTGTCGAAGTTCGACAACGCCGATCGTCGATCCGAAGGTGGCGTTGGAAACCTTATGAAATTGACTATCTACGGTATAAATTTAATTATGATTCGACAGTTAGATTTTCGTCACGAATCCGACGAAATAAGCTGCCATAAGTGGTGGTGCTTGGTAGCTTACGGCAAAGAAAACGGCTGGAAAGGAAACAAAACTGTGTTGTGTCTTGGGTTAATATGATCCAAATGCGGCTATAAGAAGGAGTGATAAGGCGGTGAGTACTTTGGGCTTGGGCTTGACATTTGGGCCCAAATCTTTGGGCTGGGCTCAATGGTTTGGGCCTATTTAATTGAATAGGTTTAAAAGATTTTGAGCCCGATTAACCACAATGAGTTAAAATAAAAATATACTGTGTATATATATTTCTGCTACAAAATTAAATAAATAGAAATAAAAATTTCATAATATCCAATATATATTCCAACAAAATATTATTGTAATTAAACATTTCAATTAGAATGAAATGAAATTATTGATATAAAGAATAATTAAATTTGTTTAAATAAATTATAAGAGTAAATAGACGGGGCTTCACAATCTCCCCTCCTTTAAAAAATCTTGTCCCAAAATTCCTACTAAATCAGTCTAGATAATAACTCTAATATTACTATCATAACATTTAAATCTATGAAAGTCACTCTACAAAGACACTAAGCACAAATGGGTGAAAAAATGCAACCGAGTATAGTCGAACATGTTGCACAATTTGAATCGGCATATGAGAAGATATGAATAGGTGGAGATGTAAAATAAAGTTAATAACTGATAGATAATGAAGAAAAATATTTGTAAGTAGAATTGACAAGAGTTAAGTACTTAACCGTTGAACTCCTAGATTTGAAGTAAAAGATCAAATTATCGGAACTATCAGATAGTGAGAGTACAACTAAGAAAGTCATACCATTATAATRAAATGATTCGATCAAACCTACTTTCCAATAAAATATAAAAGAAAGAAACCATTCAAGTGTTCAATCATGAATGAACGCAATGTAAAAGTAAAATGAGAAACTTGATAGTTGATGCAATCAAAGGGGAAAAATATTAAAGTAACCCAAGGTAAGAGAAGGTACAAGCTAGGATCTTTGTTCAGAGATGAGATTATCGAACAAGTGATAATAAGACAAACAATGTGAAGTTAAAAGGAATAGATATATGAAATATATAACATATAGGCACATAGAAAATGAAATAATTAATAATTCAGAATCATTGTAGAAATATCAATATCTAAGGAAAGCTTTTACAGCTTGACCACTAGTCCGAACGTAAATTTACTAGTGAGAAAAAAATGATAGAAAGATAAATGAGAAAAGTTTTAAGATAAGGTGTATAATTTTCGGAACATACAACTAGAAATGTTACCAATAATGAGATAACAAATAAGTTTTGGAATGGTAGAATAATCAAAAGTTTTCAGAATGGGTTTCAAATTATAGAGCGAATAACAACCAAAAATACAACACCACTGATGTAGCAAACAAAACAAGTGAGCACTAACAATGGTAGAAGGGTCAATTCCCTAGAATAAGCAAAGATAAACTCTTAGAATAAAAGAGGAATAAAATATAAGGGTGATTGAATAACGATGTGAGGTAAATAAAGTAAAATCGATTCCACCAAGACTGAAGATAAACTCGAAAACAAAAGTGATCAAAACTTAAGTTCATTACAACAGTGCATACGAGAACTAGTATTTCAGAGGAAGTCAACCAAAGACTTGGGTGCAATGTGCATTTCGAAAGTAGTTGCGTTAGAGAGCTCCACAATTAGGAAAAATCTATCAAGTTGATCAAAATGACTACTAAGGTTAGAATATTAAGGATGACTACCGAAATGAGAATAAATTTAATCATTAACTGAGAAAGAACTTCTTAATCAAGACAATGATTGAAAGGAAAGTAAGAAGAATTTGAAAGTAAAATATCAAATTTCTTGAATAATCAAGTAGACTAGGTAATAAGTATTGAAGACACATTGGTGTGTCAAGTGAAGCTAGTTGACATTAGTCTCTTGAAGCTTCAGTGACAAATAGGTGAGAAATAACATTTAGAACAATCAAAATTGAAAGAAAATTAAAAATACGAGACCCACATTGACATTGAGTGCAAAATAGTGAATCCCTAAGAACGAGAGACAATGGCGCAAGGTAGAACTTGTTCTAAACAAGTGCGAATTTGAAAATATATTTATGAATGAAACATCCAAAGAATTCAACAAGCTTGACGCTCAAAGAGAAAACATTGGCAACAAATGACCCAACAATTTTCAAACCATAGCTTAAGGCCGAACAATAATCGTGTGAGTTCCATGATTCCAAAGATATCATGAAATAAATAATTAACGACCTTTAGAATGTTTAAACATTAATGAAAGGCAGTTAGACAGGACGATTTCTATAAGTGAATAGCTGTAAAAGAAATACTCAAAAGTGTAAAGAAATGAAATTAAGATGTCCACTTTGAACATGGACCAATCATAGAAGGCAAAAAGAAACAAAGCAAGGGCTCCAATAAATAAGACAAATAAGATATGAAACTTGTTAGATTTTAGGTACAAAAGAGAGATGAAAACATGGATAAAGACCTTCCAAACTCAACATGAATCTCTATTAAATAAATTCAACAGATGGTATTAAAAAGGACCTAACATTCAGAAGATAGTGTTACAGGAGATGAGAATATTTAGAAATGAAAGTTAATGTTCTACGAAATGAATATACGAGGTTCATTATTCATTCAAAATCTAATAGGATAATGGTCACAAAGGGATGCGAGTGATCACATCATAAAGCGTGATCAATAACAAAACCTCTAAATTTACAATGAAGTATTTAACAAGCAAAAGAAACCAGAATATAGTTGATAAAGAAAGCTTTAGGAAGAGAGGTCAGACTCTCACCGGTTTACATAAAGTATCACTATTTGTCATTAAATAGGAAGTACAAATCCAACCCTCAAAAGAGAAGACAGTCATAACAAAATAGAATCATTTGTAAGGAAAGTTATAAATTACAATTCCTCACAAGATAATGATTCTAATATTCAGAAGAATACAATAACGACTTGGATAATTTTCAAGTTTAGAATTCGCAAGGAAAATATATAAACTGGTGATAGTGTAACATGTAAAATAAGAGAGTTTAAGAAAAATTGTTTCACACTCAAGTACATGATCCTCTATGAATGAATAAGTTATTCACGAGGTAAAGAAGCGAGTTACTTGCTAAAAACGCAAAGAGGTAACTAAATTGAGGTGAACTAGTTCTCATAAAAAGCTAATAAAAAGCGAAAATCCGAACAAGAAAAAAATGACACTTTGAGGAGATAAGTAGAAAAGATTGTGGTTCTTGTCTACTCAAAGATATGGAACAAAGTTGAAAAGATAAAAAAGTAATCATCCAATATAAGTAAGAGGAATGGATGGTTGAGATTATTTCAAAGATAAAGAATAAATGTAATCAAATGATCGCTTATCGAATAGGATAATAAAACAAGTAACAGGATGGAACAACAAGGTATTATATGAAATGATTCTATTTAGAGTGAAAGTTGAACATGACGACAAACATCAAAAAGTAGATAAAAGGTCAAATACAATGCACACAAACTCTAAATAAACGAGTAAATGAAATGACAATTTGAATGAAACTAGATTGATGTTTCCTTGGACAGGATTACCCCGGACAGTGGAATGTCATCGTTTTCCTAAAGTTGATTAACTTAAGTAAGTAGATTAGAATTCTTAAATAACTAATGATAACCAAAACTTAAATAGTGACTTACGCACCAAAGGTCTCCTCTTACAACTCGAGGATTATTTTCTTCTTTGATGTTGATTGATGTCGTATCTAGAGTATCCTCTAGCATGCATCAGCCTTATGAAACTTATAACTAACTCTTCTATCTTAATCTTCCTTGATGCACATCTTTCGATCGCCGTGCCACGCAGTGTTGTCTTAGCTTGCTGATAGTCATATCGTGCATCATCCAATGGTTCATCTACTCTACCAAAAAGTCCCATATCATCCTTTGGTCTCACATGACTTCACTCCATGTCAAAACAGTGTTCGTAATTTTGATCGGTACATGCATCATCTCTTACATGTTCAACTCCTACGTTAATTCAACCCTTTGTGATGTTGAAGATCTCCACTCGTTGACTTGTATATTCAGTTTTTCAAATGTTTCATCTTAATAATCATCATTGGTGACAGATGCAAATTCGCCTGCTACACTTTCTTGACGAAACTTTTGAATTTGATAGGTCTCTAACTCCTTTGAAATTTGTAGTTGAGTCTAGACTCTCATTAGAACATCATGGTTCAGAAGTTTCTTAGCTAATCAAGCTTCCCTTAGAGATTCGCGAGAAGAGAAAAGTAATACTAAAATCTTAATTTCAAGAAAGTTGATGACTTATAAGTAATGAAAAGGCTAGGCTCTGGAACTAAGAACAAGTCTTCAAGATAAACAAGAACTCAGAAAATTATTGAAATTAGAAGGAGGTTGAGGTTACGTAGTGAAAGTGTTGATGTTCAAGTTTGACAATCTGAAGATGAAAAATCCTCACGTCAACCAACTATCCAATCGACATAAGCAGGTAGTTACTCCTTACTCTGTCAAAGTCATTACTAATATTCTAATTCTCAAGTCTAAAATAATAGTGACATTCCAATCACAGGCCAAAGACCTTATCCTGGGTACGCTTAAGTGCAATTCTTTTGCACTCAAGCTCTGATACCACATTTGTAATGCCCCAAATAAAATAATACCTTAATAGTAATATAAATAAATGAATAAATAAATAAACAAAAAAAGTCTCACCTTCTGTTCGTAAAAACTTGTGGTGTTGGTAGACTTAATACGACTAATTTTATACAAACTAAACTAAACTGATAAAAAGTATCTCTAGCCAACGAGCCACTCTTCACCGGGAGGATCGAGATCCGGGTCACTCTCAAAATTTCGATATCTGGAGAGTTTGGTTTTAAAATAATTGAGTGCGTGAGCTAAAAGAGTTCAGTGAGGGCAAGCAAATGAAATTGCGAATTTTCTAATAAAATATAAAACTGACAAGAGTTTAGAAAATAATTTTCATAATATAATCAAAGCACTTGGTGTGCAAAACTATTCTCATATGTTTTACGAAATTCTAGTCAGCAACTTCAGAAATAAAATATTTTAAATTTAAATAAACAATAGATTTTCTCAAAACTAACCAATTATCATATTTAGAACAAACAGATAATGCTAATTTGTTTTTAACAAATCAATTGAAATAGTTAACCTTTGAACAGACAGGAAAATCTGTCTCGTTCTAAAACAGTCAGTGCAAATAGTGAGTGCCCGGGTACGGAACTCTAGAGGTGGCTCCCGCGCGTAGCACTTAGCTCCCGAAGGACTCTAGAGGTGGCTCCCACGCGTAACACTTAGCTTCCGATCCAGATTAACTCACATAAACGTAGAATCGATGTCAATCAAACAGGACCCATACATTTCTGCTCATCATGAAAGATGACACTCCAGGCCGAAGCCTCAGCCGCCTTATCCCTACCAGTAGGCTCGAAGTCCCTTTATCTATGGGATTCAAACCCAGGGTACATCATATTCCGAAAAATACCAAAACTACAACCCAAATCCTGCCGTCGTCTCCGACCCGACCACGAAAAATGTTAATAAGTACCACGAGTAGTCAAGCAAGAACCACAGGCAACCTGCTCGATTGATTGCCCAAACTACTCATGCCTGACAGACAGTAACAACGACAGACAGACAGACAGTAACAGATAATAACAGTGACGAACAAACAGTAACAGGCAGTAACAATCGATAACAGACTGTCAATAACAACAACCGAGTTCAAATGATATCTTTCATATAAAATCATATAATTGAATTTATGATTAAGCACAAAGGCAATTCTCAATTGCATATTTTACCTCAATATAGTATTTTTCAAAAGACTATACAAACAAGAAAATATGTTTAAGCAACAAGTGCTTTCTGATTTGGAAAATCTCAAACTTTTCAATTAAAAGTATTTTACTCGCAGAATAACACAAACAACGCATTATAATTTGAGAATTTTCAAACTCCCTAGTTTAAGAAAGTCTTACTCACCTTCTTTGAAGTTCTTTCCAGGATCAAGCATAAAGCTACGACAGCTTTACGAGGTTTCCGATCAGTACATGAAAGGTCCCGTCACTTCCGAATAAAAGCCTATGTACAGTCCTAAAATATAATATAACTATATTAAAGTAATATATATATATAAGGTCCTAAGGCACTTTGAAATGAAACTAATATAATTGGAAGCGTAATAGTACAATAAAGATGCTTGGCTTTGATCCTTGAACTTAGGAGTTCAAAGGGTAAAATTGTAATTTTCAATACTACTTACGTAGAAGGATGTTATAACGAAGCTATGGTTTGAATTTGAAATTATTCGGAGGTTATTTGACCCATTTCGGCTCAGAAATAAGAAAGTTGTACGGTTTTGAGAAATTAATAAAGTAGTTGTGGTCAAAATATAATTGTAAAAACTTTTAAAAGTTTGTGGGGTCAATCTGCTGTTTCAAGGAATCTGATTTGGAATCAATTCAAAATAAATCAAAACTTGATTTCAGGGGACTAAATTGAAAACTATAAGGGTTCAAATTGAAGTTTTAAATATTTTCAATTGGGTCCAAAACTATATTTAATTCTAAAAAATAACCCTCAACTTTTGACCCATTTCAATTCAGCCCCACGACTTAAAAAAAAAACTCTTGCCATGCTCGTTTCTTCCCTTCGTCGGCCCAGACCCTCTCCGGTGACCATTTGACACCAGCCACCATCCCAAACACAAACAAAACACCCGGCCACACATACAAACACATCTCGACACACTCACGCCCAGACCAAAACAAATACACAATCCCAAATCTCACCGGAATCAAAAACCGAGTTCAAATTCAAGTTTGTCGTGAAGAGGGCTTTCATTTAATATAAAGTTCATTAAATCTCGATATTCCAAATGGCCAAAGTGGTGTTGCCGGCATCCGGCGGTTCGAGGCTCCATCCCTACTTATCCGACATCGATTCTCAAAAATAAATATATGATCGAATATTACTCATCGATACGTACAAATCAATATATAAAACAATAATTTTGGGCCTTCGATTCGTCGGAAAATAGTTGTCGAAGTTCGATAGCGCCGTATGGAGTCGTGGCAGCGCCCAAGAAATTCTCCGGCGTTTTGCCGATGATCCAGCTCCAATTGTTGATCCGAAGGTGGAGTTGGAAACCTTATGAAATTGAATATCTACGGTATAAATTTTATTATGATTCGACGGTTAGATTTACATCACGAGTCCGACAAAATAAGCTGCCATAAGTGGTGGTGCTTGGTAGCTTACGGCAAAGAAAACGGCTGGAAAGGAAATAAAATTGTGTTGTGGCTTGGGTTAATATGATCCAAACGCATCTATAAGAAGGAGTGATAAGGCGGTGGGTACTTTGGGCTTGGGCTTGACATTTGGGCCCAAATCTTTGGGTTGGGCTCAATGATTTAGGCCTATTTAATTGAATAGGTTTAAAAGATTTTGTTCCGATTAACCACAATTAGTTAAAATAAAAATATACTGTGTATATTTGTTTCCGCTACAAAATTAAATAAATAGAAATAAAAATTTCATAATATCCAATATATATTCCAACAAAATATTATTGTAATTAAACATTTCAATTAAAATAAAATAAAATTAGTGATATAAAGAGTAATTAGATTTATTTATATAAATTATAAGAGTAAATAGACGGGGCTTCACAACTTTACAAAACCTACCAAACTCCAACTTATCACACATGAGAATATGTATAAGAATACTATAAGAAACATAAAAATAAAAATAAACAAAATTATGGTAGAAAACAAAGCAAACTTGGGTTACCTCCCAAGAAATGCAACTTTTAACGTCCTTTTCTAGACGTTACCTATTTTTAGTTCAAGAATCTTGAGGTGTATCGTTCAGTAACATGACTTCATGATCGGTTTCGGGGATGGTTACCCCATGATATAATTTCACTCGATGCCCATTGACTTGGAATGTAGAATCGCTTTTTTTTGTCGTACAAGGTGACAACCCCAAATTTGTTGATATTAGTGATCAAGTATGGCCCACTCCATTTCGACTTGTGTTTTCCTGGAAAAAGTTTGAAACGTGAGTTAAATAGTAAGGCTAGTTTCCCTACCTCCAATTCTTTTGGAACAAGATTTTTGTCGTGCATATCTTTCATCTTTTGCTTGCTTGCCCAGGCCATCTCATAAGAGTCGTTTATTATTTCCTCAAACTCTCTTAATTCCAACTTCTTAAATTTGCCAGCCTCGTTCACATCCATGTTTAGTTTTCGTATTGCCCACTCCGCTTTGTGTGCTAACTCAACCGGAAGATGACAATCCTTTTCATAAACCAATTGAAAGGACTCATGCCCAAATCTATTTAGTGGGTCGTTCAATCTCTATGGTTTGGCTTCACTGTCTTCTCCAAAATGCCCTTAACTTATCGACTGCTTGTCTCCACTTGTCCCGGCATTTGTGGATGATAGGGGGTTTCTACTTTGTGTCGCACCCCGTATTTGCTCATCAACCGATCAAAAGAACGGTTACAGAAATGGCTACCTCCGTCACTTCTGATTGCTCTTGGCACTCCAAATTGGCTGAAGATGTTCTCGTGTAGAACTTGAGAACAATCTCGGAGTTAGCCTTCCGGGTTGGTATCGCTTCGACCCATTTCGAGATATAATCAACTACAACAAGGATGTACTCATACTCTCCACTCTTCGGAAATGGTCCCATTAAATCGATGCCCCATACATCGAAGATTTCGATTACTTGATTTGGAACCAATGACATCTCGTTCTTCTTCCCTATTGATCCCGATCTTTGACAATTATCGCATGTCTTGCAGTAGTGGTGTGCGTCGGTGAATAGTAAGGGGGATTGAAGGACTTTGAATGTTGTCTTTTGTCTTCCGAAATGTCTCCCTCGTCATGACAAAATCTCAACACATCAATCTTTTCTTCGTCCGGTACACAACTTCGGTAGAGTCCATCCTTGCAATGTTTATATAGGTATGGATCATCCCAAAAGAAACTCCTGCATTTAGACAAAAATCTCTTTATTTATTGGGCAGAAAGGTGGTTAGGGATAATATTGCATGCAAGATAATGGACAAAATAAGCATATCAAGGCTCGTCAATGTTTTCAACAGTGTTAGCATCCTCATAAGGAAAAATATCATCAACAAAATCAAGTTTTCTAGACTCACTATCTACTGCCATGCGAGATAAATGATCGGCAACCACATTTTCACATGCTTTTCTATCCTTGATTTAACGTCGAAATCTTGAAAAAGGAGAACCCAACGAATCAACCTTGGTTTACTTTGGATTTTAACAAATAAGTGGCGCAAGGCCGCATGATCGGTGTGCACAATTACCTTTGACCCAAAAATATAAGAATGGAATTTATCTAATGAAAACACTACTGCAAATAAGCGTTCTGTGGTGGTATAATTACATTGTGCACTATTTAGCATGAGACTAGCATAATAGATCACCCTTAGCAATCTATCGACTCGTTGCCCCAAAACAGCTCCTATTGCGTCGTTAGACGCGTCGCACATAATCTCAAATGGTAGTGACCAATCGGGTGCAACTATAACTGGTTCCTGTGTGAGTTTTTCTTTCAAAACGTTAAAAGCATCAAGACATTTACCATCAAACTCAAAAGGCACATCTTTATTTAACAATTTACACAACGAGCGGCAAATTTTAGAAAAGTCTTTTATGAAACACCGATAAAATCCCGCGTGCCCTAGAAAACTTCTAATTACCTTAACATCTTTAGGTGGTGGGAGGGTTTCAATAACATCGATTTTTGCTTTATCTACTTTTTACCATAAAGTTCAATTTCTCCCAACTCAACGTCAAACAAGACTCTACACATATTTCAAGTACTTTTGACAAATTATTTAAGAAATGAGCGAAAGATGAGCCATATACCGAAAAATCGTCCATGAAGACTTCGAGGAAGTCATCAATGAACTCGGTGAAGATGGATATCATGCATTGCTGGAATGTTGCTGGTGCATTGCATAATCCGAATGGCATCCTCCGGTAAGCATACGTGCCAAAAGGACACGTAAATGTAGTCTTCTTGTGATCTTCCGGAGCTATCGCTATTTGATAATACCCTAAAAGGCCATCCAAAAAGCAATAGTATTCATGCCCTGCCAGTTTGTCGAGCATTTGATCCATGAATGGAAGTGGAAAGTGATCATTTCTTGTTGCTGCATTAAGTTTTCAGTAATCAATGCACATGCGCCACCCGGTGGTTAAGCGCGTTGGAACAACATCTCCCCTCTCATTCTCCACAATTGTTATGCCTCCTTTCTTCGGGACGACGTGAATTAAGCTGACCCACTCGCTGTCTGATACGGGGTAGATAATTCCTTGAGTTTGAAGATTTTATTTTTGACTACCTCTTGAAGTGTCGGGTTCAAGCGTCTTTGTCCGTTCCTTATTGGATTGGATCCTTCTTCTAGCTCAATTCGATGCATGCACGTCACCGGACTTATTCCTCTAATGTCTCTGATGCTCCACCCAATTGCATGTTTATACTTTTTAAGTACCTCGATCAATTCTTTTTCTTTATTCTCGGCTAGTTCCGCAAAAATTATCACGGGTTTTCTCTCGTTGGCTTCAAGAAAAACATACTTGAGGTGGCTTGGAAGTGGTTTCAACTCCATTTTAGGTTCTAACACGGTTTGAATGGATGTTTCGCTCACGTTCTCTTCTTTAATCTCAAATAGGTCGACCACCCCCTCCATATTAAAATCTTCATCCTCGACGTTCCATTTCTCGAAAGGTATGATGCCGAACAATTATTTCACGCATGGATCCACTGAATCGAGATTAGAACAATCGGTTTACATTGAATGTGATGGAATGCTTTGAATGTCTTTAAGTGAGAACGTGACCGATTCATCAAATAGTGAAAGTGTAACGCCCAGGATCGCCCTCCAGATCTGACGGTTAGTCCCACTGTACCAACACGAGTCTTTTCTAGCGCGCTTTGTCCTCACTCACGCGCACCCTGAGAGACTTCCCAGGGGTCACCCATCCCACTTCTACTCTAGGCCAAACACGCTTAACTTTGGAGTTTCGATGAGAGGGCTTCCAGAAAAGAAGATGCACCTTGTTGGTATGAGTTTACCAATCAAATCTATTGAGCTTTCCAATTATAACGCCCCGATTTCACTTTAGTCAAAAAGGGATTTATATTTTTAAATAATCAAATGGAGAAATCTTGGCGTCACAATAAATGTCCAATTTTTTACGAATTTAACATAAAAGATTCATATTTTTCAAAATGTTCAAGAATCACGCAGCGGATATAATCATAATATAAATAACCAAGTTCTCAACAATGGAAATTGATTACCATAGTATTTTATGTCTAATTTGACTCTTATTTAAAACGTAAAACAAGATTAAAACATAAAAATACAATAACAAGAGTTTTCATTCCTCTCCTCGTTTCTCTTTCATTCGATATCTTCATTTGTACCTGAAAAACACGTCGTTGATTTGGGATGAGCTGAACGTACTCAATAGTTACACCGACATTCCCCATGCAAAATCATACAACTCAAATATAGCATAATTAACCATAGAATTCGCAATTTTAACGTCGAAAAACAGTTGACTGCAGCTAAAACGCGGCGGGTTTCCCCGATGACACTTTAGGTCATAGGCACATAAGGCCCCTGGTTTTAATCATTGGGTATAGCACGCCGGGATCAACCCGATGACAACTTTTGGTCACAGACAACTTTAGGTCTACATCTATATTCGATCTTATAAATATCGAATTTCATGATACACATAGCACATAGATTTAAGCATATAAAATTTAACATAGATAAGTCGGTGGTCCCTACCTCGTAAATATTATCGTGGAAAATCGAGTGGTATGCACGTAGTTCAAATCCTAAGTCCCCTTATTGCTCGTCACCTAATCAATTAGAGAATATATTTAATTAGTATTTTTCATATTTAAAATAGTAGTAATAATGATAATAGTAATAATAATAACAATATTAATGATAATAATAATAATAATAATAATAATAATAATTTAAAATGGATTGGAGTGTAGTTATAAATTATGTTTTGGGGCTGGATTGGGGTTTCTATAATCTGGAAGGCTGAATTTGAAGGCTTAGATAATCTGAGGGTTCAATCGAAGGTTGGCAGAAGGTTTGGGGGTCAATTTGGAATTTCGGGAAAGTGGGCTGGATATAAAAGGAGGACCCTGCCCTTTTACTCCTCAAACCCGTCTCCTTTCCCCTCTTTCTTCCTTTCTCTCCCACGGCCGGTGTTGCACCCCCTCCCTCGACCGTCGGCGGCAGTAGTCGGTAATCGGAAACGGCACAGCATCGACGAAACGGTGGCGGTGGCGACGGCTTTCAGGCCCCATCGGTAAGCCTCCTCCCCCAAATTCTGAATTGGCTGCTGGTGGGACCTCCGCCTCCGATTTATCCACGACGGTGGTTCGGCGAACAGCGACCGCAATACGACGTGGGGGTGGTTCCGGGGTCAGCTGGGTGGCAATTTGAAACGGAGGATGCTGGATGCGCGGCCATGGTTGGATCGTCCACCCTCCCTTTCCGGCTTGGGCGTGCGGCATTTGATGACAATTTGGGCGGTTCGGCTGCGTGGGATTTGTAGGTGGCGATTTGAAATCGGCCTTGGTGGAGTTGACGACTGGAATCGGGTCGTTCGGGTGTGGGGTGGCGATCCGGATGGTTTGTCGTGGGGGTTTGTTGGGTCCCGGTTTTGAAGCGGGCTGTGGGGTGTTGATCGTGGCAGAGTCGGGGTTTTTCCTGGAAGGTGCCGGGCGGCGTGGCCGTGGTTGCTTCGGATGGTGGCGGCGTTGAGATCGTGGCCACTGGTGTGATTCGGCCGGGTGGTTTCCAGGTCGGCCGCGGTTTGAGTAAAATGATGGCTTGGCTTGGTGTTACTGTGGCTGTCGTTGTTGTCGACTTGGTTTTCTTCGTCAGTGGCTGAAATCGGAGTTGATGGTTGTGATCTTGGAACACGAGTTTGACGGTTGGTTTGGGAAATTGGTTGGCGACGATTGATGCTTTGGCTGGTGTCGTTTTAGGATTGGCCGTGGTTTGGATGTAGTTGAGTTGGACGGTGGCTGTGTCCACGCACTTCGGCAGCAGGCGTGGAGATAGTGCTGCTGTTTGGTCTGGAACGGTTGCCGGGATGATTGGAAATCGGCAGCCGATCCGATTACGATGGCTTCCGAAAACTTTGATTAGGGCTGTGTTTTTGAAAAAAAAAAATAGGATAACAAAAGAGATGTATACCTTGCGGCCGTATGCAAAAGGCTGAAAATTGGAGTGATGGTGTTTGGGATTTTGTTTATAAACAAAGCTTAGGATTTAATTTTAGAAAGTTAGGGTGGAGGCTTAGTGGACTCGGGTTAGTCGTTGGGCTCGTTTTCAAGTCCAAAAGGAGTCATTCCAATTGACGACTTAAGTTTAAAACTAAAATAATTCCGTTGTCAACCCAATAGTATTTTATAATTATTAAAATAATTATAATATAAATAAATTATAATAATTTTAGAWATCGAAATTACTTCATAGACGACTCAATAGTAATTTAAATAAATATTAAATTACTAAATAATTATAATAATTTCTTAGAAATTGATAATATAATTTTATTTGAAAACGAACTATAAATTCGTTTAAATAGAATTCCTAGATTATTTAAAATTAAAATAGGAAGTCGTATTATGGCGACGAGCTTGGGACTAGAATTATATTTTTAATGCATGATGATAAATAAATAAATAAATATGCATTGGATGTATGGATGTTACAACCTACCCCCCTTAGAAAAATTTTGTCCTCAAAATTCCGCACATACCCGAAATGCCGAAGTTTGGATACTTCGCTTTGAACTCCTCCTCCTGTTCCCAAGTGGCCTCGTTCATCCCATGACGTCTCCATTGCACCTTGATCAACGCTACTTCCAAATTTCTTAGTTGGTGTATCTTACGATCCAAAATCGCTTCCGGTGTTTCCTCATAAGTTAAATCCTTATTAACCTCCAGCTCTTCGTAACTTACAATGTGGTGGGGATCGTAGACATACTTTCTTAGCATCGACACATGGAAGACGTTGTGGATGCTCGACTAACTAGGTGGTAGTGCAAGCTCGTAAGCCAACTCCCCGATTCTCCTGAGAATCTCAAACGGCCCTATGTACCTTGGCTTCAACTTCCCCCTTTGACCAAACCTCACTACACCTCGGACCGGTGCTACTTTCAGAAACACCTTATCGCCTACCTCAAAATGCAGATCTTTTCTTCGATGGTCCGCATAAGACTTTTGTCGATCCTGCGCAGTCCTAATTCGATCTCGGATCGTGGCAATGTGTTTAATCGTCTCTTGTACCAGTTCGGGGCCCAAAATCTTTCTCTCCCCTACTTYRTMCCARTACAAAGGAGATCTACAYTTTCTYCCGTACAAAGCCTCRTATGGAGCCATACYAATGGTGGATTGGTAACTSTTGTTGTAAGMRAAYTCYACCAATGGTAATAARCCTTCCCATTGACTTCCCAAGTCAAGTATGCAAGTTCTCAGCATATCCTCCATGACCTGGTTAGTCCTCTCAGTCTGACTGTCTGTTTGTGGGTGATAAGCCGTACTGAACTTCAATTTGGTGCCCAAAGCACTTTGCAAGCTCTTCCAAAAGTTCGAAGTGAACCTCGTGTCTCTGTCCGACACAATCGAGACCGGTACTCCGTGCAACTTAACAATTTCTCGAATATAGATTTGGGCATATTGTTCCATGTTGAAGGTCATCTTGACCGGTAAAAAGTGAGCTGACTTGGTTAAACGATCTACTATCACCCATACCGCTTTGTTACCTCTCATCGATGGCAGTAAACCTACTACGAAATCCATCGAGATATGCTCCCACTTCGATTCAGGAATATCCAGTGGTCTTAACAAACCCGATGGTCGTTGGTGTTCGGCCTAAACTTGCTGACAAACTAGGCACTTTCCCACAAAAGTGGCAATGTCTCTCTTCATGCTCCTCCACCAAAATACTGTCTTCAAGTCCTTATACATATTGGTACCACCAGGGTGTGTAGTGTAAGGAGTGAAATGGGCTTCTTCCAGAATCTCTTTCCTTAGACCCTCGTCTTTTGGAACACAAATCCTCCCTTCGTAAAACAAAGCTCCATCGTCTGCTAAAACAAAACCTTTGATGGTTCCTTTCCGCACTTTCTCCTTCATCTTGCTTATGAAACCATCTCGAGTTTGAGTTTCCTTGATCCTTTCTTTCAAAGTTGGTTACACCACTAAGGATGCTAAGATCCCCTTCGTGTTCTTTGGAGGTATCACCATTTCGATCTACATCATGGCGAACTCCTCAACCAATTTTTCTTGCTCGGAAAGTAAACTCGTCAGTCCTCCTTTACGACTCAAAGCATCAGCTACCACATTCGCCTTCCCTGGATGGTAGCTAATGGTACAGTCGTAGTCCTTAACCAATTCCAACCATCTTCTTTGACGCATATTCAACTCCTTCTGAGTGAACAAATACTTCAAGCTCTTATGGTCGGTAAGGATCTCACACTTGCCTCCATACAAGTAGTGTCTCCAGATCTTTAAAGCATGAACTACGGCCGCAAGTTCTAAATCATGCGTGGGGTAGTTTGTCTCATGGGTCTGAGTTGTCGTGACGCATCGCTATAAATAACAAAGTCCTTCGTTAGGTCGGGAATTGTCAAGATGGGTGTGGAAGTGAGCCTTTTTCTTCAGCTATTGGAAACTCTCCTCGCACTTCGTGCTCCAAACAAACTTCTCCCCTTTCCTCGTAAGTCAACTACGTGCATTCCACTCGATTTTCCATGACATTTTTACGAGGTAGGGACCACCGACTTATCTATGTTAAATTTTACATGCTTAAATCTATGTGCTATGTGTATCATGAAATTCGATGTTTATAAAATCTAATATAGACGTAGACCTAAAGTTGTCTGTGACCGAAAGTTGTCATCGGGTTTATCCCGGCGTGCTATACCCATTGATTAAAACCAGGGGCCTTATGTGCCTATGACCTAAAGTGTCATCGAGGAAACTCGCCGCGTTTTAGCTGCAATCAACTGTTTTTCGACGTTAAAATTGCGAATTCTATGGTTAATTGTGCTATATTTGAGTTGTATGATTTTGCATGGGGAATGTCGGTGTAACTGTTGAGTACGTTGAGCTCATCCCAAATCAACGACGTATTTTTCAGGTACAAATGAAGATATCGAATGAAAGGGAAACGAGGAGAGGAATGAAAACTCTTGTTATTGGATTTTTATGTTTTAATCTTGTTTTACATTTTAAATAAGAGTCAAATTAGACATAAAATACTATGGTTATCAATTTTCACTGTTGAGAACATGGTTATTTATATTATGATTATTTCCGCTGCGTGATTCTTGAACATTTTGAAAAATGTGAATCTTTTATGTTAAATTAGTGAAAAATTGGACATTTATTGTGACGCCAAGATTTCTTCATTTGATTATTTAAAAATATAAATCCCTTTTTAACTAAAGTGAAATCGGGGGTTTACAAAGGTGGTATCAGAGCGGCCGAGAAGGTTTGTTGATTTTGGTGTTTTGGATGATGTGGGTTTCGGGTTTCGGGTTTCGATTTGGGGTTTGATGGGGTTTCAGTCGGAAACTCGTTTAGGGTTGGTGATTTGTTGATTTGGCAGTGGTTAATTGTTGGAATCGGCTATGGAAAAAAATTGAACAAAGTTCCACACACAAGATGTTTACATGTTGATTTCGGCCGTGTACAGAAATGCTGAAAATGTGCCGAAAAGTGGAAAGGGCTGCAGGTTTGAAACGAAAGTTAGGGCTGTAGAAAAGAAATGGAATTTGGTTTATAAACCAAGGATGAACTTATTTTTGGAAGGTTAGGGCTGTTTGTTTAGTGAACTCGGGCTAGTCAATGGGCTCGTTTTCAAGTCCAAAATAAATAATCGACCCAATAAACGACTTAAGTTTTAAAACAAATAATTCCGTTGACAACCCAATAGTACTTTAAATTATTAAAATAACTATATATAAATAAATTTTAATAATTATAGAAATCGAAATTATTTCATAGACGACTCAATAGTAATTTAAATAAATAAATAAATTACTAAATAATAATAATAATTTMTTAGAAGTTGATAATATAATTTTATTTGGAAACGAATTATAAATTCGTTTAAATAGCATTCTTAGATTATTTAAAATTAAAATAGGAATTCATTTACGGCGACGAGCTTGGGACTAGAATTATATTTCTTTTATGCATGATGATAAATAAATAAATAAATAAATAAAAATGCATTGGATGTATGGATGTTACAACCCTTTGTAATGCCCCGATTTCACTTTAGTCAAAAAGGGATTTATATTTTTAAATAATCAAATGGAGAAATCTTTGCGTCACAATAAATGTCCAATTTTTCACGAATTTAACATAAAAGATTCACATTTTTCAAAATGTTCAAGAATCACGCAGCGGATATAATCATAATATAAATAACCAAGTTCTCAACAGTGGAAATTGATAACCATAGTATTTTATGTCTAATTTGACTCTTATTTAAAACGTAAAACAAGATTAAAACATAAAAATCCAATAAAAAGAGTTTTCATTCCTCTCCTCGTTTCTCTTTCATTCGATATCTTCATTTGTACCTGAAAAACACGTCGTTGATTTGGGATGAGCTCAACGTACACAATAGTTACACCGACATTCCCCATGCAAAATCATACAACTCATATATAGCACAATTAACCATAGAATTCGCAATTTTAACGTCGAAAAACAGTTGACTGCAGCTAAAACGCGGCGAGTTTCCTCGATGACACTTTAGGTCATAGGCACATAAGGCCCCTGGTTTTAATCATTGGGTATAGCACGCCGAGATCAACCCGATGACAACTTTTGGTCACAGACAACTTTAGGTCTACGTCTATATTAGATTTTATAAACATTGAATTTCATGATACACATAACACATAGATTTAAGCATGTAAAATTTAACATAGATAAGTCGGTGGTCCCTACCTCGTAAAAATGTCGTGGAAAATCGAGTGGTATGCACGTAGTTGAAATCCTAAGTCCCCTTAATGCTCGTCACCTAATAAATTAGAAAAATATGTTTAATTAGTATTTTATATTTAAAATAATAATAATTGTTGTGAATGCTCGACAAACTAGGTGGTAGTGCAAGCTCGTAAGCCAACTCCCAGATTCTCCTAAGAATCTCAAACGGCCCTATGTACCTTGGCTTCCACTTCCCCCTTTGACCAAACCTCACTACACCTCGGACCGGTGCTACTTTCAGAAACACCTTATCGCCTAACTCAAAATGCAGATCTTTTCTTCGACGGTCCGCATAAGATTTTTGTCGATCTTGAGCAGTCCTAATTCGATCTCTGATCGTGGCAATGTGTTTAACCGTCTCTTGTACCAGTTCGGGGCCCAAAATCTTTCTCTCTCCTACTTCGTTCCAGTACAAAGGAGATCTACACTTTCTTTCGTACAAAGCCTCGTATGGTGCCATACCAATGGTGGATTGGTAACTGTTGTTGTAAGCAAATTCCACCAATGGTAATAAACCTTCCCATTGACTTCCCAAGTCAAGTATTCAAGTTCTCAGCATGTCTTCCATGACCTGGTTAGTCCTCTCAGTTTGACGGTCTATTTGTGGATGATAAGCCGTACTGAACTTCAATTTAGTGCCCAGAGCACTTTGCAAGCTCTTCCAAAAGTTCGAGGTGAACCTCGTGTATCTGTCCGAAACAATCGAGACCRGTACTCCGTGCAACTTAAYAATTTCCCGAATATAGRTTTGGGCATATTGTTCCATGTTGAAGGTCATCTTGACCGGTAAAAAGTGAGCCGACTTGGTTAGACGATCTACTATCACCCAAACTGCCTTGTTACTGTTAGAATAAGGTGATCAACAAGCCAACTTGTGGCTGTGGTCTGACCATTCTCTTGTAATACAATCGGTTTTTTATTCGTAATAATATCTTTTATACTTATTGGCATTCCATATCTTTTATCACATGCTTGTTGCATAGGTATGTTCTTGATAAGGTTACTTTATTACGGTGGATTGGTCTAGCAGAACGGTGAGATAATCCAGCACGTAATGTAACTCATCGAACTTATTCCTAGTCAAAGGGTTACGCCATAATGAGGATACAGGCCTTTCCCATTCAGACTAGTACTTAGTGTATGTGGACCGCATCTCATCGGTCGCGGTGTCTGGACATCGGCATACATAAGTAGGTTCTCATAAGATGATTTCACTGAACTCCCTCGCCTAGTGTTTATGTTATGAGTAACATAAAACTAATACAAAACCAAAAATAGTAAAATGAGCAACAATCAGATAGCAGAAAACGGGTGGGAAAAGTGCTCAACTTTTATTCCTCAAAATCAGTTCGGATCGGCCTTAGCCAGACCCTTTTTACAGGTGCTTGACCTTTAAATACAAGCTTTCTCTCTCTAAAGCTCTCTATGTTTCTCTCTCTAGAAAATTGGGGATCCTTCTCTCTCTCTTGGAGAGGCTATTTATAGTTTTCCATCTCAACCCTAATTAAACACATGGCACTCTCTCATTGGTCATTCCGAAAATATCTATCCTTGTATCCACCGCCTCAGTACCGACCTCAGACATTTCCGCCGACTTAATGCCGAACTCAGCTATTTTCCAAAACAGGCAAGTCCTTATGAGGAATCTGTCCTCCTTGATATCCCTCAGGTCGGCGTTCCCAGGTCGGAATGGGAAGGTCTTAACTTGGGTTGTCTGCGGCCCCAGGTCAGAATCCTGCTCGGCAGACTGCCGAGCCCAGCAGCATGCTGCGAATACAGGTCGGCAGGGTGGTCCGGACCTCGGCAACACGTCACGAGTCCAGGTCGGCAGGGTGCACCCGAGCTCGGAAGTATGGCGCGGACGTCCTCGGCGAATCCCACGCGTCCAGGCTGGCCTCGTGCAGTGAGTTCGTCTCGGCTGTGTGAGCCCAAGTTCGGCAGCATGGCGCGGGGATCCTCGGCGAGTCCTGCGCGTCCAGACCGGCCTCGTGCAGGGAGTCCAGCTCGACTGCGCGGCCTGAGTTCGGCAGCATGGCGCGGGGATCCTCGGCGAATCCCGCGCGTCCAGGCCGGCCACGTGCAGGGAGTCCAGCTCGGCTGCGCGGCCTGAGTTCGGCAGCGTGGCGCGGGGATCTTCGGCGAATCCCGCGCGTCCAGGCCGGCCTCGTGCAGTGAGTTCGGCTCGGTTGTGTGCGCCCGAGTTCGGCAGCATGGCGCGGGGATCCTCGGCGAGTCCCGCGCGTCCAGACCGGCCTCGTGCAGGGAGTCCAGCTCGGCTGCGAAGCCTGAGTTCGGCAGCGTGGTGCGGGGATCCTCGGCGAATCCCGCGCGTCCAGGCCGGCCTCGTGCAGTTAGTTCAGCTCGGCTGCGCGGCCTGAGTTCGGCAGCATGGCGCGGGGATCCTCGGCGAATCCCGCGTGTCCAGACCGGCCTCGTGCAGGGAGTCCAGCTCGGCTGAGCGGCCTGAGTTCGGCAGCGTGGCGCGGGGATCCTCGGCGAATCCCGCGCGTCCAGGCCGGTAACATGCGGTGAGTTCAGTTCGGCAGCGCTGGCCAGAGCTCGGCGTTGTTGCGTGGGGGTCTTCAGCTAGTTCCGCGCGCTCAGGCCGGCAACATGAAGCGAATCCAGCCCAGCAGCGCGGCCCTGAGCTCTGTGTACGGGGGTCCCAAGCGACATTGTGTGCTCAGATCGGCAGATTGCCGTGAGTCCCGCTCACTGATCCTCCTGATCGGCGTTCACCTGGTACAAATATTCGGTGGGAGCTCGGATCCTCCTCGGGGCAATGCCGACCGTCAACAAGCCCCTGAGCGTGGAGTTGAGCGCGTGTGCTCAAGTTTGGGCTCATTGAGTTTGGGTCGTCTGCGGGAGCCGAGCGACCTCGCGCATGGTGTTTTCCCTCCGCAAGCTGGCCCCACCTGCAGCCTGACCTCTTCGTGTCTGGTGATGGAAGCTTTTTCAGGAATCTCCGTCAGCTTTTGGCAGGCCTGTCCTTGGTACTTGCGGTCAGCCGCATGTGATGTCCTTTTTTGGACATTTATGTCACAAGATTCTCCCTCTTTCTACTTCATCAGCCCCTTGCATTTTTCTCTTCATTCCTTTCATTTCCACTTTGCAAACTTTCTCTCAACTTTCTTGATTTTCCCTCTCTTTCAAAACATATCTTTCTTTGGAAGAAAATTACTTGTGCTCTAGTTTTGTAACTTCCTGCTCGACCCATTTCGCGTTCTCGTTCCGTTCTTCTCGAGTCCTTCATAGTTGTCTAAGGTAATTCTTTTCTTTTCCTTTCTTCTTATAGCTTCCAATGTCTTATAGCCCGGGTTATTCCCCGAATAGCCCCCGACGGTTCGAGGGGGACGGTCAGGGCGGCGAACAGCCTCTCTTCCCTCCGGACTTGTACCCTGGGCTGGATTTAATCAATACGGCAGTTTCGGCACCGGGGAAATTTTCGGTCAAGGAAGGCCTTTCGCCTTTGAGCAATTTTCCAGTGAGGGCTTCGGCGATTACCCTTGGTTCGGGTATTCCCGGCCCTTTGGACCGGGGGGCCAGTATGGGCAGGGCTGCTCCTACGGGCCTCAGAGTGGGCCTTTCTCTAAGGTACTACAGGGTGAAGTCGGTTTTCGGGTCGATAACGTGGCTGGTGGGTCGGGGCGGATGCCAAGCTTGAGTCCGGATCGTACTGGGGCTGTCAGCGAAGACTTCGGGGTGGATTTGGTCGACTCGGAGCCCCTTGATAATTCTCCAGGCCCTCGTGATGATGACTCTCAACTGTGCGGGGCTAGAAAGTCTCGGAAAACCAGGGCTGCTGCGAGGCCTCCGACACCCGAGACCCTTGCCTTCTGGTCGGATCAACCGAGAGAACGTACCCCGGTCGGTCACTGGAAGAGACCTCCTCCCCGTGAGTGGGAGGATCGGAGGTTCCGCATAGCTGTGGAGCAAAGCAGGTTGGTGGACAACAACCTTGTGGTGTACCGGGCCGAGTGTGGGGTGCCCGGATCGGTTCACCTCTTTCTTCCATACGAGGCAGAGCAGATTCATCACCCGCCGGTCTCGTGCACTACTCTGTTCTCGGACAGCCTGCGCTTCGGCGTCTCGTTCCCACTCCCCAGGCTATTGACGGACGTTTTGAACGACCTGAAATTGCCTATATTTCAGCTCCATCCTCTGGCCGTCGCTCGCATATTAGGCCTCTTTGTTTTGTTTAAAATCCGTGGTTGGCCGGCCCCGACTCTCGAAGAGCTCCGATGGCTCTATATTTTTAAGGCGGCTGGCGGGGCGGACTCAGGTTTTTATTACTGTTCGGTTCGGTCGGGGACTTTTAGTGATATTGTGACCGGCCTCCCCGACTCTCTGCATGACTGGGAATCTCGCTGGTTTTATGTCGAGGGGGACTGGCCGACGCGAAACCCCGACGGATCAATCTATCCTCCCCCTAATTCTTTTGCAAAATTTGGTTAGTGTTGCTTTGAACATTTTTCTTCTATTTCGATCTAATTCTTATCGTCTGTTCTTTCCTTTTCAGTGTTCCGCCGAGTAGAAGAAGCCAGCCAGGAGTTCATCGCTCGCCTGTTCTCACTCTTGGATTCCAACCCAGACGAAATGAACTATAAGGTGCTGCTCACGAAGGCCAAGCTTCGCAGGGCTGGACTTAGGGATTCTCCGCTCAAGGCTCATCTCGGACCTTCAATTCCCGGTGAGTTCATTTATTCATTGTTTTATGTTTCCTGTTCGTTGATGCATGTTTTTTCTGAGTGTTTTATTATTTCTGGATTGTTCGTTAATTAACTCTGCCGAGCCGAGCCCCGTAATGTTGGGTGATCCTGCTCGTCCGTGTCTCTGTTCGGCGTTGGTTGCCCGTCGCTTCGGCGTCGGCACCAGCGTCGACTTGGTTTTCGGTCCGAGCTCAATCGCTCGAGCAACTCTCTGTCCGGTTGGAGTGAGTTCGGCAATGACTCTGTTTGGCGTTGGTGGCCCGTTGCCTCGGTATCGGTACCCGTGTCGACTCGGTTTTCAGTCCGAGCTCAGTCGCTCGAGCAATTCTCTGTTCGGTACCTGTTCTGTTCGGTAGTATGTTATGTGTTTGAGTGGCGTACTTGTTCGTGTTTTGCTGAGTTCTACTTTTCATTTTTTGCAGTGTTCTATCCCTTCCTCGATCGGACCATGCCTCTGTCTGCACTTGAACGAGCCGCCTAGTTTTTAGAACTGAACAAGAAGCCGGCCAAGAAACCCGCCGCCACTGGGGGTGGAAAGAGGAAGAAAAAGGCTGGCTCCTCGTCTCTGCCCGCTCCTCCTGAGTCCTTTCCAGCCCCTCAGGTTGGTGAGGGAAGCTCTCACCAAGAGCCTATTGCTGTCGACCACGAGGAGGTCGTATATGGAGGTCCTCGCCCTCCCTCGGTTCCCCACACATACGACTACTCGGGTGCTACGCCCCGGACCCTACTGGAGGGTTGTTTGCTGGGTATTCCTCTGAGTTCTCAGAGAATATGACTCGGAGCTGGGGTCAAGGCCTGAATGACTGGGTGTCCGGCTTCGACGGGGACAACCAGATCGGATTCGCGGAGGTGAACCTTTGTCGAGCCTTTGGTTCGATGAAACTGGCGCGTCGAAGCTTTTCCAAGCTGCAAAGGGATCAAGCTCGGCTCCAGCGAGAGCTCGCTGCCCTTCAGGAGACCCATAGCCAGTGTACTGATCTGATTCTTGACCGCGACTCCTGGATGAATCGAGCCAAGAAAGCTGAGCAGTCGGTCGAGGCGGCACTGGGGGCGACTCAACGGACTCTGTCTGACCTGGACGACTTGAAGACTCAGCATGCCGAGCTGGTCCAGAGGCATGCCGACCTGGTCAGCGTCCGCTCCCAAGAAATGGAGGAAGCTTACGCTCGAGGGAAGGCTGTGGCCGTCGAGGAGTATAAAACTGAGACCCTTGGGCCGATGATGAGTGCCTCCTACCTTTCCACCATGCAAGAGGCCCTCAAGATGCTGAAAGGTGGGGCTTCTATTCCGGAGTTTGAGAGGCGCATTGCTGAGAAGATGGTGGAGTATGGCATGGGGGGTGGTGAGGACATGGATGCTGATGAGGACGAGCAGGAGGATGATGATGATGCTGGGGATGGTGATAACTAGTTTGTGTTGTTGTTTTCTGTACTCTTGTGGCTTGTCACTTTTGGGCGGCCAAACTTAATGTTTGCTGAACAATTTCTAACTTTAATTCGAAACGGCTTGTTCTGGCCGGCTTTTCCTTTATCGTTCTATACTTGCTTATTTATCGCTTGCTTTCCTTTGGTGGTTTTGATGAGCTTAAACATGCATGTATGTTGCCCTTTTTTTTTTTTTTTTTTTTTTTATCGAGCTCAAACTTGGGTTGCTGAGCTCGGCAAAATCTGAGGTCAGCAAATTTTGAGCTCGAAAAAATTCCGGGCTCGGGCCGAAATTGAGGTCGGCAATAATCTTGCTTCCCTCTTTTTGTAAAATTCCAGACTCAATTCGGGGTGCCGAGCTCGGTGTGCCGAGCTCGGTAGAATTCCGGCTCGGCCGAAATTGAGGTCGGCATAATTTGAGTTCGGAAGTTTTTGAAATTTCGTTCTTTTTAACGCGTTGAGTCAATTTTTAGTTTCGACTCTTTTTGAGCTCGGCACGTTGAGCTCGGATTTTTTGAGATCCTGCTCTTCTCAACGTGTCGAGTCAATTTTGAGTTTCGACTCTTTTTGAGCTCGGATTTTTTGAGATCCTGCTCTTCTCAACGTTTCGAGTCAATTTTGAGTTTCGACTCTTTTTGAGCTCGGCACGTAGAGCTCGGATTTTTTGAGATCCTGCTCTTCTCAACGTGTCGAGTCAATTTTGAGTTTCGACTCTTTTTGAGCTCGGCACGTTGAGCTCGGAATTTTTTGTGCAAAATGTTGCGATAACGCTTTTATGAGTGAGGCCGCCCTAACAAGGTCGGTCTATCACTCTCTTTAGCTTTGGGCTGAGTCCCTTGCTTTGTTGATCTGCACTTCTAATTCATGACAAAGACTAAAAATTTTATTGATAATATTTTTTGAGGTATACAGCATTCCAGGGGTGTGCAAATTTCTTTCCGTCTAAGTATTCTAGATGGTAAGCCCCGTGTTTGAGGATTTCTGATATCTTGAATGGTCCTTCCCATTTTGGTTCTTTACTTTTGAATTGTAATAGCGTTCGCTTCTTTGCTTCTAGATGGCATTCTTTAGTTCGGCCTCCATTCTTCTCTCTTCCAGGAGGTCGAGTGCAGTTCGGCAGGCCATGTCGTTTTTCTCTTCCTCGAAGTGTGCTACCCGGTATGAAGGTGTCCCGATCTCAACCGGTATAACTGCCTCTGATCCGAAGGCCAGTGGAGAAAGGAGTCTCATCTGTAGATGAGCGTTGTGTTGTTTCTGTACGACCATAGGACACCGGGTAGTTCTTCTGGCCAGCTACCTTTCAGATCCTCCAACTTCTTTTTCAGCGTGTATTTAAGGATCTTGTTAACCGCTTCGACTTGTCCGTTTGATTGAGGGTGATATGGTGTAGAGAAATTATTCTTGATACTCAGCTCCCCGCAAAATGCCTTAAACCTCTTACTGTCGAACTGCTTGCCATTATCCGATACTATTGAGAGTGGCACCCCAAATCTACATATGATCGATTTCCAAACGAAATTGATGATCTTCTGGTCGGTTATAGATGCCAATGGTTTCGGCTTCTGCCCATTTGGTGAAGTAGTCCACCGCTACCACCGCATATTTCACTCCTCCTTTGCCTTGGGGTAACGGGCCAATCAAGTCTATTCCCCACTTAGCGAATGGGCATGGAGAGTATATAGAATTGAGGGTTTCAGCGGGGGAGTTGATCTGGGGTGCAAACATTTGGCATTTTTCACACTTTCTGACCTTCTCAATCGCGTCTTTTTTCAAGGTTGGCCAGTAATATCCTTGTCGGGA
>BMAC01000310.1:3521-23108 GCA_014905375.1 Phtheirospermum japonicum
GGCTTCTTACAATTAGGGCCTACTAGAAAATTACATGGACTTGGATTTTGAATCCAACTAATTAATTAATTCAATTAATTAATTAATCCCATGAATTTAAATTAATCAATCCAATTGACTAATTTAATATATTCCTTTAATTGAGATTTCTAATCAAATTAGATTTAATTACATAATCAAATATATAATTAAATATTTAATCCAACAATTGAATTAAAATAAAATCTCATTCAATTAATCTAAATTAATTAATTATTCCAATCATTGGAGTTATCAATCTTGAAATGTCAACAACCAAAATTATGTGTGACCCTTTTAGGTTCACGACTAACACTAGAAGTAGGCTTATAACTTTTTTAAGTTTATAAATAACAACTTATTATAGTAATTAATCTAATTAATTAATTCTCTTGAAATTAACTCTTTAACTTCAAGAACCTACAAATCATGACAACATCTAGCAAGTAGCATGATTACTCAGTGTTAGGTGAAATAGCGAGTAAACCTATTTCAATTGCAAGTCCATACATGTACGATCCTTTCGACAACTAGTTTCTTGATTAAATCTTGGGCATGGATTTATAAGTCGAAACCCAATTGATTTAATAACTGTGATTTCATTTCAAGTTTAAGTAATTCATTTATGAATCAATATTCATCGTGCCCTGGCCAAGGTCTTTGAATCACAAACTATGAAAGTTCACAAGATACTCTCTTGTCCATAGACAAGTGTCGAATTCTATGTTGGCTACAGACAAACCTCCATGCACATCGATACAATACCCAAAATACCCCTTTTACGATTGTCAGGAAATCAAAAGATAAATCTAAGTATTGCACAATGTGCACAAGGCTACCATCGTACCTCAAGTCATGTTCTATCGCAATATGAAAATTCTTATTCGACAGACAAATCTTCCAGTTAAGAATTTCCATCGGGCCATGTTCAATGAACTTGTTCTCCAATAAGCACCCACATATATGCACTCGCGTCACAACGCTGATGTTAATGGAATGCAACATCCTTGTCTTACAAGCATGCATCATATGCGCAAGTCTTACCGGGCTATTCAATGTCCTATCTCGAAAAGCCCATTGACTTGGAACAAGTTTAAGACCGAAACCTTAGAGACATGTTCCATGATTACCATCGTATGCGCAACCATATCCCATAGTTTAAATTGGTCTAAGGACTTTATCATACGTGGAATTATAACAAAAGCGAAAACATAAGATAAAGAAAGTTGCCTTTATTAATATAATTCCAATAAAATCATTATACAAGTAGAATGAAATCCAATCTAATTGGAACGTCGGGCACTCTACTCTAACATCATCTTGAAGAATCAGTCAAAAGTAGAACCAAGTTACACACCATTTATGTGGGAGAGCTCATCTTCACTCTGTATCAACCATTGTTGGTTTCAATCATCGCACTTAGCTCGACCAATCAAGGAGACCTCATTTGGAACTGAATCGCATGTCTTTTTACAAATCATAGATAAACATAACTCATCATACTATCAATGAGAACAACTTGGATAATCATTTTATTGTAGATCAATTGCGAAAGCCTCTCGCTCATGAGCATAATCTTAACTTATTCTCCTTAACGAATGCAATGAACTATTCATAATCTACGCAATGACCACATGCCTAGTCCACAATTATCATCTAACCGAAAAGAGTTCGATAACAAGGGGAGCCGTAAGATGCACTAGAGCCTCTTGCCTGCCTCGCAAGTATCATCGAACCTGGAAGAGATGGGTAATAAGAAAAGCATATTCAACCCATTCGTAAGCTGCGTGTTCACCTTTAAATTTACCACAAAAAGTATAAGAAGTTAAATCATAGTAGTTATGAGTAAGTTCTTATCCACAAAGACTAATAAAATCAAGTACATCAATCATAATAATATGGCTGAAGACGGAGTTTCAACTCCTCTACGCAAAGCTTCAAAGAGTTCTCTTGAGCGAGGGTTTCTTATGAAGCGCTAGTTTCTTTATTTTCATTTCTTTTTCATTGATTGCTATGTATTCACACTTTTCTTCCTTTTTAATAAAAGCGCCGCAACTTATTTAAAAAAAGTACATCAATCATAATAAGGTGATTTTATTTAGAAATTCAAATATCAATTGTATTGTTTTTAAATAAATCATACATAAAAACACCCAATGGATATTTTCTATGGCAACTATTACAGTTTTATTCATCTCCATCCTCTTCAAACTTATGTTGTCACCTCTTGCAATCGAGGTATCATCACTCATTAATAAAGGACCTAATTATTGCATAAATCCAGAAATTGATGGCTTTTCAGAAAAAACATAATTTAATAACCAAGAAATCTATATATCTATATTTAAAATACTAAGTCTAACACATTAAATATTTTAATACTTTTACTTGGCTCCTCGCACTGAAAAAAGTAGTCGACAAGCTTGAACTCAACATCCCCCGTTGCCGACCATCAACCTCAATCCGCGACAATGTCAAGCTCCCACTGCTGAACATCTTCGTTGGATTATTTGAGCCATCGCCATGCAGGATTCTATAACTTAAAATAAAAAACTATATTAAACAATATGTAAAAAATAATCAAAGAAATTGTAAATGTAAATAAAATTTAATAACTTACTGCTTTCTACATGCTGCTATTTTTGAAATACTCTCTCATGTTATCAATTCGGTAACATCAAAAGAATACCGGAGGATTACCATGTCTAGAAATGAAAAAAAAAACAAATAAAAAAAATGAGTACACATAAATCATATTGGTAGTGAAATCAAGAGGTCTACTTAAAAATATCACACAACCAGTACATCATTTTTAACACTCATTTAATTTTTATATTCATTAAAACTATAATATTCTAAAAATAATTATAATATCTAAAACCAATAAATTAACTAAAACTCTACAACTATGATACTTTCTAAGCAGAATACACTCAAGTTATTCAAAACACTACAACAAATGACATCTACTGGAAGGACAAAATTGGAAGGACAAATTTGTCCTTCCTATAGGTTAAACATATAGGAACGACATACAAAAGTCATTCCTCTAGGTCCAGTTATCTATTGGAACGACATTTTTCATTCCTATAAATAACAATGTCATTCCTGTAAATATAATTTTCGTTCCACAGAGCATCAATTTAATGGTGCATTTGTTGGAGCTACATGTCCTTCCTATTAATAAAATGTCCTTCAAAAATACCACTTACCTCATTTAATACCCTCCACCTAATATTCACCTTCCTCCCACTTTTTCAATTATTTTGGTTTATTCTACTTCACCTTATCCTTCACTTCGGTTTTGTCTCTGTCATTCCAGCCGCCCGAAAAATTTCTCATCCTTACTAATTTCTCCTCTTCAAATTAATGTGTGAGCATATATAATTTCCGGTTGCTGTAACTGGAAGGACATGTCTTTCCAGCCGGTTTGAATGTCCTTCCAGAATTTCCTGTTGCTGTAATCCCTTTTGAAGAAGACAAAGGTACAATTTCAATTCTTCTCCATACCTCCTATGTTTATATTTGTGTTATATTTCAAGAAGTTTTTGGAAATGACAGATGAATTGCTTGTCCTTGCCTCATGTGTTTGTTTTTGTATTATATTTCATGAAATTTTGAACAATTTTAGATAAATTGAGGGGTGGAATTTTGAAATTGAGGGGTGAAATTTTGAACAATGTTAGAAATTGAGGGGTGAAATTTTGAAAAATGTTAGAAATTTTGAACAATGACAGATGAAATTTTGAACAATGTTAGATAAATTTTGAACAATCTTGTAATTGGAAGGACAGTCCTTCCAGAATATCGGGTTGTCGTTCCAATAAATTTGCAATGTCATTTATAGGTTTATTTATTAGTTATTTTAAGAGACAAGTCAGGAGCAGACTCTTGCGGCTTCAGTAATTGGAAGGACATGTCCTTCCAGAATCTTGGAAATATCGTTCCAATAGGTTGTTTGTTTTTGTGTTTGTTTTCGAAATAAAGGATAGAAATTTGCTAATGCACATCATATGCACACTCAAATGGAAAGGAAAATTGTAATTTTATGTATAATATTTTTCTAATATTTTTGTGTTTTTTTGTGCTTTGTGGTTTTTTATTTTAATCAATCCACAATTATATGTTTATAAATAAATGTAAAATAGATGAATTTTGTAAATAATTTATAATAGAGGAGCTAAGAATTTACCTAACTATTTTGGTCATTTTTCTTTTTCCAGCTTTCAAATATGGTGATGAATAAGAGATGGACGCGAATTACAAATAAAATGTCACCAGAGTTTAGGCGTGGAGTGAGTGGAATTTATCAACATGTGTGGGCCTCTTGTGAATAGGATGGGCTTGATTAAGTGCCCGTGCAACAAGTGTTTAAATTTGGAGTCTCTGAAGTTGGAAGTTGTTCGGATGCATATTCAGAGGTATGGGTTTGATGCATCATATGATATTTGGATTCACCACGGAGAGCATTTACCAGAACACGAACCTGGTTCGTCAGCCGTTGACTTTGAAATGATGGATGAAATGAGAAATGTGATGGAAGACGTGGACCCAGATGATGAGTATGGGTTGGAGAGCCCTGACGAGCAGTATCATAACTTGTACGAGGCAATGGACACTAAATTGTATGAAGGGGTTTCATCATTCTCTTCATTAAATTTTCTTGTGAAATTGATGAATATCAAGGTGAATGAGAAGTGGACAAATAGATCATTTAATGAGTTGCTTAAGTTATTGAAACTCGCATTCCCATCGATGAAACTTGTCAACTCACATTATGAGGCTAAGAAGTTGCTTGAAAGTTTGGGTCTCGGCTATAAGAACATACATGTATGTAAGTATGATTGTGCATTATTTTATAAAGATCATGCCAATAAAGAAACATGTCCAGTCTGTGGAGAATCACGTTGGCGGGAGAATAGTGGAAAAGGTTCTAAAAGCAAAATTCCACATAAGGTTATGCGATATTTCCCTATGATCCCAAGATTGAAGAGGTTATTTGCAATGGAAGAGACGGCAAAACTTATGCGTTGGCATAGTACTGGGTATCATACAAGTGCAGATGTTATGACTCATCCGAGGGATGGCAAAGCATGGCGTGCATTTGACGCTAGACATCCAGAGTTTTCTAGTGAGCGACGCAATATTCGTCTTGGACTTGCGGCTGATGGCGTCAACCCATTTGGTGATATGAGTCAGGTGTATAGCATGTGGCCAGTAATATTGACAGTTTATAATCTTCCACCATGGCTATGCATGAAACCGAGTATTTGATGCTGACACTATTGATACCTGGACCTAAATCCCCGGGAAAAGATTTCGACATTTTCCTACGGCCTGTTGTTGATGAATTGAAGTGCAGATGTTATGACTCATCCGAGGGATGGCAAAGCATGGCGTGCATTTGACGCTAGACATCCAGAGTTTTCTAGTGAGCGACGCAATATTCGTCTTGGACTTGCGGCTGATGGCGTCAACCCATTTGGTGATATGAGTCAGGTGTATAGCATGTGGCCAGTAATATTGACAGTTTATAATCTTCCACCATGGCTATGCATGAAACCGGAGTATTTGATGCTGACACTATTGATACCTGGACCTAAATCCCCGGGAAAAGATTTCGACATTTTCCTACGGCCTGTTGTTGATGAATTGAAGATTTTGTGGTCAATTGGTGTGGACACACTTGACGCTGCCACAAAAAATCGTGGTTTATTTCGCATGCGAGCAGCATTAATGTGGACAATTAATGACTTCCCAGCAAGAAGTACTCTGTCAGGGTGGAGCGGGCAAGGTTACATGGCTTGTCCCACATGTAATGATGAGACCCCATCTATGCGCGTATTGGGAAAGATAATATACTTTGGTACTAGAATGTTTCTTCCGATACACCATAGATGGAGGAGTTCGCTTGACTTCAATGGTCTACCGGAACGTCGGAGTCCTCTAGTAAAAAAACAATGAAAGATATATTGGTCGAACTAAATCGAGTCAGACCAAAGATATCTGGGAAACATAAGCGTTATGGTGGTGCAGGGACCCGTAAATATGCAGATGAGTTGAATTGAAAAAAAAAAAGAGTATTTTTTTTAGCTCCCTTACTGGTCTAGTAATGACTTGAAACACAATATCGACATGATGCATTTAGAGAAAAATGAGTGTGATAGTGTCGTGGGGACCATCATGGAAGATCCACTGAAGTCGAAGGATACTATTAATGCAAGACGCGATCTAATGAGAATGAATATTAGGCCAGAGTTGCACCTTATCGAGGATAGAGGTAAGATACTGAAGCCAAGGGCTCGTTACACACTACCCCTGGCCAAACGAGTTGAATTTTGCAATTGGATCAGGTCTGTGAGATTTTCAAATGGATTTGCATCAAACTTGAGAAGGTGTGTACCTCCAGGTCAGGGCCACTTAACTGGATTGAAATCTCATGATTGCCATATCATAATGCAAAGATTACTGCCAGTGGCAGCCCGTGCATACTTGGACAAGGATATATCTGATGCTATAATAGAGTTATGTAACTTCTTCAAGAAAATATCTGCCAAAAGTTTGAATGTGAGCGACCTTATATCAGCCCAGTCGGATGTGATTATTATCTTATGTAAATTAGAGAAGATTTTTCCCCCGGCTTTTTTTGATATTATGGTCCATTTGGCTATTCATCTCCCTGAAGAGGCAATTTTAGGGGGACCCGAACACCTGAGATGGATGTATCCAATTGAATCATATTTGAAAGAGCTCAAGGGATGTGTAAGAAACCCGGCTAAGCCAGAGGGGTCGATTTACGAGGCATATGTGGCAAAAGAGGTATTGACATTTTGTGCTCGTTATTTCAATGACGTAGAGACAAAGTTTAATCGACCCGTAGAAACCCGATATGTGAAGTGACGTCACAACTTTCGGTTTTTCGATCACAGTACATCCCACTTGGAGGTCGCAAGAGCGTAGCTCTATCTCCAGAGAAGCATAAGCAGGCACAATTTTACATTCTTAATAATTGCCCCGAAATAGACATATATTTGTAGTAAGTGGTTTCATTATATTCTTTGGTAACACCAAAACAAATGCAATGTTTGGTAACATCATGTGGATTATATTCTTTTTTTGTGTGTGTGGCAGAGAACGCAAGCAAGAGTTGTTGGCGCGTGGAGTTAGTGACTTGAAGTTTCATCACAAACACGAATTTGCAGATTGGTTTTACAAAAAGGTACGTTCTAATCCAAGCTAAAGCCGAAACAACAATTTTGAGTTTATTAAGTTTATCCTTTTGATCCAAGCTAAATACAAAGCAACATAGATATTTCCAAAACAATAGAAGTAAAATATTGCTCCCTTCATCTCAAAAAATGAGATATTAGTTCTTAATTCATGAACTTCAGGTGTACTATCATCCTCGGTCAGTATCTAAAGAAGTGTACGCATTGGCGTCTGGATGTGACCATTTATACCAATCATATGGTGGATGTGTAGTTAATGGAGTTCGTTTCTTGACTCATGACCGTGACATTCGTCGGCTAACACAAAACAGTGGTGTGTCAGTGCCTGGAGTGAGTGGACAGATGTATTATGGCATTTTACAAGAAATTCTAGAACTTCATTATACCGATCAATTGTCGATTGTCCTATTTCGATGCAAATGGTTTAAATCTGATCATCATCGACATATTGTGCATGATAGAAACATCATAAATATAGACACCAGTACCGAGGGTTACAAAGACGACCAGTTCATTCTTGCCACTCAAGSCAGACAAGTGTTTTATACCAACGACCCTTCTCGTCCTTCAAAATGGCAGATTGTCCATGAAGTTCACCATACTGTGGATGCTAGTTCATCGACAAACTTATTACCTGAAGTAGATCTGTTGCAACCCGATAACTCTTCACAATTCTCACTTTTTGTTGATCTTGGAAATCTCGAGTATGTTGAGCTACATCAAGCTAACATGCCTCTTGACCACGTTGTTGAAACTCCCGGTCCATCTTCAAGTACAACTACATCATATGACATGTATAGCGATGGCGATGACATGGAAGATGACACCGTAGCCGAGTACAAAAATATTGAACAACAAGATCCTATAACGAGTGATTATGAAACAAATGATGATTTGCAAACATATGACAGTGATTCCGATTGACATCGTGACAATACTGTTTGATCTTTTGATGTGTGTAATGGGTATTTTAATGATATATCAATTCACATAGTCTTTTTATTTTTTTTAATTATCAATCATAATCATTGCATGTTAGTTTTTATTTTTTTTAAGTTTTAAATTTTTTATTTCTTAATCAATTATCATTAGGTGAGTTATTATTATTATTATTATAAATTCCTCATTAGGTAAGTTATTATTATTATTATTATTATTATTATTTTAAGTTTCTCATGAGGTAAGTAGTTATTATTATTATTATTATTATTATTATTATTAGTTATTATTATTATTGTTATTATTTGTAAGTTTCTCATTAGGTAAGTAGTTATTATTATTATTATTATTATTATTATTATTATTATTATTATTATTATTAAAACATCCACCAAAAGCTAATTGGACAAGGCGGGCGGGGGCGACAATCCGTGAAAAAAGAAGGCGGCAATAAGAATTGGGGGAAAAAAGGGGGGGAAGGGTTTTGTATTTCCAGCGTGAGCCCGTGACCCTTCTGTTCTTTCTTTCAAAACCTCTGAATTTTTTTTTCTAGGGTTTGCTTTTAAGAATTCTTTGTAAGTTATTGGAAAAAACTCTCAATCCAAGCAAGGTTTTTCGGTTCTTATGCCCTTGTCGAATACTCGAGCATAGCAAATTACAGGTTAGTATTCTGACCATTTTTTTTTAGTTTTACACCACAATTTCATGATATTTAGGGATTAATTGGTGGATTTTGTATAAAATTCTAAAACCTTAGTTTGATTCTGAGTTTTTTTGATTCTATAAATTTGTTCTACATGGTTGCATGTGTGAGAATCAAGATGCCTTCATCCTGGGAGGCAAATTCTGAATATGTTGTTAATGGTCATGAGTGCTTCCATTTTTTTTAAATAATTGTAGATATAGGAAAAAATTATGGCTCTGAAAATTGGATTTGGTTAAGGCTTAAAAAAATTGGATTTTTTTAATTTCAACTTCAAGACTGAAACTTTTTTTCCACTCTTTTGCTCATCTTCAGTGTCTTTTGGCAGTTAACCAACTTTGTGGGTTTAAATATGCTGATTTTCTAATCTGGGATTCTATTAGGCGTCGTATGCTTAGTGGGATAGGATAGGATTACGACAATTATCACGGCATATCCATTAATTGGTGCGTTATTGGTGTGCTTATAAGTATTTTTGAGATGTTGTTTGCTATTAATTTGTCAAGCATTAATTTGTCAAATATGTAGTTCTTCAAGTATGAGATATCCTGCTTTTTTTATTTTTGTGGTAGCATCAACTGTTTTTTGTGATGAAGCAGGCATTAATTTCAACTTCAAGACTGTTTTCTATAAAGCTTGTAAATATGGAAAAATGCATGCAATTAATTTCCCCTCTATTGAATCAAAGTCCAAAGTTCAATTTTATTTGGTATACTCTGGTGTGTGAGGTCGAGCTGCAGTGCCTGATGATTATAGATATCGTGTACCTTTTATGGATGAGCTCATTAAGTTGCATTGTATGTTGTTGTTTCTGTTGGCATTATTATTTATTTAATTTAGTTTGAGAACAGACCAGAGTTTGGAGCCAATGCCGCCCCGAAATCGAAGACGGCGCCAAAATGATGAAGAACCAGGATTGCCCATTCCCGTTCTCCCTGAATTGCCTGAGCCTGACCTAGGTATTGCTTTTTTCTATCTTCTTTTTATCCAAAGCCCTTTACCAAATAAGTTTAATTTATTGAGCATAGGCCTTAATCATATTGGGTCCATGACATTCTTGAGACTTTCTTGATCTTATAGTGGGTCCAAATAAGAGCTTGGAGCCAATGCCACCCCGAAATCGAAGACAGCGCCGAGACGTTGAAGAACAACCGGAGCCGGGATTGCCCATTCCTGTTCTCCCTGAATTGCCTGAGCCTGACCTAGGTATTGCTTCTTTCTACCTTCTTTTTATCCAAATCCCTTTACCAAATAAGTTTAATTTATTAGGCATAGGCCTTAATCACAGTGGGTCCATGACATACTTGAGTTTTTCTTGATCTTATAATCATACTTGACATTCCATTTTTTTCTTTTGTTAATTGTAATGTATATTAAAACCAAATCAAAAATGGAACATTGAGATTTGGCAAAATTATAAATGAAAAGTTACAAGTATAAATCTATAAATCACCCATGAGGTTACAATGTTTTTTAAGACAAGCATATGTCTGAACAACATATTGTGGACATTCTAATCTTCTCCCTCGATAGGTGCACCAACCACAGAAATAACAAAGCAGAAGAAGACCCGGTCAAACTCAAAGGGTAAGAATTTACATGAAATATGGGTGGCAGCAGGAAAGAAGAAGCTGCCGATTAAGTTCGATTTTCAAGGAGCATYTGTCCTGCCGATTGGCCCCAACCAAGAATATTATACCCGGGCAATCAGCAACAAAATTAAGGAACTCGTCATCCCTTGTCACAGGAACTGGGCTTCAGTCCCAGACGAACAACAACACAGGATTTTTAAACGAATATCGGTAAGTTATTTGTAGTGTCTGTAGAATTTTTATGTTATTTAATGTTTGGCTTAACTTATTTATATGTAATAAATTACAGAAATACTTTGATATGTAGGGTGACCTTAGCAATAGTGAATACATTTCGGTTAAAAAGTCTTTTGAACGAACAGCGGGTTCACGTTATAGTCGTTTCAAGGCCTCAGCTCACTCTTATTACCAGAGCCAGCTAAATGATCCAGAAAATCCAAAGTTCTCTGGTAATTACTTGAGCATGAGCGCTGAAGATTGGGAAAAGTGTATTTCTTTGTTCACTTCACCGGAATACAAAGTAAAACCTTTAATCTCATTTCGTGTTTTTAACTTATTCTATTATGTTTTTTCTCACTAAGTTATTATCGGCCAGTGCATTCACAGAATAGATCGATCAAGAATGCAATCAATCGAAAAAAACAAAAGTATCCTTGTTATCTAGGATCCAAGAGCCTCGTTGCCCATGCTGTGGACTGGGTACGTTTATTATTATTATTATTATTATTATTATTGTTATTATTATTATTATTATTATTATTATTATTATTATTATTATTATTATTATTATTCTAATTTGTTATATTTTACCTATTCCATAGCAACGAGATGAGGAAAAAAAATAAGGATAAGGACGTTGATGAGGATGACTGTGATGACGAGGGTGACGCTTCGAGCTTCATTGAATTATTTCGAAAGAAGCACATTGATAAAAGTGGCAAGTGGGTAAATAAGGATGCTGGGGATGATTATGTAAGTTCTCATGTTGGAATATAATCTGTGCAATATATAAAACTATCATATGATATATATATATATATATATATATATATATATATATATATATATATATATATATATATATATATATATATATATATATATTTATTAATACTATTATGTTTGCAGTATATTATACATATGGGAGAACTTGGAATTTAAGGTTTAAAGTTTCAATTTATGTTATATCTTTGGGAGTTGGATAACATTTTAAGTCTTAGGGGCATATTTATTTCATCTAAGGGTCTGACCTTAGATTTTTTTACAATAATTACAAAAAAATGACCTCTGAAATTAGTCTAATTACAGAAAAAAAAACATAAAATGGACAAACCATGTGATTGTGTTATTTGACAGTGTGAAATTGACTATTTATAACTTTTGTGTTGTCTCTTATCTTTTAAACTTACAAAAACTACCCCTGAAGTTCTAATTTTTTTCCTTTTCTCTTCTCTTTTCTATATTGCAGTTTCGACTTGTTGAAGCAAGAGAAAAACATATTGTTACATCAGCCGATGGAATTGGAGTTGTACATGAGAGAGCAGTTATGAGGGAAGTGCTCGGTGTTCGATGAGGCCACGAACGTGGTATTGGCCGGACCCTCAAGGGTTCAAGATATCATGACATTCCGGAATCATCTAGTGTTTTGGCCGCCGAAACTCGTGAAAGGTTCTATCACCCCAGATATTGCCTCTCTTACGAAAAAAGGTTATTATTTTCTCATTTCCCATAACTAAATTTGTTTGAAGTAGCTGGAATAGTGGTTCTGTATTTATATACCTTGGAGAATTTTAAGGAGTCGAAGAAACTGTGTGAATCATGATGTGTTTCATTGTGGAATAGTTTTATGCTTTGCTGAAATCAAGAAATCTTATTCTCTGAGGGGTATTGGTCAGTTGTTTTATTTTGTGTGAATCATGATGTGTTTCATTGTGGGAACAGTTTTAAAATTCTTAAAATGTTGCTGTTCTTGAGGGTATTGGTCAGTCGTTTTATTTTGTGTGTTACACTTGGGAAGAAAATGATGACGAGTCACGCATTCTGGGTTTTTAAACAGTCTAATAAAAATTATATATTATTTTTTTATATATATTCAAATTAGTGATTAGGGCAAAGTTAGAGGGGCAAGTTTTATACTAGTTTCGCTCATGACTGAACTTCATGCATATGTAAACCCCATATCTCAAACACATTTATATAATCAGGGGTATAACTATGAAAAGTAGTTGATATTTTAGTGATTTTTTTTTTTTTTTGCTAAGCGTAGTACAAATTCTGACCATATGGACTTATTTTATATTGCTTGCATTTAATCAGTAGAAATTGTTGTATGTAGTATGGAATATAATTCAATGATTTCATTTCAACTAAAAATCAGACTCCACAGTATTTGAAGTTTGTAATTATTTATGTAAATATAATCATTTACTAAACTAGATTATATGTTGCATATACATTTATGACATCAACATAGTACATATATCATACATTCTCATTCCAAGTTTTGATTAATGTATTTTTATGAATAATTTCTTATTTTAAAGGTTGAACAAATGTCGAAGATCATTAATCTTCTTAAACCCCAATTTAAACCCCCACCATTGTGAACAACCACAATCGTCACCGCAACCTGCAATTAGCAATCGGCGGACCCGGCGACTGGGAATCGGAGGCAGTGTGCAGGCGCGATGATGGCATCTATGAGGCGGCTTGTTGGGGGTTGCTGGGCGGAGGATGAAACTTAGCAGAATCAACTTCACTGGTGGGCAATGGCACCGCGGGGCTGTTGTTGATAAATGGGACGCCCTCTTTCTCCGGCGCCATTGGGCCCGTTTCCGTGAGCGATGAGCCCTATGCGGGGCAAGGAGAGGCACTTTCTTGTGGCCTAAACGGCCAGGGGAACACCGGGGAAGACGCCACGGTGCCGCCAGAGCTAGGAGGCGGCGCCTCCGCCGCTACTGGTGGGGTGGTGGCCTGATTTGTAGGCGGCGCGGCGGCGGAGACCTTGATGGAGAGCTTTTGGCCTTGTAGGCACGCTCCGTTTGAGCCGTTGTTGAAGGAGAAGTAGAAGAAACCGGGCCGCGAAGTGTGCCACTTCAATTTATGGTAAGTGCACATTAGATGTTTGATGAAATGTCATAATGGAAATGAGAAACAAGAAGTACATTGTTTAATCGAACATGTTTGTTCAATTCTTTAAATCTGTGTCATCAGTCATCACACAAATTATTAGAGAGCCACAATTTTGTTTTCCCACTAAAAATGTGTTCTGTAGAGTAAAAATGTGATTTTATATTGTAAATTGTTGATAATTCAATTCTTGAATATAAATTAACAGCAAAACACACACACTAAAGATGTAACTTACTGTGTAAGATGTGGAATTGGGCTTTGTCAAGAGTGTTGATTAAGTGAAGTTGCAGACATCGGTGATAGTATATTAAATAATTATAAAACATGGTAAATACTTTAAATTTGGGTTGGAAATAAATGTTCAAGAAATGAATGCTGCAATTTGAAGGCTAGAATATATGTTGGAATAGAAGTGAATGGTCTAAAATTTTGGAATTTGGGTTTTGATGACCTGATGCAAGAAACTATGATGTTGCCTGTCCTTGCTGAAATTTATTATTTTTGGACTTTCTGTAGGTGACTGAAGCTCTTGCACGTGCTGGTCTTGAGTCTTCTAACCTAATTATTGGGATTGATTTCACTAAGAGCAATGAGTGGACAGGTTGAGTTTCTTCTTCTTCGTCTTCTTCCTATTAATTCCATGAAAGAGATAGATTAGATATTGTCACTATTAATGGTTTATGAATATGTTTGTGTTCTGCTATTTTCTAGGTCCTATATCTGACCCCAATGACGCGGAATACGTACTGAAGAGAACTAAAAGTGTTCATGGGTTCTATGGTGCATCCAGTTTGGAGAGGCTGCCAGATGAACAAGCAATAACTGCTACAGTAAGGCAGTACAAGTCCATATCTCTGACAAAACTTTTAATCTGCGTATGTCTTTTTTTTTTCTTGCTCACGAACTAGATGCTCAATGTATTTTCATTTCAGTTTTTTTGTCATATGTTTTCCTTCTTGAGGAGGGCCATGCGGGGCATGCAAGTTCTTGAGGAGGAAGTGCGTGGCGGGTTGCATATTCGCACCGTATTTTGACTCGGAGCAAGGTGCGACGCATTTCGCGGCGGTGCACAAGGTGTTTGGAGCCAGCAACGTGTCGAAGCTGCTGCTCCACATCCCGTCAAGCAAGGGACTGGACGCGGTGGTCACAATTTGCTATGAGGCTCAGGCGAGGCTCCGGGACCCGATTTACGGTTGTGTGGCTCACATCTTTGTTCTTCAACAACAGGTAATTAATAAATTATTTATTTATATATAATTCTAGAATTTTAATTACTACTATGTAATATTTTTTACTTTATTTTACCATAAATTGTGAGATAAACTAGGGAATTTATTTAATTTTTGACTAGAAGCTTAAATTTTTTATTTTTTATTTTCCCTTTTTGATAGAGTTTACAAACAATCACTAAGTGGAATTAGATTTTGAAAAATATGCAGAGCGTCTGGTTCGGGCGAGGAAGGGTCTTTGGTTGGATATATCAAATTAACATCATTCAATCAAAATGCTTCTGGTATTCTTTGCTACTCTTTTTATGTTCCTTTCTTGTTTTTTGTTTTTGCTTACTTATTTATTTGAAGCTTTCATTATTAATTCTTTTTTTAGGTGCTGTGAGGGAAGCAATTGAAACATTGAGGGGAAACAATGTAAATGCCTTTATATTGGACCTCCGTGATAATAGGTGAGACATGCTTTGAACATTCTCGATTATAATATTTTCAAGATTGATTTCTGAGTAGCAAAGTTTGTTGCAGTGGTGGGCTTTTCCCTGAAGGAGTTGAAATTGCTAAAATTTGGTGAGTTGCAGGCAGACAGATTTACTATCAAACTGTGTTGGTGTTGATTTAAAAAAAATGGATAATTGCAAAATACCCTTGATGTTTATCCTAATTTCGATAATTCATTCATCTTTCAAAATTACAAACACCCGCTTAATAGAGAAACAAATATCGATGGGGTGTTTGTAATTTTGAAAGACTAACATTTTCTGTAATTAGGCTAAACCTCAGCCTAATTCGATGGGGAAGGTTTACACCCGAAGAGGAAAAGCTGATTATCAGCCTTCATGGGGCTGTTGGGAAGAGGTTCATTTTAGTGATCATTAATTTTTATTTTATTTTATTACATATATTTGGAAGAAGCTTAAACTTAACTGTTTTTCTGGTAGTGACTAGGAGTCACAAGTATCCTATCGGCTAAAATTCAATAATATACGTATTTGTGCACATGTACATATTTAACTGTCTTAAAGTGCAAGTTATACGTACATAGTAGCTATAAATTGGCGTTATTGAAAGACGTTAAGAAGCCAATGTCAAGAGTCTGTTTAGTAGAATGTTTTTCATTTGAAGAAATCAATATCGCACTCACCTTTCGTAAGTACATATGAACTTTAATTCTAGTTTCAACTCACTTGTCATACAAGATCACACAAAATTCCTTCTTTTGCACGTTTTTATACTTCAACTATAATCCATAAATTAATTAAGGAATCAGATTTCCCATTTCACTTTGTCGTTTCAATTTCATATTACACTCATCTAGATGATTGACACGTGTTTATACGATATAAATGTGCTGTTAATTTTTTAGGTATAATTACATGTGACATGAAGTGTGGAATTGGAAATCCATTTATCTTTCAAAATTACAAATACCTCCTTGACATTTGTTTGTCTTACAAATTGCACCTGAAGAGGAGGTATTTGTAATTTTCATATATGAGTGTATCTTCTCTGTAAAGACTAAACCTTGGGGATAGTTTTTATAATTATCCATGTCACTTTATGTTATCTCTTTTGTCCATATCCATATTTTTTTGTTCTAATAAAACACAAAATATTATTTTATACAATAATAGTTTGAAGAATACATTACGTCAACATTGGTTCACTAGTGTTGCATTGGTTCACTAGTGTTGCATTGGTTCATTGAAATACTTTTGGATATTATCATTTCTAATTTCCAAACCAGATGTTTTGCTCTGTTCTAACTAAAAGTTTTAAGTTCTATGCCATGGCTTGTTCATCTGTTTTATTTCTATTATTTGATTTATGTTGTTTATCCTACCTTTTAGTTTGACTTTTCTATTCTTCATGAAGGTTCTGCCTTCTTTAAGGGAGAAGCATGATGAATTCATGCTGAGGGAGCTCGTGAAAAGGTGGCAGAATCATAAATTCATGGTCTGATGGCTTTCAAGATTCTTTTATTATCTTGATCGGTATTTCATAGCTAGAAGGTCACTTCCAGGACTCAATGAAGTTGGCCTGGCGTGCTTCCGAGATCTGGTAAATCTTTGATCCATACCTGTTTGATATACTCTCGTTTTCCTTATCTGTAAATTTTGAAACGTGATTGGGTCTCTCCACCTTAGTATGTTTCTTATTCCTCAATGTTTTCATCCTTTAGTTTTTGAATCTTGAGCGTGGACTTGGAATTCAGGTATATCAGGAGATAAATGGGAAAGTGAGGGATGCTGTTATATCTTTGGTATGTTTACCTTGTTCCTTTGTACCAGTCTGTTGTTCTCCGAGTTTTGAGGTTTTAATGTATTTATTCTAATATTCTGAATAGATTGACCAAGAGAGGGAAGGGGAACAAATAGAAAGATCTTTGTTGAAGAATATATTGGATATTTTTGTCGAAATTGGAATGGGGCAAATGAATCATTACGAGAATGACTTTGAAGAAGCGATGTTGAAGGACACATCAGCTTACTATTCAAGGAAGGCTTCTAATTGGATCTTGGAAGATTCATGTCCGGACTATATTGTTGAAAGTAAGTTTTCCTTTTCAATTCATAACACCAATCCCTAAGAACATATATGTTATTTTTTCACCTTATTTACTTAAATATTTCTGAGAAAAATCCAGGCTGAGGAGTGTTTGAAACGAGAAAAAGACAGGGTTGCTAATTATCTTCATTCAAGTAGTGAGGCAAAGTTGCTTGAGGTCAGATTCTGCTCTCAGATGATCAGATCTATATGTGGTTCATGTATTAACCAAATTATTGGAATGTGTTTATCCTTGTTTGATATGTTTCTTATTCTTATAGAAAGTACAACATGAGTTGTTGGCTGTGTACGCCACCCAACTGCTAGAGAAGGAGCACTCAGGTTGTCATGCTTTACTTAAAGATGACAAGGTACATAGAACTTAGAAATCAGTCATTATATAAGAACTTGGGTGTTCACTTGAGTTGTTCTTTGATGCTAACACGTTTTCATGCATTACCTTTAAATTTTATTTGACCCTAATACTTTTGTGAATTTTGTGTATTATTGTAGGATTTCAACATTTCTTGCTATTCTTGATTTGTCTGAATACCTCTAGTGTTAGGAATTAGTGAAAGGAAAAAAAGAAAAAAGAAGAGTTAGGTCTTAGATGAAGATTGTGAATCAGAGATGGACCATCACACAGCTTTTGGTGAAATGCGTGCTCTGGTCAGTGGTTAATCAAAGAACAGTGATGGACATATGATCTCAATATGATTCGTCAGTTGTTTAGACCCGTTTGGTTGTCAATGCAGATGTATTGAAATGTTTAATCCTAAAGTAAAGCCTTTATAAATTAATAGCCTTGGACTGCTAAAACTTTTTAATTAGGCTAGTACGAGTTTTTTTTCCCATTTCTAATTATAGACTGAGCCTCGAGGATAATCTTTGTGATTAACCGTGGAATTTTATGACTATTTTATGTTATGGCGCAACATGAACTATTGGGATTATGTGTTACCAGTCATTGCAATGATTGTGGACTGATATGAAAGGTTGTATTAGGTAAAACCTCAAGAGTACTTTTTGTTAATTATCCCATTTTTTATATATAATTTTTTTATAGCATTTGTTTCTTCAATTTATGTTTGGTTTTAAGGTTTAGTAGATTACAAGTTGTCGAAGATCTCGTATGTGTTTCTAATTATGTTTTTAACTTTAAATAATTATCTCATGCCGCAGACAATTGCTCTTTCGCTACAAGATTCTGTTAGTTCTCCTCCTCAAAGCTCGGGTGCTCATTTTAGGAACACCACCTATTCTAAAACCTGTGTTGAAGATACTATAGATGTAGCAAGTGACAAAAGAAAAGAAAAATCCTACATTCGAAATGATTCAAGACAGAAGAAGAGAAAAAACCTGGTTCGTTTTGATATTCATAATTGGTGATTATATAAGAATGGGCCTGTTTATCTATTTACTTTCTCTATTTTCTTATTTTTTATTCTTATGCATAGTTTGCAGATTAGCAGTCGAGTTCAAATGACTGAAGATGAAATGATTGTACACTTCTTTCATTTTGATGGTAATGAGTAATTTTGTACTTCATTTAATGTTGATTTAGATTTGTCATGATATTATTAATTTGCATGAATTTAGAAAACCAATGTAAGCCTTTTATCTCTGCTTTTCATAGGATATGAGCAGAACATAAAAGTTTTGAATTGCTCTCTCTGTCTCTCTCGCTAAATCTAGTTGCTTACAAGTTACTACTGATTCACTTGAGTGTTAAACAGAAACTGGGAAAGGTGGCATCAATATCAGAGATGTACAAAGACTAGCCACAGCCCATGATTTTACGTGGTCGGAAAGGAGATGGCTGATGTTGATATCTTGCTTTGATAGTGATGGAGATTGAAAGGTCATTATTTATTACTATTATTTTGAATGCCTTTTTCATGGATGACTAGTGTGATTTAGCAGTTCCTGAATTCCATAATTCTCGAGAAATAATTATTTATTGGCTCTTCATTTAAGTTATATGATGCATACATGTGTCTTTCAGGTAAACTTTAATGATTTTCGCAAGATTGTTTGTAGATGCAACATGCTAAAAGGTTCTGATTGAAACTGGTAAGTTATAGAACTCAGAAACCAAAGATTACTGTATATATCTTTTGCATAGTTTTTTTCTTTTATATATACATATTAAGAATAATTATAGAAACTACCATTCAGATTTAGCCTAATTACCAAAAAAA
>BMAC01000310.1:27747-40655 GCA_014905375.1 Phtheirospermum japonicum
GAAATTCCAATCGAGGAAATGAATTCTTTCTTGGCTCAACTACCACCTTCATTTACATCATGATGCACCCAACACAAGCCGTATCTACCCCAAAAGGAGTGCAAGCATTGGTCATGGTCAAAGTACATCACTCAGTAAATAAGGTGCGTATTGACCTCAAGTCAAAGGATTATCACACGCTTTATACACTGATAAGTTTATAGACATACAATAAATAACTTGTCAGTAGGGTTTACCAATACTCTCCAAAGTATCCATGTGTCCATCACGAATAACTATTATTCGCAGTCGTGAGACTTACTGCATTCTCTAAAATGTGATGCAGACCACATGACGACATATATTGTTAATAATTATGATATTAATTTCTATTTGATAGAAATTATTTAATTAAATTAAATTGGATTTGGATTTAATTATCTATGTTATATTAATAAAGCTATTTGGGCTAAAATTGTTTTGGGCCCATGTCTTGGACAAGTCCAATCCTTTTTAGGATTAGGTTCTCTTATGTACCTACTATAAATATAACATAAAGTCATAATAACTTGTTTAACACTGGATGAAAATCCTAATTTTGAGATTGGGAGTTCTTGAGTTTGAATTTTCTAGCTTTCTTCATACACTGAAGTTGGATCTTGCAGTCGGAGAATTAATCGCGTGGATACCTTAATGTTAACTCGGACCTGAAAATTTATTGTAAGGGTTTCATGATTTTATCTCCTTTATTTATTATATAAATATATTCGTTCACAGGATAGATCTGTTGAATCTAATATTTTAAAACTTCCACTGCACAAGCATAGTGTTCGTCTCTACGAATTCCAACAGTGGTATCAGAGCACGGGCTGTGTTAACGATTATGTTTATAATTTTATAATATTAATCATGGGTTTAATTATTGTTTAATTATTTTAATTAGATTAAAATAATATTGTTTTAATTTTGGTTAAAGGTTTTGTTTTTAGTTTAATTTTAGGATTAATTAAAATAGTTTAATTAATCAGTTTTGTTTAATTTAATTAGATTAAATTATTATTAAAAAAAAAAAGAAATTGAAATCTGCAAAACTGGGAAAGAGGAAACTTACCTGCGTCTTCCTGCCGCTGCCGCGAGTGTCCGGCTAAGGTGGACGGTGCCGGTGGCCGGTTCTACAGGTGGATGGGCCACAGCTGGATGGTCTGGCGGCGGCCGACTGGAGGCATGGCAGCCGGCGGTCGATTGGCACGGCGAAGGGGGCCGCGTTTTAGCCACAGTACCGCAGCATTTCAGGGCCTGTTTCGGCCCTCTCCGGCGAGCTTTTCCGGCGGGCCCTTGGGTCCGGTGGATTCGTCTCGTCGCGGGCTACAGAACGGTGCCTTCGGTTTTGACTGACGACGTTCGAATCGAAAGCCCTAAATTCGATTTAGGGCTTGGGTAAAATTTTTGAGAATTTGATATAGTTTTGGGCCTGATTGTAATTTTAGAAATTTATAAAAATCACAGAATTACCCTCAGTTTTTAGAAAACTGCGAGACTGCCCAAAACTTTTCAGAAACTGTGTTTTGATCCTAGAAACTCTCCAGAAAACTATTTTAAGTCCAAATGGCATTTATGTAATTACTAAAATTTCTAAAAATCACAGTAAGGACCCTAAACTTTCAGAAAATCTTAAGGGGCTATTTGGCAATGCAGAAAATTTTGAAAAATTATTTTTCGCTAAAAATTCTTTATAAAATATTTTAGAAATTAATTTTAAATTTAGAATTTAATTAATTTCTAAGTTAGAGCATTTTTTTAAAATTATTTAGAAATAAAATTAAATTTGGAATTTACCAATTTCTAAATTTCAAACCTTTTAAAGTAATTTAGAAATCGAATTAAATTTGAAATTTAATTTTTCTAAATTTAAATGATTAACCCATGATTATTATTATATTATTGCATTATTTGATAATGTAAATTAAATTAAAATTTTAAATTTTAATTTAATTATGGAATTGTTCCTTTACTTGCAATAATTGTCTATGTACTCTATTATTTTTTAGTATAGAGTCCGCATATATTGTCTGGGTAGGCGGCGCCCAGTATTTGTCGGACTGTTTGCTTACAAACTCTGGGTAGGCGGCGCCCAATATTTGTCGGACATTTTGCTTATAAATTATGGGTAGGCGGCGCCTAATAATTGTTTACTGTTCATTTGAATCTTGTTAATTGTTAAACCCCGATAAATGTTCCCCAAATAAAATATGAGTCTCATCTTGGATGAACGCGCTGTCCATTATAATTGGGTGAGTACGAAACCTTTTTCGTCCATGAGTATTTGCACCCTAGTGCTTGCTCCGGTCGACGAGGTCAAGGCTCGCTACTATGTGCATATGTTTGCGATCGTGTAATGGGATTGACTCACTTAATTCTTTCTTGTCGCCCTAGCGTCGGAATCAACTAAGGGCGTAAGATCGAATTAGATTCGATCGACCAAGAGTTATAATTGTCTATAATTGGTCTGGGCACCTACCAGTTGTGCTATTGTGGTCATCAGCCCTAGCAGAAGCTTCAATAGTATGAATATGGATCTTGACTCACTATGATCATATTTGATATGAGTCCGTATTCTACCGTGGGGTCATAGAATATGTTAAAATAGTGGGAGCTAATTATTAAAGTCCTTATTAATTAGTTTATAATTGTGATCATAGGAATTAGAATTAGAGTTTTAATTCCCACTCTATTTATTTTCTCCAGATTAGTTAATATGTCGAATTTATCATTGAAATGTTTTGGTTGAAACGAACAAGTTGACTGGACCAAACTTTATGGATTATTTGCGCAATCTGCGTTTAGTTCTGAGACAGGAAAAGATTGAGTATGTGTTGGACACACCTGTTCCTGAGATTCCTGATAAAAACTCTCCTGAATATGCCAAGTTTGACAAGGATATTCATGGGAAACATAAGGATGATGCAACTTCGGCACAATGTGTCATGCTAACTGCGATGACGACGGAATTGCAGAGACAACATGAACACATGGCCCCTTATGAAATGTTGAAGCATTTGAAGAGTCTCTATGCTTCGCAAGCTCAAACTATGGAGTATGAGCTGCTAAGAGATCTCTTTAAGTGCAAGCTTCATGATGGGGGCAAGGTGTCTGAGCATGTATTGAAGATGATAGGGTTGATTGAGAGGTTGACTTCGATTGGAACGAACCTACCTGAAAATGTCTCGGTCAACTTGATCATGAATTCGCTTCCTAGTTCATTTGAAAACTTCATTGTGAATTATAATATGAACAACACGAAAATGAAGCTTCCCGAACTTCATAACATGCTTAAGACATATGAGTCTTCCACCTCAAAGGGAAAAACTGTACTCATGGTCATCTGCTAAATCTAACCTAAAAGATAAGAAAAAGCAGAAAAAGAAAACTAAGGCTGGGCCTAAGCCTACGGCTTTGAAGCCAAAAGGAGGTGCTCATAAAAGGTCAAAATTGGCTAAAGACGTGTGCTTATATTGCAAAGAAAAGGGACATTGGAAGAGAGACTGTGAGAAGTGGAAAGCATTAGATGTTTCCGGCTCCACAGGTATGTTTGTCATTGAGATAAATATGTCTATTAATAACTCTCACTGCTGGGTATTTGATACCGGATGTGGCTCACACATTTGTAATAATGTGCAGGGGCTAAGTGACAGCAGGATGGTTAGACCGGGGAAGTTTGCCTGCGCGTGGGAAATGGAGCAAAGGTTGCTGCCGAGCGTGTAGGGACTTATAAATTAGATTTACCCTCGGGTTATAGACTAAATTTATATAATTGTTATTTTGTTCCATCGATTACGAAGAATATTGTTTCCATTCCAATGTTAGACATTGAAGGGTTTTCCTTCCATTTTGCTAATAATAATTGTTTATTTACGCATAATGGTATTGTTTATGGAAATGCTCCACTTGTGAATGGTTTATATGTTCTTGATTGTAGTCGTGACATTCTCAATGTGCAAAAACAAACGTATAAAGTTAAGTAATATGAATAATCCCACCTACTTATGGCATTGTAGGCTTGGTCACATAAATGAAACAAGAATCGCAAGGTTAAGAAAGTTAGACTATTTAACACCATTTGATTTTGAGTCTTATGGACAATGTGAATCTTGTCTCAAAGGAAAAATGACCAACAAGCCATTTTCTGGGAAAGGCATACGAGCAAAAGAGGTGCTTGAGTTGGTTCATACTGATGTATGCGGACCTTTTCCTACTCAAGCCAGAGGTGGTTATTCATACTTCATTACTTTTACTGATGACTTCTCTAGGTTTGGACATGTGTATCTTTTGAAGCACAAGTCGGAGGCTTTTGAGAAGTTTAAGGAGTATAAGTTAGAAGTTGAGAAACAAGTTGAAAAGAGTATTAAGACTATTCGATCGGATCGAGAAGGAGAATACTTGAGTAAAGAGTTTCTCGATTACTTAAAATTTCATGGAGTCCAATCACAATGGACGCCTCCTGGAACACCACAAATGAATGGTGTTTCTGAAAGGAGAAATCGAACCTTATTGGATATGGTTAGATCCATGATGAGTTTTTCAAACCTTCCGACATACCTATGGGGGTATGCTTTACTGAACTCAATCTATGTTCTGAATAGAGTTCCATCGAAGTCAGTAAATAAAACTTCATATGAGTTATGACATGACAAGAAGCCATCACTTACGCATATGTGAACCTGGGGTTGTCCTGCATATGTAAAGAAGATGCTTACTGACAAGTTGGAATCTAAAAGTGAGAAATATTATTTTGTGGGGTATCCTAAAGAAACACGAGGATACTATTTTTACTTCCTGGAGAACATAAGATCATTGTTTCCAGGCAAGCGACTTTCCTTGAGGAAGACTATGTCTACAAGGAAAGAAGTCGAAGTAAGGTAAAACTTGAAGAAATTCAAGAACCACAAAGTGACATGGAGGTTGAAAACTTGTCTAATGACCTAGACAAGAATTCAGTGGGAGCTTTTAGTCATTCCTATGGTGAAGATATGTCACTTAGAGGACAATCTTCAGCCAGTGGGAGCATTGATAGAATTGATGCACTAATAAAAAATTTATCATCGCAACCAATGGACGACCAAGCAATGGTTGCACAACTCACTCCTCAGGAAGTTCAAGTTAATGACACTTATGAGGAATCTCAAAATGCTGGACCGTCCATCATAGAAGAACCTTCTCATGATCAGAACACTCAAATCACTCAAATGCATGACAACCAACTTTGTAAGTCTACTAGGATTCATAGGCGACCGGAAAGACTAAACCTCCTTGTAGAGGGTCAATGTGACGTGGAAATTCCGAATGAAAAGGAATCTAGAACTTACGCTGAGGCTATGTTAGACATTGACTCAAAGAGGTGGCTTGAAGCCATGAAATCAGAAATGGACTCGATGTACACAAATCAAGTTTGGAACTTGGTTGACTTTCCAGTTGGGGTTAGACCCATTGGATGCAAATGGGTCTTCAAGAAGAAGATCGATGCAAACGGTAAGGTACAAACCTACAAGGTTAGGTTGGTAGCAAAAGGTTATAGTCAACCAGAAGGAATTGACTATGATGAAACCTTTTCTCCAGTTGCGAAAATCAAGTCCATTAGAATTTTACTTGCTATAGCTGCATACCACGATTACCATATTTGGCAGATGGATGTTAGAACCGCTTTCCTCAATGGTGAATTAACCGAGGAAGCGTATTTGATACAACTAGAGGGTTTTACATTTGAATCGAAACCCAAAGCGGTATGCAAGCTACAAAAGTTTAAACAAGCCTCTAGAAGCTGGAACATTTATTTTGACAAAGCAATCAAATCGTTTGATTTTGTCAGAAACAAAGAAGATCCATGCACGTTTATAGTAAACGCACTGGAGGGAGTATTATTTTTATTATTATATATGTTGATGACATATTGATTATTGGGAATGATACTCTTGTCATGCAATCAATAAAGGATTGGTTGTCCAGCACCTTCATGGTGAAGGATTTGGGTGAAGCCTATTATATTCTTGGAATTAGGGTCTACTGGGATAGACCTAATAGAACATTGGGGCTATCACAGTCCATGTACATATATAAAGTGCTAAGACGATTTTCTATGGAAGATCCCAATGAGAATATATTCCAATGGGTCATGGTCTCAAGTTATCAAAAGAAGGATGGTCCTTATACTGATAATGAACTTGAGTGCATGAAAAGGATCCCATATGCTTCGGCAATAGGATCAATCATGTATGCCATGATTTGCACAAGGCCAGGTGTCGCTTATGCACTTAGCATGACTGGCAGATTTCAACAGAACCCTGGGGAAGAACACTAGAAATCAGTCAAGAGTATTCTTAAGTGTTTTAGAAGAACTAAAGAATATTTCTTAGTTTATGGTAGACAAAAGAAATTGGCAGTTACTAGGTACACTGATGCTAGTTTTCAAACATACCATGATGACTACAAGTCACAGTTTGGGTATGTCTTCATTTTAATGATAAGGTAGTAAGTTGGAATAGTTCCAAACTAACTACTGCCGCTGATTCGGTAAATAAAAGCTAAGTACATTGCTGCATAAGAGGCAGCTTAAGAAGCTGTATCGATAAATAAATTCTTATGGAATTTGGGGTAGTTCCTAGCACCAATATCATTGTATTGTGACAACATTGGTGTTATTGCGCTAGCAAAGGAACTGCGATCCATGAACAGCAAGAAGCATGTACTAAGACGTTACCACTTGATCAAGGAGATAGTGGAGATAGGAGAAGTTAAAATAGAATGTGCTCAAAGTCATCATGTTCTGGGTAACATGATGTGCATCGTAAACCTGAATATTGGATATATAGGTGATTGGCTCTAGGCCAAGTGGGAGATTGAAAGTATAAATGTCCTAGAGACAGTCAGATTTAAAGACATTATACTTGATCACAATTATTATATATATCGTAATATATATGGCATTGCATTTATTGAATTATTATTTTRATTGTTTGTGATTGTTCATATAAATGTTCCCGTAGAGTTAATGTTGTCATTGATATGGTGAGATGTCATTGATAAAATATTTCTCTTAAAATAGCCACGACTAACGATTATCAAGATTGGGATATTGATAATATAATATATGTCGTCATGTGGTCTGCATCACATTTTAGAGAATGCAGTAAGTCTCACGACTGCGAATAATAGTTATTCGTGATGGACACATGGATACTTTGGAGAGTATTGGTAAACCCTACTGACAAGTTATTTATTGTATGTCTATAAACTTATCAGTGTATAAAGTGTGTGATAATATTTTAACTTGAGGTCAATACGCACCTTATTTACTGAGTGATGTACTTTGACCATGACCAATGCTTGCACTCCTTTTGGGGTAGATACGGCTTGTGTTGGGTGCATCATGATGTAAATGAAGGTGGTAGTTGAGCCAAGAAAGAATTCATTCCTCGATTAGAATTTCGAGAGAGATCACTCATAATCTCTATATTGGTCGACTAAAGTCATTGGCCAATGCAAGAGACATATTCAATATAGTTATTGAAGTATTGTCTAGTTGTCGACTAATAAAGATGAGATAAATTGAATAAACCATTGAGATAGACACTTGGATAAATCTTAAGTTTAATCGAGTGATTCGGAATGAAAGGAATTTCACCAAAACTTTGTATAAAGGTTATAATTCGCTGAGTTCAAGTGAATGTTCTTTATATATTGAGTTCGTACAACTAAGTCGTCTAGGAGTTTTGTTTGGATCATCATTGGATTGATGTCATATATAAAGGCCTATAGGGTCACACTATATGTGATTAGTTTCCCGATTAAAGAGTGTATCAAGAAAGTATTAAATATTCAGTTTAGAATTGTAATATTTAATTGTTAATAATTATGATATTAATTTCTATTTGATAGAAATTATTTAATTAAATTAGATTTGGATTTAATTATCTATGTTATATTAATGTTAATTTCTATTTGATAGAAATTATTTAATTAAATTAAATTGGATTTGGATTTAATTATCTATGTTATATTAATAAAGGTACTTGGGCTAAAATTATTTTGGGCCCATGTCTTGGACAAGTCCAATCCTTTTTAGAGTTAGGGTTCTCTTATGTACCTAGTATAAATATAATATAATGTCATAAGTTGTTAACACTGGATGAAAATCCTAATTTTGAGATTGGGAGTTCTTGAGCTTGGATTTCCTAGCTTTCTTGCAGTCGGAGAATTAATCGCGTGGATACCTTAGTGTTGAACTCGGACCTGAATTTACTATAAGAGTTTCATGCTTTTATCTCGTTTATTTATTATATAAATATATTCGTTCACAGGATAGATCTGTTAGATCTAAAATTTTAAAACTTCCGCTCCACGAGCATGGTGTTCGTCTCTACAAATTCCAACACATATAAAATCTGGATTATATATATATATATATATATATATATATATATATATATATATACACACACACACACACAATAGTTTAATACCCGTGCATTACATGGGGTTTATCAAAAGATAAATATAAAAATTATTTGTGATAATTATAAATTCTTATGTAAAATGAAAAATTCAAATGATGTATTCTCAACCCTCCCTTGCCTTGTACATGTTTAATTAATTTATTTATTATTATACTTATTAAAATTTTATTTTCATGTTTCGATTCAATTCGTTAATAATCTTATTTACACACTTATAAAAATCCAAAAGAAGACACATTCTAAATCCGTGTCTAATCTCTATATATTAAATATTATTAAGGTGTTTTGTATTTCAATATTTAGATAATAATCTTATTTACACACTTATAAAAATTCAAAAGAAGCCATTTCTAAATCCGTGCCTAATCTCTATATATTAAATATTATTACGTTATTTTGTATTTCAATATTTAGATAAAATTCGTTAATAATATTATTTACATACTTTGAAAACCTAAACATATGTCATACTCTCAACTCGTGTCGCATTGTAGCGATGTCTAATCAATATTAAATAATAATAATAATAATAATAATAACAATAATAAAAATAATAAAAATAATTATATTATATAATTTTATATTTTTATGTTAGATTGAATTCATTACTAATATTTAGTTACACACTTAGATTATTTCAAGTAAATCTTAATTTACTTATATAGAATATTTAAAATTACAAAATTAAAATTATATTAAAGAAACCAAAATTAAGATTATTTGGTTTTTGTACTGTGATGTATTTATACTATGATGTATTGGTATTTTATTATAATATATTGGTTTTTGCACTATAATGTATTGATATGAAATTTTGGCCTAACGGATGATCCATTAGTCCGGCCTAACAAGAGTGTTGCCCTTTATATATATATCTACCTTATATACTAATGCAAAATTTTCCTATCCTATGTGTCTGTTTCTCACGCTTCGTTAGCTTTGGAAAAAAAATTGGTGCTTCGTTATCATCCGAGCCTATATTAACCTAATTTAGTATTTTCTTTTATTATATTTTACCTAATTTAATACTTTCCTAATAATATATTTTGCCTAATTCAATATTTTTTTTAATTACATGTTACCTACTATAATATTTTCTTTAACATATTTTGCCCAATTCAATATCTTACTTTTATTCTTTTAATATAAAAATATAAATAAGTTATATTTAATTAAAAAATAATATATATATATATATATATATATATATATATATATATATATAAGTCTTGAATTAATTTTTATTTACAATAAAAGTTGAAATAGATTTATGGGATAAATTGTTTTTTCCTCCCAATGTACAGTTTTTTTCACTTTACCTCCCAAAATATTTTTCGTTCCACTTTGCCCCCTAATGTACAATAATTTTCGACGTTGCCCTCCAAACTTTATTTTCGACAGAATATTCTTTCTAGATTCCATCGACGGGCAGTTGGGGGGTAAAGTTAAAATTTTTTATAGTTTGGGGGGTAAAGTGCAAAAAATCTTATAGTTTGGGGGGCAAATTAAAGTAATATAAATATTAAATTTTTGTTTTAAAATTTTATATTTGAAAAAGATATATAATTTTTATATTATACTGACACACACACAAAGTTGATAATACAATTCCAATTAAAAAAAACCCATAAATTTCCAATTAATATTTATATTTTTTTAAATATAAATATTGTCAATACATCTTTTATATTATTAAATATGAAATACACCTACTTCAGTAGCGGGAGCCTCAAGATCTAGAGACTTATGGTGGGTTTCAAGCCTTTCCGGCGAACTCGGGCTCGGAGGTGGATGACTCAGCGTTCGGGCTGGGCCAGACTCAGTCGCCGGTAGAGTCGGATTCCGAGGTGGTGTTGCTAATTACATTGATATATTATGATAATTACACAAATACAAGTAGAGTAATTTATGTGTTTGGTGCTAACTTATTTTGATGCTAATTACAAATGCTAAGTTAAAAAACATGTTTTGCAAATTATATTGATCTATTATGCTTAGGGGATGATTGGTTGGTGGGTTTAGGGAGTGGGGAATGGGAAAGGGAATTAAAGTGGTGGTTGGTAACTAAACCACTATGGGTTTGATTGCCCAATTTTTGGTATTAAGCCATACCCCCCACAAATGGGGGTTATCAAACCCATTAACCTCCACAATCAAACCCATTCCCAACAAATTCACCAAGCATCTCCTTATTGTTGATATTTGGTGCTAACTTATTTTGATGCTAGGTATTGTTAGTTATAATGCTAACAAATTTACAGGATCAATATTATGCTAATTATCGTAATACTAGAGTGTTATGCTAATTATATTAGCATGGTGCTAATTATTATAATACTAAAGTATAATTAGCATAATACTAGAGTGTTATGCTAATCTTGGTTCTAGACCTGAGCAATCATCCTTTTCAGATGCTAAGTTTTTAAAAAATAATGTTGCTTATTCGGTGCTCAATACAATGTCATTTGGTGCTTATTTTAGATTCAAGGTGATAAAAAAAGGTTTTGTGGTGTTGTACTTTTAGGCTGCTTTAATAATGAAGTTGCTAATTTTAGATTTATGTATATGCTGATTGTAGATAAAAAAAATATATGCTCAATACAATGTCATTTGGTGCTTATTTTAGATATAAGGTGATAAAAAAAAGGTTTTGTGGTGTTGTACTTTTAGGATACTTTAATAATGAAGTTGCTAATTTTAGATCTATGTATATGCTGATTGTAGATTCATGTGGTGCTATTTTTAATCACAGTGGTGCTTAGCAATCATCAGTGGGGGAAATAATACTATTAACTATTACAATAGATATCCTCATCAGTGTCTGTTAATACTTATTTTAGATTAAATTTATGCTAGTTTATTATATTTTGAGTGTTTCCTTTATCTTATGTTGATATTTCTTAATATTTGAGTACATTATATTCTTGTAGTTATAAGTATGATATTTTCAGTTGGTCTATGTTGTATAAAAGTAGTGTGTGCTATAATATAGTTGTAGGATGTGTAGATCTTATTTTTGCAAAGTGAGTACGAAAAGTGAGAGAGAAAGAGCCCAGCGGGAATAAAAGGCAAGTTGATAAATTCAAAAAACGAAAATCGAGGAAAAAGCGGGATTTGATGGGATCCCTGCATTTAATGTGGGCAGATGAACAGTACCCTAGGTGATGAGCTGGAACGACAATCGTCCTAGGGTAGGTCACACGCCGCTGACCTGTCAGTACTTGGAAAGACGTGCGGATATGGTAACAGTTTGGGAATGTGGGCCGACACCACTAATGCCAATGATTAAGCCTGGTCGCCAGGCGGATATCTTGGGATTCGTACCAGTACGAGAAGTAATAAAGGACGAGTGGGACCTCATTTATTCCCAGGAGACCTGGAATTATACAACTCTATCCCAACCATTTTGGGGGGAGGAGTTGATGGGGCATGAATAGGTCAGACCAGGATTGGGATAGACCTTGCTAAGTCCAGGTAGCCAGAGAAAGGAGACCAGGATAGCTTAGGCCTGGGCAAGGTTTGACTTGGTTTCCTTAAAAATAGAGTAGATCGGAGGAGGGATCACCCCAGACCAGGAGTTGTCCTGAGCTGGGCACAGATCCCTTGTGAGAAGCCTCGAAACATAACGACTAAGTAGGGTGTCGATGAAAGAAGGGGAAAGCAGTACCAGGGGAGACCTGGCCTCCTAACCCCCACTGAAGAGACAAGTGGGACCACTTGTCAGAGTTTGTTGCTTAAACGGCCCCTGATTCGCGGCCCTTGTTTCCGAGATCCCGGAAGGGGTCCCCACTAAGGAGAATTATAAATACCTCAGCCCCAAGGCTGAGAAAGGTATGTCATTCTCCGCGCATTCCTTTCTTGCTCACTAAGAAATACCTCATACGCTTTCTGACTTAAGCATCGAAGAGGTTTCCACCGAAAAATCTCCGGTGATCCTTTTCTGACGTGTGTTTGTGTGCAGGTCGGGAAGAAGTGAAAGTCTCAGACGTCGTCATATTTTTGGGTGAAACACGGACCTAGGGACTAATCTTGACCATTAGATTTGATAATCTGGATGGTTGAGAACATGACATGTCAGCAGGGTAATAATGTAAAATATTGCATTAAATAATTAGAAAGGGTATTTTGGACATATAACAACTTTTATAAAGAGCACTACATTGTTATTTATAAAGTACAACAGATAAAGAAAAAAAAATACTACGATTGTATACAAAAAGCATCGCAACTTTCGTCTATAAACTGCAAATTCAAAAATTTGAAATAAAATTCAATTCTTCATCAAATCATAACTTTTTCAATTTTTATTCGTTTTGAATGAAATATATATCAAATTAATCACATTCTCAAGATCTACAATTTAAGATACATAATGCATGTTTTAAAACGTAAAAAAATATACATATAATTAAATTAAAAAAA
>BMAC01000310.1:40876-118607 GCA_014905375.1 Phtheirospermum japonicum
TCACCATCGCAACCATCCGAATCAACCCCAACGAACCACTGCCGCCGTTCTCTGAACCCGATTTGACAACCAACCACAACCGTGGAATCAACCACCGCAGCCATCCGAATCAACCCTGACAGTACAAATCACCACCACCAGCGACCCCACTTCGACAGCGGCGCAAGCCGGTGGCCGTCGGTTCAGTCGATTCGAGGCCGTCGCCGCCCACATACGGCCGTGGGTTCAGCCGATTCGAGGCCGTCATCGCCACCGAGCAGCCAGACCAGCGCTCCACTTCGTCGCCGATTTTAGGAACAAATTGAACCCATACAACAGTGGCGCAGCCGGCGGCCGTGGCATCAGCCGATTCGAGGCCGTCGCCGCCCACATACGGCGCGGTGGGTTCAACCGATTCGATGTTGTCGCCGCCCACATAAGGCCTTTGGTTCTCTGATTCGAGGCCGTCATCGCCGCCGAGCAACAGACCAGCCTCTACTTCATCGTCAATTTTAGGAACAAATTGAAACCATTCGACAGCGGTGCAGCCGACGGCCATGGCATCAGCCGATTCGAGGCCTTCGCCGCCCACATACGGCCGTGGGTTCACCGATTCGAGGTCGTCATCGCAGCCGAGCAGCAGACTAGCCTCCCCACTTCATCGCCGACTTTGGTGGCCGGGGGTTCTGATTCTGGTGGAGGCGGCGGATAAAGTTGTTATGTTAAGGATCTGGGGGATTGGGGAAGATACGGGGTAGAGACGGGTTTGATTTGGCAGAATTGAGTTAAGATTTAATTTGATATTTCTTAATATTTGAGTACAGTATATGCTTATAGTTATAAGTATGACATTTCCAGCTAGTCTATGTTGTATAAAAGTAGTGCGTGCTATAATAAAGTTGTAGGATGTGTAGATCTTATTTTTGCAAAGTGAGTACGAAAAGTGAGAGAGAGAAAGAGCCCAGCGGGAATAAAAGGCAAGTTGATAAATTCAAAAAACAAAAATCGAGAAAAAAGCGAGATTTGATGGGATCCCCGCATTTAATGTGGGAAGATGACAGTACCCTAGGTGATAAGCTGGAACGCCAATCGTCCTAGGGTAAGTCACACGCCGCTGACTTGTCAGTACTTGGAAAGACGTGCGGATATGGTAACCGTTTGGGAATGTGGGCTGACACCACTAATGCCAATGATTAAGCCTGGTCGCCAGGCGGATTTCTTGGGATTCGTACCAGTATGAGAAGTAATAAAGGACGAGTGGGACCTCATTTATTCCCAGGAGACCTGGAATTATACAGCTCTATCCCAACCATTTCGGGGGGAGGAGTTGATGGGGTATGAATAGGTCAGACCAGGATTGGGATAGACCTGGTCAAGTCCAGGTAGCCAGAGAAAGAAGACCAGAATAGCTTAGGCCTGGGAAAGGTTTGACTTGGTTTCCTTAAAAACAGAGTAGATCGGAGGAGGGATCACCCTAGACCAGGAATTGTCCTGAGCTGGACACAGATCCCCTGTGAGAAGCCTCGAAACATAACGATTAAGTAGGGTGTCGATGAAAGAAGGGGAAAGCAGGACCAGGGGAGACCCGGCCTCCTAACCTCCATTGAAGAGACAAGTGGGACCACTTAGAGTTTGTTGCTTAAACGACCTTTGTTTACGAGATCCCGGAAGGGGTCCCCACTAAGGAAAATTCTAAATACCTCAGCCCCAAGGCTGAGAGAGGTATGTCATTCTCTCCGCATTCCTTTATTGCTCACTAAGAAACACCTCATACACTTTCTGACTTAAGCATCAGAGAGGTTTCCACCGGAAAACCTCCGATGGTCCTTTTCTGACGTGTGTTCGTGTGCAGGTTGGGAAGAAGTGCAAGTCTCAAGCGTCGTCACATTTTTGGGTGAAACACGAACCTAGGGACTAATCTTGACCATTAGATTGAATAATGTGAATGGTTGAGGCCCACATACGGCCGTGGGTTTTCCGATTCGAGGCCGTCATCGTCGCCGAGCAACAGACCAGCCTCCACTTTGTCGCCAATTTTAGGAACAAATTGAAACCATTCGACAGCGGCGCAGCCGGCGCCCGTGGCTTCAGCCGATTCGAGGCCGTCGCCGCCCACATACGGTCGTGGGTTCAACCGATTCGAGCCATCGCCGCCCACATACGGCCGTGGGTTCGCCAATTCGAGGCCGTCATCGCAGCCGAGCAGCAGACCAGCCTCCCCACTTCGTCGCCGACTTTGGTGGCCGTGGGTTCTGATTCTGGTGGAGGCGGCAGATAAAGTTGTTAGGTTAAGGATCTGGGGGCTTGGGGAAGATACGGGGTAGAGACGGGTTTGATTTGGCAGAATTGAGTTGGGATTTAATTTGATTCATAGCCTTTGTAAATTACATAAACACACTTTCTTACCATATAATTAATTTAATAAAATTAAAATAATAGAAAAAAATTGATCCAGACATATTATTAGATCTAAAGCCAAGATGAATACCTAGATTCACATATAATGATGGAGTTCTCATTTGAACCCAATCCGGAGAATCAATACTCTATATATATGGGAGATGGGACGTAAGCCTAGAAAAATTAATTTTGGTAACCTGGCATTCTAAATTTTTTTTTATTTATTAATTTTATCATGGTTTATTTTTAACATTAATTGCTATAGAGCTCTGTATTATTACAAAAGAATTGGATGGACTTTGTTCTATTACGAAGATTCAAGTTTTTTGTTAGCTTGTTTATTCATTCAAGTGTCAGTAATTACTGGGGGCGGGGCGGGCGGGGGGAATTAGATTTTCATATACTTAAAATCAGATCTCATGAATTATTCATTTTTCATGTGTACACAAAATCTGGATTTCATATATATATATATTACCCTTATATATTAATGCAAAATCCTCTTATCTTATGTTTGGTTCTCATACTTTGTTAGATTTGAAAAAGATTCTGGTGCTTTGGTGTCAACGAACCTAATATCTACCTAATTTAATAATTTTCTTTTATATGTTTTTACCTAATTTAATGCTTTTCTATCATTATATTTTTCCTAATTTGATATTTTCCTTTTACTATATATTGCCTAATTCAATATTTTATTTATCATATTTTGTCTAATTCAATATCTTACATTTATTATACTAATAAAAAAAATCATATTTAATTAGAAAAAATATATATAGGTTGAATTATTTCTTATTTATAATAAAAATGAAATAAATTTATTTCTAGAATTTTAAATATTCTATTTAAGAAAAATACGAGTTATATAAAATTATTACAAAAGGGGAATAAATATAAAATATATAAACTTAAATTTGGATATCTAATCCTAATATAATGCATTGAAAATAACATTAAAAAATTATATGAATTACTATTGTTACGCTAAAAAAAAAAAAAGAGAAAACAACAACAACAAAAACTAATAATAAAAAATTATCAGAAAAATAAATATTAAATATATTCTAAATCTCTTGTTTAACTCTAATAAAATGCACTGATAAATACATTATATATATCTATATGAGCAAATTAATGTTTTACGCAGAAAAAAAAAAAAGAAAAAAGAAAACAAAAATAATAATAAAATAATATTACATATACTAAAAATTAGATATACGACGTTTTTTTAAATAGAATTGTCAGTGCCTTATAAATTTTAGTTTTTCATATCACATATTTACGTGCGATAAGCGGGTGTTGTATGATTTACAGTTTTACAAACCCATTTTTTTTACGGATTTCCTTTCAAGTATATAGTATTTCTATATCTTACAACTAATTTCATGCCCCTAGGGTAAAAATAATGAAAAATTATTTATCGTGAAAACTAGTTTTACTGTAATTAGAACAAATAATGCTCTAATTTATGTGTAAAAATTATTTAATGTGAAGAATAATCCTTGTCTAAATAGAAAAATAATGTTACGATTTGTGTGTAGCATTTTCAATATTATTCTTTTAGTACTTTAATGAGTATTTTTTTTTAAATCCCGCATAATATGCGGGTGTTAAACTAGTATATATAGCAAGACTTATGGCGGGTTTCAAGCCTTACCAGCAAACTCGAGCTCGGAGGTGGATGACTCAGCGTTCGGGCTGGGCCTGACTCAGTCGCCAGTAGAGTCCGATTCCGAGGTGGTGTTGCTAATTACATTGATCTATTATGCTAATTACACAAATACGAGTAAAGTAATTTATGTTTTTTGTTGCTAACTTATTTTGATGCTAATTACAAATGCTAAGTTAAAAAACATGTTTTGCTAATTATATTGATCTATTATGCTTATTGTTGATATTTGGTGCTAACTTATTTTGATGCTAGTTATTGTTAGTTATAATGCTAACAAATTTACAGGATCAATGTTATGCTAATTATCGTAATACTAGAGTGTTATGCTAATTATATTAGCATGTTGCTAATTATCATAATACTAGAGTATAATTAGCATAATACTAGAGTGTTATGCTAATCTTGGTTCTAGACCTGTGCAATCATCCTTTTCAGATGCTAAAATTTTAAAAATAATGTTGCTTATTCGGTGCTCAATACAATGTCATTTGGTGCTTATTTTAGATTCAAGGTGATAAAAAATACTTTTAGGCTGCTTTAATAATGAAGTTGCTAATTTTAGATCTATGTATATGCTGATCGTAGATTCATGTGGTGCTATTTTTAATCACAGTGGTGCTTAGCAATCATGCAGTGGGGGAAATAATACTATTAACTATTAGAATAGATATCCTCACCAGTGTCTGTTAATGCTTATTTTAGATTAAATTTATGCTAGTTTATTATATTTTGAGTGTTTCCTTTATCTTATGTTGATATTTCTTAATATTTGAGTACAGATATGCCTGTAGTTATAATTATGATATTTTCAGCTGGTCTATGTTGTATAAAAGTAGTGTGTGCTATAAACGTGTTCAAATGGTTCGAACCATCGGTTCACGGTTTGAACCGCCGGTTTGAATTGGCCAAAAACCTCAAACCGTAACCGAACCATGAAACCGGCCGGTTGCTGGCGGTTTGTGAATCGCCGGTTCACGGTTCGGCCACGGTTCGGTTGGCCGGTCTGAACCAGTTTGTGTTTTTTTTTTTAGTTCATATATTTTGGTTTTTCCCCTATATTTATTTTTAATTTTATTAAAAAAAACCGTGAGGTTAAGTGATAAAATATTAATAACACTTTAAATTAATTCAAAAAAAATAAAAAGAAATTAAATTTGAACTATTTAAAATATTATAAGTTAAAATAAGAGATTTTAATTAGAATATTTGGAAATTTTAAGGTTAGATTTTTTTATTTTTCTATTATATATATATATATATATATATATGTGTGTGTGTGTGTGTGTGTGTGAGAGAGAGAGAGAGAGAGAGAGAGAGATTAAGTGAGAAAATAGAACTAACAACTTGAAATATTGAATTAATTAAAAAGAAATTGAATCATTTAAAATATTTGAAGTTAAAATAAAAATTTTATATTAGAATATTTGAAATCTTGAATTTAAGTGAAAAACTATAAATAATACTTTTAATAAGTTAAAAAAGAATAAATAATTTTTGAATATTCAATTTTAAAATTTGAAATTAGGACTTTAAACAATTGAAATAATGTATATATTATACTGTAACTCCTCAACCTTAAAATCAAAGTATGCATAATTTTCTCTTAATACTTACTCTAGAGAGGGTGAAAGATATAAGTTAGCACGATTTTATTGAATTGTAAAAACGATTAATATCTTTATCGCAATCGTGTGGCTATTGCTTATAAGATAAGATATTTTTCTTATTGATCACCAATTCAAAATATCAAATGAGTTTGGTGTTAAAAAATGACTTAGAAAATGAATATTTATAAATGTATAAATAAAAAAAAACAAAAAAAAAAAAACAAACCGGCGGTTCGAAACGCCGGTTCACGGTTTGAGAAATGATCAAACCGTAACCTTACGGTTCGAACCGTGGTCAACGGTTAACCGAACCGTTGACCGTCGGTTTGGCCGGTTTGTGCAAACCGCTGAACACCTCTAGTGTGCTATAATATATTTGTAGGTTGTGTAGATCTTATTTATTTATTTTTGTGTATTAGCATGCATGACTTGTTTCAAGGTTTATTGGTGCTAAATGTGCTTATCCTATGATGTTTATATATGCGTCTACCTGTTATTGGTTCTAATTTGTTGGTTCTTTGATACTAATTTTCTGGTCCTGTGATAACATACATTATTGTTGGATGTTTATAGTCAAGTGATGCTACTCAAATAATTAAAAAAAAAACCCAGGCAAAATAGTCTAATTAATTAGGACTCTACTCAAAAATAGGGGTGCTAATTTGTTGGTCCAGTGATGCAACTCAAATAAAGAAAATGACAAAAACTTGTATGTGACGGTCACACGGTTTTTTAATGTGTGACGGATCTAAAACCGACCCAAACCGAACCCGGCTGCCAACCAATCGGATCCCATATTTAATGATGGAAAAATCACAAAACATTTCTTTCTCGCTCAGACCTTTATCCTCTCCAAAAGAATTCTAGCCCTCTTATCCTTTCCATATCTCTCTTTATCTGTTTCTCTTCAAGATTGGCAATCGGAATTTTCAGCGGCAATTTTTCTACCCTCCGTTGTCTGGGTGCTGACCAATTCACTCACCATCTCACTCTAGGCGTAGCCCAAGGAATACCCACCCTCATGCTTTTCATCCTCTAATTCATTTATAGATTCATCGACGATCAATTGGGTGGCTCCGCCTTCCATTCCACCGCCGGCCTTGGCGTCCTCAACTCTCTCATCTCCGCCGCCATCCATTTTCCGACTTAGGTTAGTAAACCAGTATATTGTAGAATAAAATACATCCGTATAAGAATGTTAAATTGTGTGTCTTTTTTTAATTATGATTCGAGTATATGTGTTGAAGCTGTAAATATATTTCTAACAGTTTTAATTGTGTTTCTGAAAAAATTATGGTGAATTAGATATTAAATATATGCAGCGGAGACTATGCAGCATGTAAAGATTTTTGACCTAGCGATAATAACCATATATTTGATCATGTACTGCATTTGTAATCTGATCCGGAATCATGACAGTATTAATCAGGACTAACGAAGTGTTTGATGTGGAGCTGATGAGGGATATGTGATATTGGGGATGAGTTTCTGAATGCTTTGAAATTGGCCCTACATTGTTTGGACTCTTATACGGGAGTCAGGCCCGATGCTAAGCAAGTTCTTGAGAAGCTCAAAGAGATAAAACCCGGCCCGACTGATGTGCTTATGGCACTGGCTTCTGTTGATGATGTTCCAGTGAGAATGGAGTGAAAGGTGTCTGCATTACAGAGATTGAAGGAAAGTGAGTATTGAATTAGATATTATTTTATTTTATTCATTCATTTGTTGATTTTTTTTGTTTCTTGAAATTCGTAACATGTCTTTATTCTTTGGTTTAAGAGGATATAATTAGTATGTGCATATCCATCTATCAACTGAAAGCTTCGAGAGGATGTTTAAAGCGTGATCCGAGGACTTGCGATTAAAATCCCTCAAATTACTATTATAAACATAGAAAAGCGGCCGAACCGGATGCACATTCTTCAGCTCCGAGTCAGGTTCTTGCTTGACTAGCGACTGCGGCTCGGGCCAAGCCGAATGCAGCGGGTCCGGGGTGGCCCCGCTCGCCACGTTGGCGGAGATCACGCTCAAAAATGGTGTCTTGGACCTCTATGACTTTAGCCTCGTGGACGGTTATAATTTGTCGATGATAGTCGAGGACCCAGTGCTTTGGTGCACTTGTTCAGACCGTGAGTCGTGCCTGGAAAGATTGGACTTTAGTTGATGGTTTGTGAAGCTGGCCGGGTTGAGAGGGCTGAAAGCCAGGAGTCGAGCAGCTACGAGCAAGTACACTATCATGACGGATCTACCTCAGGAGGCTCTTATGGTGAGAGAGTTTTCGAGGCTCACTGGGAGCATTAAATTTGATGGTGCGAAACCTGAGAAAAAATGGCCGACACTTAGCAGGAAAACACAACTTGTTTTAGATGAGAGGTTATGAAACTGTTGAGGTCACGAGTTAGTTGCTTTATTTTTATTTGTGTGTGTGTGCTTGTGTTGTCTCTGCAATGGACTTTGATTTTTGCACGAAATCGTTGTGACGATGTTATTTATTTTTCTGCGGACTGCTTGCGTTTCTAGATTTTAGTGTCTGGTTAAAATGTTGTTATGGAATAAAATGGCAGTTGGTTATGAATAATTTTGTTCTCTTTTTTCCTCTTTGGCTTACGAGTTGCTAAACGTGATATCCTCACTCCTTGGAGAAGCAAAAGATGTTTTATTATAAATATTGTGTGTTTATTGTTCAACTCAGTGGACGGGGTGTGAGGGCAATTACTAGCTGCTCGTCGTACTTGACCAGCGACATGCCATTACTGTAAAAGTGTCAGTTTTTAGTGCAAAAGTGACGCATTTTAATGAAAAAGTGACACATATAAGTGAAATGCTTGATTGCATCATAATGTTTAAATGTAATTTTCTATTGCGAAAAAATGTCATTTTTGGTGCAAAAATGTCTGTATTAATTGGAAAACTAATTGAAAATGTGACACTATTAGTAAAAAATGACACTAATAATGGAAAAATGACAGTGCTATATTTTTAATATGTCACTTTTGTCAAAAAAGTGTCACTTTTGATTTTTTTGCACAAAAAGAGTTGCTACACAAATTATAGTAGTCAATGTATAATACTGTCACTCCTTAAGATATTACCGTCACTTTATAAATAAAAAGTGTCACTTTCTAATAGTTTATAGTAATCGTTATTTTTTGTTTTTCTCCCTGTAAATAAACTGTCACATTTGCACCAAAATATGTCACGTTTGTCCAAAAAAGTGTCACTTTTGATTTTCTGCAGAAAAAGAGTTGCTACACAAATTATAGTAGTCAAGTTATAATACTGTCACTTCTTAAGATATTACTGTCACTTTATAAATAAAAAGTGTCACTTTCTAATAGTTGATAGTAATCGTTATTTTTTTTTTTTTTCCTGTAAAAAAATGTCACATTTGCACCAAAATATGTCATTTTTGTCCAAAAAGTGTCATTTTTGATTTTTTGCAGAAAAAGAGTTGCTACACAAATTATAGTAGTCAAGTTATAATACTGTCACTTCTTAAGATATTACTGTTACTTTATAAATAAAAAGTGTCACTTTCTAATAGTTGATAGTAATTGTTATTTTTTATTATTTTTTTCTTGTAAAAAAAGGTCACATTTGCACCAACATATATCACTTTTGCCCAATAAACTCTCACATTTGCACCAATTCGAAAAACAAACTCCACACACTGTTTAATGTAATACAAAAAAGATGCTCAAAAAGAAGCTTTCACTCCTAACATGCATCATCCTCACATTGGCCACCACCACCACCTCCGACACATTCAACATCCTAAAACCCCCAATCATCACAAAACCTAACTGCCCCAGCAAATGCGGCGACCTTACTGTCCCCTACCCCTTCGGCATCGGCACCGACTGCAGCGTCGAGAAATGGTTCAAGCTCAATTGCAGCGCCGCCTCTGACCCACATAGTAAAAATGCATAAAAATGCATTGCTCAAAATTTTTATAGTTTAAGTTAGTGATTATAATATAATTTGTAAAAAGTGACACATTTTAATGAAAAATTGACAATATTAAGTAAAAAAGTTACACATTGCTGTGCGCAAATTCCGATATTCCTTTATATAGAGTTCACAATAAATAAGTCTTATAATATGCAAAAGTGACACTTTTAAGTGTAAAGGTGATAGTTTTTAGTGAAAAAGTGACAATATTTCTGCACAAATAAAATATAAATATTCAAACAACCCAATTTCTGTACAAATAAAACACAAAAAAATCTGAGTTTCAAAACACAAGCATTTGTGAATTGATTCAAGTGAACACAAAAAATTCTTAATATAATAAACACTTTTTTTAAAAAAAATTATATCAAAATATAACTTAATAATCCAAGTACAATCTTCAACGGCCAAAATTAAAAGTCCAAACATAGATCATTTTTAACCAAAAATTTGTCCAAAACATTTTTTTGGATAAAAAATTCTCAACAAGCTAAAACACAAAAGCCTACATAATTCAATCTATGGTGCGACCACAACAATCCTTCCAGCAACTTGGTCGAGATCCCATTGGCCACAGGACGTGATTCTTCGTCCACCCCTTGGGTCAACTTCAATAATGCTCATCTCCTACAACTATTGAAGAATGTGAAGAGCAACAGACCCACTGCTTTTGCCGAAATGAGGGGGACGACTCCCATTCCTTTTGCTTCCATTGTAGATCCTTCTGAAGGCACCGCCGCCAAGACCACCCCTCAAATATATCTTCCTATCCATGGACGCAGCCCTGATGTAGCACCAGTCAGGATCATATGGAGCAAGCTCTTTCAGCACACCAGTTTTCACAATATCGGTTCACTCTGGGAGCTCCATCTTACCAAATCGCTTCAGGTGAGAGGCGTAGGATTTCACAAACTCATTAGGAGAGACATCTTTGACAGTTTTCGCATTCGCCATTGCTGAAGTGATCAAATCCAGGAAGCTCACTGTACCACCTCTCTGAGAAATGCGAGTTGCGCACAAGCACTTATTTTCTTTGTCTCTGTATTCACACACACACAAACATATTTGCTTTGTCTCTACTAATCTTAAATTTTGTTTTTTAATAATTGTAAAAATGATGTAGATTGCTGATGAAAATAGCGGCAGTATTCCGATTACAAAGCACAATGTCGATACCAAGCAACGACAAGAAATGCGAGCACCGGGCCTGGTCACCAGGCTCATGGGCCTCGACTCCATGCCGGAGTTACAACAAGACAAATCCAAAAAAGCCCAGACCGCATCTAATTACCTACATAGCAAAGGCGATAAATTCATCGATAACATTAATATCTACTCATGGGATGAGCCGAATGCAGAGAAAGGGATGACCAAGCACGAACTTCGACCTCAGAAGCTTCAGAAAACGAGCGTCTCCGAAAGATAACCGATAACAAAATTCGGCCACGAAAAATTACCGCCCTTCAAGAATGTCCTATCAATGTATAATAAGAATTTGAAAAAAAAACAAAACAAATTAAATTGGATATAAATTGCGGCTGACGAGGGAACCCTGGTTTTTCTGCCTAGAAAACTCTACCCCTTCTACCACCCAGAGAAACATCTCAAATAAACTCAGACCATCTCAGATATATGCCTAACTGAGTAAGTTGAATTGAAGCTGCAGAGAAAATTGATGGTGTTTGATAGGGTTTGAGTCATGGTTAAATTGCAAAATTTGAGTTTTACCCCATTTGTGGTATTGCTAGCATTGAATCAAATACCTAAATCATTTATAAAACCCATTCTCACTCACAGCATAAAAACCACAAAATATGAAATTTGAAGAATTGCCAATGAGAAAAAAATTCACAATCCAACCACCCCAATATCAAAACAAAACCTTAAAAACGAGAAACAACATAATTCCCGGTACCTTAATTCCAGTAAAGGGTCGACACAGCTCTTCATCTGGTCTCCAGCCTCGCGAAACATCTGCTCTTTCTCGAGATACTGACCCTTTTCGAGAATCATGGTGCGGCTATGCTGCGCCGGAATCGCGGTGGCGTCGAATGACTCCTCGATGCCGTTGACAAAATTAACGGTGATCCTAGGCGGTTCCCGAATAATGTGTCTGGGAACCAATACCTAGGCCCAAGCTGGCCTAAAAATAGGGTCGGGCCGGGCTGGAGGAGCTGAATCGCCGGAGTAGCTTCTTTGATTGACGGCTGGAGAATGATGAAAAATATGAACGGGAGAGAGAAAGAGATTGGGAAATAAGGCCAAATTTTCACAACCTTTAATTTATACACATGACCCGTTTTTTTATTTGGGCTTGGGTCTGGATCAGATTTGGGTACCGTCATAAAGAAAAATGATCCGTGTGGCTGCCACACAGAAGACCTACTCAAAAAAATATGTGATGCGAAAAAGAAAAATTAGGATTCCATGAATTTTTTTTCTCCATGGGTGCTAATTAATTTGTTAGTCTAGCGATGTGAATCAAATTTGATTCGCATGTTGTTGTTAAGTTTAACATATAGGAAAAATGTTGTGTGCCTGTTTTAATATCAGTAATTTACAGTCGTGTGCCTCGCTAGAACTATCATGGAGTTTTTTTTTCTTTTAATATGGTTCTCAGAATTGTTAATTCATCTGCCTGTTTTAAGATCAGCAATTAGTATGTGACTGGTTAGAAATGTATTGATTGTTTTTACTTTTTAAATTCATCATGTGGAGACACTTTTTATATCAATTGTACTATTTTTTCTTGTGTTTTAATGCTGCTGATTTTTGGTGATCGCACAATGGAATTGTGTCATTTTCATTGTCAGAATTGAGTACTTGCAAGTCGGTGTTTGAGTTCTTGATATTCTGGAGATGGCAAAAATACTGAATTCCTAGGAATGCCCCTATACATTCTATCTATATGGTATGGATTCACTCTAGGGATCGGAAGTCTCGTCGATTCAAATAAATCGTTCTCCTTTAGTTATGGAGCAGCCGAATGACCCACAACACAACCCCGATTCGCTTCACGCGCAGGAAGACATCGAAGTCCAATTCATTAGACCGCAACAGAGTGGAGTAGGTTCGACACAACCTTATAACTTTTTTATTTTTGCTCTTAATTAATTATGGTTTATTTGCTTTAGTTTGTTGTAGTTTATTAGTGGTTTCTTATAAAAAAGTTTCCTTTATAGTTTTTTTTAGGACCTTAGTGTTAAGATGCGGCCCAAATGAATTTGTTGATCAGGCCCATTTTCACTTTCTACCGGGCCCATCTGCACCCAGCCCAACACCCGCCTGGATCGTACCCTGAGGAGAGCCCGCCCGAGACCCTTGACCCATGTCTTGACTGATCCTGACCGTCCGCGGCTGGCTCGATGATCTAGACCATTGTATCCACCATTTAAAAAGGGTTTCTAACCCTAATACCCCAGCCACTTTGACTTCGCCCCTCTCGGTTTCTCCTCCCCGATATCCATGGCAATCTGGTGTGTTTACCTTTCTCTTTATCCTCTTTCCGACTAGTATAAAAGGAACACGCAACACCATAACCTAATCTACTTTGTGGGCTTTCGAATTCTTTTGTGAGTGACTGTAAGCTTTGTCGTTTGTAAAACCGAGGGGGCTTAGGGTTTGATTGGGCAGTTTTCCGGGGGCTGCTACCGGTAGTGGAGAGCTGGGTACCATCCCGATTCGTTACGGCCAAGGTGCTTCGGTTTTGTTGCAAGAAAAAGGACCAAACTTGGATCCCTGAGCCGGATCGTTTCCGATCTCATCCCGGTGCCGTTTCTCTTGAACTTCCGCCAACAGCGGACAGTGGTTATTGTGCGGTTTCCGGTCTACCAATCAAAAAAGGCGGTAATCGTTCCTGTTATCTCATTAATCGGTAATCTCTGTTATGTAATTCTCTGTTTATCTATTTGGAATTGCAGGAATCCCAAAACGGGCCTGCTGTGCATTGCGGCTGTTCGGGCTGAGATTGAAGGCTGGAACGGGCCGTAAGGACCTACTGGGCTGTTGAAGCTGCAAGTTACTGCTGCGGGCTGTCGGGCCGTGCTGTGGATGCTGCAGTAGGTGGCCTGAAGACTTGAAACTGCGACGGGCTAATTACGGACAGAACTCATCACTGTCCGGGCTCACTCGAAATTCAGCGACAAGTATCGACGCTTTTGTTTGCGACGAACAGCGGGTATCGGGCGGCGAGCGACCACAACAGTGGTATCAGAGCGCTCGTCGTCCACCGCTCCGGTGGATTGGGGTCCCTACGTGGGATCCCGCTCTGGTAAAGAGGCTGAACCTCTCTGTTTTTTCATTTTCGTAGTGTAAATACTGCTTGTAGCGGGTATTAATTGTTTGGGATCTAGCTGGTAGTTTATAGGATAGTTCTAGGTTAGTCGAACTTGCTTTGTGCTTTCGTTGACTCGCTTTCGTTGTTTTTTATCCTGCTGCCGCTGATTTATTTCTCGTTGAATTATCCTATTTATGTTGAGTTGTGTTCGCCAATTTATTCGTTGAATTATTCGTTGAAATTCTGTTGAAATATTCTGCTATTTACGTGCCGGTTATCATATTTCATTAATTAGTTTTTCGTCTTATTGATCGCTCGTAATTTTCTTCGTGCATGCCTTCATTTGATATTTGTTATTGCCTTCTTTATGTGCTTTATGCATTTTTCTTGAAACCTCGTGTTCATTTGTGTCGTTTTTTCAAAAACGTTCGTATTTTAAAAATGACGTCTCTTTCATCTTTTAATTTGGCTCCGTTTGACTGAAAAGGTGATTTTCAAATTTGGCAATAAAAAAATGAAAGGTATTTTGGTTCAACAAAAAGTTTTTAAAGCGATTGATTCTTCTTTTACTCCGGGTACTACACCCGAGAAAAAAGCCGAACTTGACGAATTTACGTATTCGTCTATTATTTTAAATTTGTCTGACTCTGTGTTACGCAAATGTGGTAAACTTGATTCTACGAAAGAACTTTGGGACAAATTAGAGGAGCTTTATACCGAAATGTCTTTTCCGAGTAAATTGTTTTTACTTGAAAATTTTTTTAGATTTAAACCTGATTTGTCAAAAGATATTGATAATAATCTTGATGTTTTTACGAAACTTGTTTTGGACATAAAACAAATGGGTAAAAAACACATTGCCGATTATTCCCCTATTGTGCTTTTAAATGCTATTCCTGATTCTTATAATGATGTAGAATCTGCTATTAAATATGGGAGAGATCAGGTAAGTCTTGACACGTTAATAAATGGTTTGAAAAGTAAAGAATTGGATTTAAAAGCTAATAAGGGAAGTAATAGTCATGACGAGGTTAATTTTGTTAGAGGTAGGTCGATAAATCATTTTCAAAACCCTCAGACCTCCACTAATCAAAATAACCAGAATTTTTCTAAAAAGAATGGCAAAGGCAAGAGTAGGTCTAAATCTCGTCCAAGTGGTCGCAAGTGTTATAATTGTAGTGAATATAATCACTATATTAAAGAGTGTCCTAAGAAAAACAAACAACAACAATCTGATCATGCGAATATGGTGTCTTGTAATGAGAATGTGGGTGATGTTTATATGGTTATTGAGTCTGATGAAATGCATGATAATGTGAACTCTGTGCGGTCTAATCTATGTGATAATGAGTGGTTTGTTGATTCTGCATGCACGTTTCATATGTCTCCTAATAAACATCTGCTTTCAAATTACAAAGAAGTTGAGCATGGGCATGTTTCTATGGCGAATGAGAAAGTATGCAATGTTGTTGGTTTGGGTGATGTTTGTTTAAAGTTTGATTCTGGTTATGCTTTAATGCTTTAGATAGTGCGTTATGTGCCTGATTTGTGTCATAACCTGATATCTTATGCTGCACTTGAGGATGATGGGTTAGAAGGTAGGTGGGGGAATGGTGTTATGAAAATCATGAAGGGTTCTCTTGTTGTTTTCAAAGCTGAAAAGCGGTGAAATTTATATGTTTGCACTGTTGACTGTGATTCCATGCCTAATTATGCGAACTCTTTGCTTGCTGATCATACTTTTTTATGGCATAAACGTCTTGGACACATGAGTAGTAAAGGTTTAGAAGTTTTGCATAAACGTGGGTGTTTTGGTAAAGATAAAATTTCTGATATGCCTTTCAGTGATACTTGTGTGTATGGCAAACAACAACGTGTTCAATTCCCTGTTTCCCCTTCCCCGAAAATTTCTGCCAGTCGTGATATTCTTGAGTATGTGCATGCTGATGTGTGGGGTCCGGCTAAAGATCCCACACAAGGTGGTAATCGATATTTTCTGTCTATGATTGATAATTTTTCTAGAAAGGTCTTTGTGTTTCTTTTGAAAAATAAGTCCGATGTTTTCGAAAAGTTAAAACTTGGAAAATATTGATTGAGAATCAAACTGGTAAGCGTATCAAATTTCTTAGAACTGATAATGGACTTGAGTTTAGTAATAATGCTTTAGATAAATTTTGTGCTGAATCTGGCATCCAAAGGCATCAGACAGTTCCGTATACTCCGCAGCAAAATGGGGTTGCGGAACGATTGAACCGTACACTACTCGAAAGAGTTAGATGTATGCTTTTTACTTCTGGTCTTTCTAAAAAGTTTTGGGGTGAGGCCTTATTAACGGCTGCATATTTGGTTAATAGGTCCCCCTCCGTGCCTTTGAATGGTAGATGTCCTGAGTCTGTTTGGTGTGGAAAAGAGATTGATTATGCTAATTTGCGTATTTTTGGTTGTGCCGCATTTTGTTCAACAAAAACATGATAAGCTTGAACCTCGTTCTGTGAAATGTGTTTTCTTGGGTTATTTGGAGGGTGTCAAGGGTTATAGGTTGTGGCTTAGGAGTGAACCGGGTTTTAAAGTGATTATTAGTCGTGATGTGATATTTAATGAGTTTGAATTTCCATGTCTATATGCTTCTGTGCCTGTTATTAATGAACCTATCCCGACTCCAAGTGAGGTGGAGCCTATGCATGTTAGTAATTTTGATGATTCGCATGTTATGCCTGTTGAAATCGATAATATGCCTGTTGATGTTGATGTTATTGATGATGTTTCTAATGATTTACCTGCTGAAAATGTTCAAACACCTGATGTGCATGATGAAAATGTTGAGAATATGCATGAGTCGCATGTGTTAGATGATTATCAACTTGCTTGAGATAGGAAGAAGAGAACTCGTTCCAAATCTGTGCTTTTACGTGATTATCATCTGACATCATATGCTTTTAGTGTGTTTGATTCTATTGATAGTAGTGAACCGAAAACGTATCATGAAGCCTTGAAATCTGTTAATTCTCGTGCATTTAAGTGCTTTTTACGTGATTATCATCTGACATCATATGCTTTTAGTGTGTTTGATTCTATTGATAGTAGTGAACCGAAAACGTATCATGAAGCCTTGAAATCTGTTAATTCTCGTGCATGGTTAAATGCTATAAATGATGAAATGAACTCTTTGCATGTTAACCAAACGTGGATCCTCAGTGTGTTATATAAGGTCAAGCATAGGAATGAGGGGGTTAGATTTAAGGTTAGATTTGTTGCTAAGCGGTTTACTCAGGGTGTTATATTTGTGATATTCACCACTGTGCTCATTATACTTGCATTAGTTGCTCTTTTTTATTGGGTGGCTTTGACATGGTTGTTACGTTATCTGAGATTCTCTGTGAATTATGGGTTGAGTTTTTGTAAATCGGCTGATAGTGTTTTGGATGGAAATGATATGTTCAAGCTGCGATTCAATTGTGCAAAAATCCTATTTTTTCATGATCGTACTAAGCATTTAGATGTTCGTTTACATTCTATTTGTGACATTGTTGCTGATCGTGTTATTGATCTTGAGAAAGTTCCATCTGAGTATAACCCTGGCGATATGAACACCAAGTGCAAGTTACGAACGTTTTTGAACATTTTTGAACATTTTGAACTTCGACACGGCCGATTAGGCCGCGACGGTAAGTGGGAGGTAAGGCGTATTCGTTAATATGCAATTCGTTTGTTTTTTCTTTCTTAGTATCTGTACTAACTTCCCTGTTGAGATTTTTTGTTCGTGCAGGTACCGGGTCGGCAATGATGAGATTCCTATGGTTTCCCAAAGCAACAGACCGACACCTTGGCTAGTCTTTGGGCCGAGGTGGAGATTGTTAAGTTGCGGCCCAAATGAATTTGTTGATCAGGCCCATTTTCACTTTCTACCAGGCCCATCTGCACCTAGCCCAACACCCGCCTGGATCGTACCCTGAGGAGAGCCCGCCCGAGACCCTTGACCCGTGTCTTGACTGATCCTTACCGTCCGCGGCTGGCTCGATGATCTGGGCCGTTGTATCCACCATTTAAAAAGGGTTTCTAACCCTAATACCCCAGCCACTTTAACTTCACCCCTCTCGGTTTCTCCTCCCCGATATCCATGACAATCTGGTGCGTTTACCTCGCTCTTTCTCCTCTTTCCGACCAGTATAAAAGGAACCCGTTTGAATTCCTGTTAGACACGCAACACCAGAACCTAATCTACTTTGTGGGCTTTCGAATTCTTTGTGAGTGATTATAAGCTTTTCCGTTTGTAAAACCGAGGGGGCTTAGGGTTTGATTGGGCGGTTTTCCGGGGGCTGCTACCGGTAGTGGAGAGCTGGGTGCCGTCCCGATTCGTTACGGCCAAGGTGCTTCGGTTTTGTTGCAAGAAAAAGGACCAAACTTGGAACCCTGAGCCGGATCATTTCCGATCTCATCCCGGTGCCGTTTCTCTTGAACTTCCGCCAACAACGGACAGTGGTTGTTGTGCAGTTTCCAGTCTACCAATCAACAAAAGCGGTAATCATTCCTGTTATCTCATTAATCGGTAATCTCTGTTAAGTAATTCTATGTTTATCTGTTTGGAATTGCAGGAATCCCAAAACGGGCCTGCTGTGCATTGCGGCTGTTCGGGCTGAGATTGAAGGCTGGAACGGGCCGTAAGGACCTACTTGGCTGTTGAAGCTGCAAGTTACTGATGCGGGTTGTCGGGCCGTGTTGTGGATGTTGCAGTAGGTGGCCTGAAGACTTGAAACTGCGACGGGCTAATTACGGACAGAATTCATCACTGTCCGGGCTCACTCGAAATTCAGCGACAAGTATCGACGCTTCCGTTTGCGACGAACAGCGGGTACCGGGCGGCGAGCGACCACAACACTTAGTTTGCTTTGTAAATATTTGGTCGATTACTGTTGTAACTTATAATTATATTTTATTTTAGAATGAAAATTTTACATTTTATCCCCCAGAGAAAGTATGAGATGCACTTACATTTTATCCCCAAGAGTAGTATCAACTAATTACAATGACATGATACATAACTTGGATATTCAGTCGATCTAAATTTTATATTGCTAATTCGTGTGCTCTAGTTTATTAAATATGGTGAGTTGTGATGCTAACGTGACATTTATTTGATAAACACACGAAAGTGGCAAAAAGTGATCAATAACGATGTGCTAAGTAACATTAGATATTATGCTAAATAACATTAGATATTATGCTAAATAATGATATGCCAAGTAACATTAGATATTATGCTAAATAACGTTTGACATGTGGCACGATCGACATGAGGGCAACCTCATGCATTATTACATTCGCACAAATCAAAGTTGATTGTATGTTAATTTTATCTAACATCCCAGAACGAAAAACAATGGTATGTTAATTTTATCCAACAGATATGTTGATTGTATGTAATGTTTAGGATCAGAAGAATGAGTATGTTAATAGCATGATAATTGTAGGTAATGAATATGCTAATCGTGTTCGTAAATAACTGGTCTACATCTGTTGTCGGTGTAAAAAGTTGAAGTTAAATGGTACCACAATTTATGGTGTTTGCTGTGTAAATAATTTGTAGTCATAATTGTTTTTTTTTTTTGGTAAATTGATTGTAAGGGTATGGTAAGTATTTTTAGCATGCTAATTGTACGTAGTGTATATGCTTCCATACGCAAGGATATGTCAATTTTATATAAACGATATGCTGATCATATCCATAAATTGTTTTAATTCGTGGTGTTCTGAAAAGAACAGGGCATACCGAAGCTGCGGTGGATCTTGCGATTCTAGCTGGATTAGAGCCCGCTGGAGTTTTGTGTGAGATTGTCGATGATGATGGTTCTATGGCTCGAGTACCCAAGCTTTGGCAATTTGCACAGCAAGAAAACTTACGATCGTGTCTATTGCTGATTTAATTAGGTATTTTAATCCTACTTTTACTTTCATAGCCTCTTTTTTTTTTTTAATAATTTTGTTTCTGTAATGGTTTTCATCTTTCAGAAGGTCTGACACACGTGCAGTGATTTGCAGATATAGGAGAAAGCGGAATCGATTAGTGGAACAAGCATCCGTTGCTCGCGTACCAACTATTGGATGCTTAAAGCTATTTGGTAAAATGCTAATTACATGCGGTGAAGTTTCTAATTATATGAAAGAGTGTCGTATTGTTGTTTGTAAAATCTTATCATTTCACTGAACTATGGCTATCCCCACGATATTATAGAATTGGTAATAAACCTGTTATCGTTTGGTACTTTTCATTATTTAAATTGCTGATATTGATTAGTAAGAGTAATCAGATGGTAATTTTAAAACTTTGTGTTGCATATTTTAAAAATGAGGATTGATAATTTTCATAATGGAAATAATGTTATCACGTCGATAGTCCTGACACAATATCAAAGTTTCAAATAACTATATAATTAAATATAGTTAATAATGATGCTCTAAGAGGTACTTTGATAGCACTACGCAATTTAGTATTATTATATTGCTATTAATAAATTTTTTCATAATACGAGTAACCACACATACTATGTATTTAATTTAAAGTGAAAGTGATTGAACATGGAATTTTAAATAATCATTTCATTTAAGAATCACTTAGAAATAAAAATAAGAAGAAAAACCCAGTAAATCATTCATCTCCTAAATGAGCAACTAAAAAATCGTAGTGTTTTTTTTGTATACAATCGTAGTGTTTTTTTTTTCTTAATCTATTGTGCTTTCTAAAGAACAATGTAGTGCTCTTTGTAAACGTTGATATATGTCCAAAATACCATTTTTAATTAATTAATGTATTTTTTTACATTATTACCATGCTGACATGTCATGATCTCAACCATCAAAGATTATCCAATTTAATGGTCAAGATGAGTCCCTAGGTTCACATATAATGACGGGTTCTCATTTGAACCCAACACTATATATATATATATATATATATATATATATATATATATATATATATATATATATATATATATATGTATGTATGTATGTATGTATGTATACACATACTAGTTTTGTACCAGTGCGTTGTACGACAATCTTTTATTTTATTTTATTAAAAATAAAAATAATTGGTTTGAATGTATTAAAATATCTAAATAAGTGATTGAATATATGTATAATTAAGTTATATATATATATATGTGTGTGTGTGTGTGTGTGTGTGTGTGTGTGTGTCAGTGAGAACCATCCCTGGTACTCACACCACAGATGATTTTTACTGAAACCGCTCCCTATATATAAATCATCCAAATATTATTCAAAGATCAAATGATATAACCTGTTTCATAAAAGCATTGTTATTAGATGAAATTTACTTTACAAATTATGAAAATTCTCTTTATACACAATATTTATAGTTTTGTTACTGTGTTTGTTCGCATTATAATCGATCAATTCTCTTCAACCCTTACAATTTGTCACCATTGATATAGCAACGTACAACTGACCATAACTGAAAAATGGCTTCTTTAGGAAAAGTCCAACGTGAGAGAGATATTGTCCTTGAATTTTGTTGATCATCATAGCGCATGACACAATTAGAGAAAATTGTCACCGTTGGGATTTGAAAAGCAGCCTCACATTAGATGGTCTGAAAGTTATTCTAGGGATGAACACCAATTCACCTGCATTTCTTTCTTGAGAAATATTAGCCTGTATAATATGATCGTCAAGTTTTGTAACAACCAACATCACTCAACACAAGGGAATGATCGATATTTATTAACAATATGAGTGGAATTCTAATTATTAGTTTTAGCTCATAGTATGGCAATCCATAACATCTAACGGTGTTTAAAAACTCTTGTGAGTGGACGTCCTACAATATGTTAATGTTTGAATTGGATTTGCATGCATTATTAGAGTTAAGATATACTTAATTCTCCATCATTTATGACATCATATATTTATTAATCAAATCTACGACATCAAGTGTTGGGGAAAGAATAGCACGACCCTCCAAATAATCAAATCATTCAGTAGTTTTTCTAAATTGTGGATATGTGCTCGCCACAATTGACGGAACATGGTCACCATCATCTTTCAATAATAGATAATTTGGATTTCAGTTTGTATGATATCATCGTTTGGTTCTCTAACTACTCCATCTCCTATACTATTTATTGAATTGGCAAATTTCTTTAACTTGACATAATTGAGATCTGAATTGTGATTTTGCAGACCCAAATTCTTGGAATACTTCAAAACCATGTAATGAGTCCATATGCTAAGATTATATCACCATGTGAACTATGTCTATTTTAGTGCCTTTTTGAACAACCGAAAATTTGATGAAAATCTCCACCAAGAATTATCATTTCCTTACTAAATGGAAGTTGCCTATTCGAGTTATTTTTAAATCTCATCATGTCTTTCAATGTCTTTTCCAGAGTCTCAAATAAGGATTATGCATCATCGGAGTTTCGTCCCAAATAATGATCTGTGATCCACCATTAATTTTGCAAAGTGGAGGTCCAATAAAGATCGAAATCTTGGTAGATATTTACCACTAGATTTAACAGTCATAGAAAACATCCTCCTTATACATAGATGAGAAATACACCATCATTGGTTAAATGTAATCCATCCATGACTTTATCATAAATGTAATGGTGACCAACATTCAAATTATCAACCAATTTACAATGTTCTTCAATGATTATCTCATGATCACACTCCAATTCTTCACCAATAAATCTATTACAATACATACTCAAATCGAAGATCTTTGCAATTGGAATAATTGGTGTAAATTTGTGAATCCATGAAATTGCATAATCCAGAGCAATTTACAAAGGGTGTAATCGTCACCCAATGAAAGAGAGAGAGAGAGAGAGAGAGAGAGAGAGAGAGAGGTATCCCATAGCTCAAGCAGTATTGATTTCTTTACATTCTCTCATTGTTTTTGTAATCAATAATCACCACAAATTGAAGGTACCGAACACTTACCCAACTAAGAACAAAAAGCAACCGGAAAAGGATGTCAAGGAAACAGAAGCATCCTAAAGCTATGAAAAAAGACAAGGATTGTATGTGCTATTCGTGCCTTTTATTTTGGTCATATCTGCCTGAAGTCACAATTTCCATAATATTCAGTTGTTTTATGTGCTTAATTTTGATTAGAATTCGATTGCAATTATGCTTATAGAAAATATTGCAAAATAGTGATTGCTTGATGGTATTAAGTGATTTGCAAACACCATTTTTACGTATATATTTAGACTTATTTGATTAGGTTACAACTATTGTTTTTTACATTTTTAACGTCTTTATGTTCTATCATTAGATATTATTATGTCTTTGGTATTTCTAAGATGTTTTTATACGATTTTGGAGCTAACTTCGACAAATTAGTCTTCAAAGAGTATAAAGATGAAAAGAATGAAGGACTAAGGCTAAGGAAGAGAATAGTCCATTGGCAGAAGATTTGAGAAGGCCCACGAAGTTAGCCAGTCAACAAATCCTAGCAGTCCAGTCGCAACCCCATTCGCGGTCGAGACTCGACCCACTATTTGTGGCTTTTTTCATGACCACCGATTGTGACACCATTCACGGTCGCAAACGGTCCATAAGCCATTGCATATGCGTGTTAAATGCTGTAAATCTTTTGTTTACTTATAAAATGTGGCCAAGAAGCTGTCCAAATGCATCTAATTTACCAAGCTTCACCCTTTGAGCTAAAACAAAAGTTCTATATATAGTGAGAAAGAGTGATCAAGTGAAGATTTAGGGAAGAAACACAAAATACACAAAGATCAAAGGATCCACCACAATTAATCCAACAGTTTGATTGTTTTGTAATCATTTCTCTTTATGAAAATGAAGCGTGTGATGAATTTTCTAGCTATTTCATTTATTTTAGAAATGATAATTGATTTAGGAAAGTGTTTGAAAACCCGATTTCGGCCATATTCACTACTAAAAATAAAATAATCCTTATTTAGCCCAATTGATGTTTTTATTCCCTTTGTTTGTTATGCATGAGCTTATCATATGCTCTCTGGAAGCCATATGAGAATTCTAATTATTGTGAGTCATGAGAGTTAGAATTTTTTTTTTGGTTAACTTGATTGGATCGATTCTTGGGTACAAGATTTATCCTTTTCTTTTTGTAGGTGTCAAAGTTCATAAAAAAAAAACACTTTGACGATAGAAGTTTAAATCTTTCTTTTATAAAGGCTATGTTTATCTTTTAAGATTATCTTATAAGAAGTAAAGTCAAAATGCTTCAGGTAAATACAAGTAAAGTCTAGGAGTTTTGGGATATAAATCAGGTTTAGTTGAGAGCCCATGCATAAAGTCTAAGTTCTTCAAAATCTTAGATTTTGAGGATAAGGTGAAGCAATTTAAAAAGCTTCAAGTGTTTAAACTTGCGCATTAGTTTGCAATATTTATAAAAGGTTACCAATCAATCAAAACTTTAGAAGCATAAATGGTTATCAACCGAATATGCAACGATGAATTACAAACACAATAGTAAAGGGATCATAATCGAATGTAAAATATCTTCAATAAACCAAAGCATAATTCGAATCAATTCAATATATGTTAATCACAAATATAATTTAACCCTTATATTGAAGTGGTTAAACCATATTGTCAATTGCAATCAGAACTCCAAAAAACTTAAAAGACTTTATAAACATCAATTCTAATCACAAATCCTTCGATCTTATTTATTAGAACATTTTTGATTTGTAGTTCTATTAACAAAACCCGTCTCTTGGTTTATCAATGTTAAAACTAATAAGCATAAACTATTTTTCAAACAATTATGCATATATGTAAATCAAGAATCAAGAATATTGAAAGGATTTTTTGCTTGATTGAAATAAAAGTTAAAAAAACTATTATTCATTGTTTCCAAATCCTAGAATATAATGAATTTAGTTAGACATAATCAAACATTCATCTTGGCAATTCATCGAACACTTCATGTTCATAAAGAAAAATGAAATAAACCAGATAGAACTGTAGGATTATATGGATTGGATCCTTTGATCTTCGTGTTCTTTATGTTTTACTTTCCAAGCTTTCTCCGATTCTCTCAGTCTTTCTCTTAATCACTCTCTATGTGTTTCTCCACTCTTTTACATGTTCTTTGATTGTTTTTCAGCTTCCTATTTATAAGTATAAGTCAAAATATACCCCATAAAGTCCAGAAAATAGCATTTGTGTAATGTTTATTGACGTATTATCGGCCTGGATATCGACCGCTAATTGGGTCACTACCTTCGACAGCGCACGGTTTTCATCATATTTCTCTCGTTCTAACCGTATATTATAAATCTTCAAATACTGAGTTATTGAAAAGTTATAAGCATTTTAGAAACCATGTATTGTGAGATTTTGTGAAGTCTCATCTGGCTACTCTTTATCCACGCTTACTTGACTTATGAAACTCCTAAATGTGACTCTTCACCCTATAAATTTTATAAAACCTTTTTACACTCCAATATTCACATCTCTTTAAGCTTGTGACATTTTAATTATGCTAATTATTGTTAAATCAAATAATCTTAACAAAAATCATCTCTATAATCGAGAAACTATCATATTAAATTATTAAGAATCATAAGTTAGTTTATGGAAGCGTACCTGAATCCATAAGCGATTGAATTTGAGGTTTGATCTTCTAGGCAATACATATCCAATCCTTTTAGAGAATACTTTTGGTTTCTCTATATGTTCTCTTCTGACGATGAGATGCAGAATAGAATGATATATGATTATCTTGATACGTATTACCTAGGGACCATAACCCTTATATACTTGAGTTATTAGGGTTTACCTTAACCCATCATTAAAATAGATAGCCCATTGAGTATCTACACATTAAAGGCCCACACCCTATTAAAATATATTAAGACCAATACCTTAGATTTTATTTGATCACTTTTAATTAGGCTTCCTTATTTGACAGTCCACAATATATGATTATTTTACATATAAGCCCAATGTTGGATTAAGGATCCAACAATCTCCCACTTGGGCTATATGTGTAACCTTATAATTATACATTGTAAGAATATAACCGTACGAGCTCAACTTTGGTGTCACAACCAAAATGTATTTATATCCAATACGGTCCATCAGTTATATTAACATAGGATCAAAGTGGCCTTTATTACATTTATCGTAACTCGACCCATCAATGGTCACATATGTCAACACAACTGAATGACATGGATCATGATGTGGATGTGTAGCATGGAAATTTCATGTATTGTGATCGTACATGCTTACTTCCAATTGGTCCACCTTAAAACCTTAGTGAGACCAACCATATACTGAAATCAAAGTGTGAATCAACAAAGTAACTTTACTTTCTGCAGAAATAAACTCAAATATCCTTAAACTGAAGTAATTAAAGAAGAATATATGTCTACGAAAGAGAACATTAAAATCGCACAACTCCCACTGAAACTAAATATCCTCAAAAAAGTTTGACACCCATACTAGCAGTATGCTCATGAAACATTTTTGGGTGACAATCCCTTTGTAAGCGGATCCACAATCATGGAGTTTGTACCGATATGTTCACTAGAAAACTGTTCACTTTGAATTCTCTATTTAACAACTAGAAACTTGATGTCTTTATGCCTAGACTTCGTCGAGCTACTATTGTTATTGGAATACAAGACTACCGATTTATTGTCACAAAATAATTTAAGTGGATTTTCAATACCATCCACTATGCACAACCCCGTGACAAAGTTTCGGAGCCATACTCTGTGGTTAGATGCCTCATAACATGCTATAAATTCTGCTGCCATGGTAGAGGAGGCTATAATAGATTGTTTAGCACTCCTCCAAGATATAGCACCCCCAACCAGAAAGAATACATAGCCTGACGTAGATTTCATACTATCTTGATATCCAGCATGATCGGAGTCAGAATAACCAACGATCTCAACCCGATCTGACCTTCGATATATGAACATGTAATCTTTTGTTCTTTGCAAGTACCTCAAGACTCGTTTGTCTGCCTTCCAATGGTCTATTCCTGGGTTGCTCAAATATCTACCCAGCATCCCAACAATGAATGCAATATCCGGACGCGTACATAGTTGAGCATACATTAGACTCCCTACTTTCGAAGCATAAGGAATCTTCTGCATTTCTTTTTACTCTAATTTATTCTTAGGTCACTGTTCGAGACTAAATTTGCCTCCCTTAGCCACAGGGTTATCTCCTAGTTTACAGTCCTGCATGTCATACCTTTTAAGAACTTTTTGAATATAGCTCTTTTGTGATAATTCCAAAGTACCCGAGAATGATCTCGGTGTATTTCTATACCTAACACAAAAGAGGCGTCACCAAGATCCTTCATCTCAAGATTATTAGATAGAAATCTCTTGGTGTCGTGCAATAAGCCTATATCATTGCTGGCAAGCAAAATGTCATCGACATACAAAACAAGAAATATGTATTTGCTCCCACAGAACTTATGGTATACACAATCATCGACCAAATTCATATCAAAACCAAACGAGATGATCACTTGATGAAACTTGAAATACCATTGTCTAGATGCCTGCTTGAGCCCATAGATGGATTTCTTAAGTTTGCAAACCATATTCTTTGAATCTCCCGAAACAAAGTTTTCAGGTTACACCATATAAATTATCTCATCAATGTCTCCATTGGGAAAAATTGTCTTTACATCCATCTGATTTGACTCAAGATCAAAATGTGCCACTAATGCCATTATAATCCTGAAAGAGTCTTTTGAAGAAATTGGAGAGAAAGTCTCTTTATAATCGATGCCTTCTTTCTGTGTAAATCCCTTTGCAACAAGACGTGCTTTATATCTTTCCACATTGCCTCTTAAATCATCTTGGTCTTAAATATCCATTTGCAACCAATGGATTTTGCACCTTCTGGAAATGGGACAAGTTCCCACACGTCATTGTTACTCATGGACTTAATCTCCTCATTCATGGCATCTATCCACTTTTGAGAATTTGAGCTTTCAATGGCTTGATGGAAGTTAATAGGATCATCTTCCTTCACTCCAATGTCAGTCTCATTTTCTTGGAGAAATGCAATGTAATCATCTGAAAGTACACTTCTTCTTTGCCTAGTGGACCTCCTTAATGGCATAGGTTCTTGAGGTTGTAGAGTTTGTTGATTTGGAACATCTTGTGGAACGGGAGGTTTTCCAACATTGTCTTGATTTGTGTCTTGAACAGAGTCAGGAATAAAATCATGATCAATGCCAACAACATCCATGGGAATATCCATATATTTCTCTTTAAAGACAAAAACATTATCTCTATCTCCCCCCTCAAACTCAATATTCTCAAAGAACCGGGCATTTCCCGTTTCAAAAATAGTTTTAATTGTGGGATCATAAAACTTGTACATTATGTATCTTTCAGAATATCCAACAAAATAACAACTAACTGTCATTGTGTCCAGTTTCTTTTCATTAGGCTTATAAGGCCTAGCCTCAGCTGGACACCCCCAAACATGCAAATACTTTAGACTGGGCTTTCTACCCGTCCAAAACTCATAAGGGGTTTCATCAGTTGCTTTGGTTGGAACTCTGTTAAGGATATATGCTGCAGTCTTAAGTGCTTCTCCCTAGAGTGATTGTGGTAAGGTAGAATGACTAATCACACTCCTTACCATATCCTTAAGTGTTCTATTTCATCTTTCAGCAACACCATTCATAGTGGGTGAACCCGACATGGTGTACTGTGGGACGATACCGCATTCATCTAGGAATTTATCAAATAGTCCTGGACGTTGTTCACCTGATCCATCATATCGACTGTAGTACTCACCACCATGATCAGATCTAATGCTTTTAATCCTTTTATTGAGTTGATTCTCAACTGCAGCCTTAAAGGATTTGAACACGTCAAATGACTGTGACTTTTCATGAATGAGATATATGTAGCCATATCTATAAAAATCGTCTATGAACGTTATAAAATATTGTTGACCATTCCATGCAATTATATAAAACGTCCCACAAATATCCGTATGTATAAGTTCTAAGACGTCTGAAGTCCTATTGGCTACAAATCTCCTTTTATTGATTTGTTTTCCCTTAATGCAATCAACACAAATCTCGTATTTGTAAAATCCAAAGGATCGAGAATTTTGTTAGACACAAGTCTTTCAATTCTCCGTTTGGAGATATGACCCAATCTCTTGTGCCATAACGTAGCTGAATTGTCATTGGTTAATTTCCTTTTCACACCTCATGTGTGTAGATGCAGAGACTCATTAAATGAAGCAATAATATCTAGTGAATAAATGTTATCGTAACTTGATAAAGAATAAAAACCAATCAATTTTGTATCATGAAACATACTAAATTTTCCACTTCCAAATGAACAAGAATAACCAAATTTGTCCAAAATAGAAATTGATGGGGCAATAAGTTGGTCAGACCTAATTTGGGGTAGACCTGATTTGGAAGATCTGAGTAGTAGGAAGAAAAACAAGAGCGGCTTAGCCTAAATGAGGGTCTGGCCAGACCTGTTGGGAAAATAGGATACCAGGAAAGATGGGAACAGCTGGGAACAGCTCTCCTTTTTTCCTGATCTGAAAGAAGCGCTCTACCGGAAAAGAAAGGAGGAAGACCTATTTTCCTGACTCTCAAATAAGGAGACAAGTGGGACCACTTGTCAGAATTGGTTGCGTAATGGCCCGTGATTCGCGGCATGTGCTCCTAGGATCCCGGCTGGGGTCCCCACTAAGAAAAGCTATAAATATCTCAGCTTCAAAGCTGAGGGAGGTACGTCATTCCCCAAAAAACATTCCTTCTTATTTTCTGGAAAACACCTCAAACGCTTACTGACTTAAGCATCGGAGAGGTTTCCACCGGAAAACTCCCGGTGGTCCTTTCTAATCTGTTTTTGTGGTGTAGGTTTAAGAAGCTCTGGGGCTTTCAAGTGTTATTCAGGCAGTTCACTTTTTGGGTTGAAACAATTGGCTCCATCTGTGGGAAGGCGATCAAGTTAAGACGTGAGATTTTCTGTTTATTTCATGGCTTCAGACGGTTTACGGCGGAACTTGGTGGGTGAGCTCGGTGGAACCCCTAGTTCCATCGCGCCATGGGGGATGCCCAGGTCGACAGATACGTCGGCGATGGGGCTAGGAGAGACAGCGCCGTCTACAGGGACCACGCTAGGTGCTACGCCGCCCCCGCTCAGTAGATCTGTGCCAGCCACGGGTGGTTCATTTAACGAATTCTTCCTTTTGCAGCTCTCGGAGCTTATCGGCAAAGCCGTGGAGACGGCGATAGAAAAGAAGTTCGCGGAGATGGCGACATCGACATCCAACACACCACCAGCACGGACTGTCCCGGTGGTAGGAACAGAGCCATTACGAGGACAGCATGCGGATCGGGCTCCCTTACATGATGGGGAAGAGCACTTCTCCACCTCTGACAGTTAGACTTCAGGCCAGACTAATCCAGGTCTGGCTGCACAGATGCAGAGTTTGCAAAAAGAAGTGAGGGAGCTTAAGAGAAAAATGGCGACTGGCAGTGTGGTTCTAGCGAGAAGGGGTACGCCGTTCACTGAGGAAGTTATGTGAGATGATGTGTCGGCTTCATATCGCTCCCTAGACTTCGAGTACAATGGAACTACAGACCCATGGGACCATCTCAGTCGCTTCGAGATCGCGGCAGCTCTACATAAATTTTCGGAAGCTGTCATGTGTCGGGTCTTCCCGATGACTTTTATTAAATCAGCGCAACTCTGGTTTAGTCAGCTGCCGCCGAGGTCTATTAGAAATTTTGACGAGTTCAGCTCAGCCTTATTACACCAGTTCACGAGCTGCAGAAAATATCAGAAAATGCCGCTTGAACTTTTCAGTTTAAAGCAAAAAGTGAATGAGAGCCTCCGTGCTTATATCAACAGGTTTACAACCGCTAAATTAGAGGTGTCCTGTAACGCCCCGATTTTGATAAAAAAAAATTGTATTTTGTATTTTAAAATAAATAAAGTACACTTGACGTTACGTACATATCAATTTTTCTAATCGAAAGAAAAAAGAGAATTTTATAAAACTTTGAGTTACGCAGCGGAGATAGTAATAAGAAAATAATATAATTTCTATTAGTTTTAAATTGATAGATAAAAGTAAAATTGTCTTGAGTTTAAATCACTTTGCAATGACCCACTTTTAAAATAATACAATATATAATATATTATAATATAGACTTAGAGTTTAAAAATAATTTTCAGCACCTCGAAAACATAACTTCTAGGCCCCCTTTTTAAAATGGAACTTTTAGGCCTCGTTTCAAAAATAAATAAATAACTCAAAAGTAGGATATAAATAAAGATATCCAAAGTATAAACTCATATCACTTAAAAACACAAGTAAGGATATCAACATTTATAAATTGTCGCCCACGCTTTATCTGCGCTACTTTGATATTTACCCTTTTGAAATATACGCAGACAATGATAAAGAGAATTACATGTAATTTGAACCAAAAATGCCGAACTAGAAGTCAAATCGACATAATTTAAATTATTGAAATTATACATAATAAATCATCCACCTCCAACGTCACTCGTTGATCGGTCTCCTCATCCTGAAATTTTTTTAATGATAGGGTGAGCTTTCCACTAGCTCAGTAGTTACACAGACATACCATATGTAAAATTATACAAACTCAGAAATAGCACAATTAACCATAGAATTCATAATTTTACTTTGAAAGACAGTTGACTGCAGCTAAAACACAGTGGGTTTCCCCTATAACCCTTTTCCCCGGTCATAGGCTTTCCCGATGACCCTTTTCCCCGGTCATAGGCACTTAAGGCCCCTGGTTTTAATCATTGGATATAACACGCTGGGATAAACCCAATGACCCTTGATACGAAATCTTGGATCTTGTAATGTAACTTAACATGAAACTAGAATTTTGGTGATAATGTTTCAGGACCCACATTAAATGAAAATATCAATTGTGCACTTTATAAACATAATGCATAATTTGTAGAAGTAAAAAAAAAACAGTGCACTAAGTTTGTAAAGATATAAATTTGTGAAATATGTATAATGAAATCATCAATACATGAAATGTGGTAATGTAATGAATTGTGTATACCTTTGGGAAACTGGCGAGATATGACGAAGGTGGATGGTAATAGTACTATTTTTATTTATTTATTTATTATTTTTTTTTAATTTTTTTTTATATTGCAAAACAAAGACGAACGAGTCTACAGAAATAACCTGGCTCTGATACCACTCTGTAACGCCCCGATTTTGATAAAAAAAAATTGTATTTTGTATTTTAAAATAAATAAAGTAAACTTGGCGTTACGTACATATCAATTTTTCTAATCAAAAGAAAATAGAGAATTTTATAAAACTATTGAGTACGTTGAGCTCATCCCAAATCAACGATATTTTTTTTCAGGTATGAACGAAGATGTCGATAGGATGGGAGACGAGTAGAGGATTAAAAAAAATGTTGATGTTGGTTTTGTGTTTCTAAAATTGTTTCATTGTTTTAAATAAAGGTTGAACTAGACATAAAGACGTGTTTTTAATTAAAAATTTCCGTTGATGATGATTTGGTTGTTATACTATAAATATGTCTGCTGCGTAAAGTATAAAAGTTTGACATTTATTGTGACGCCAATGTTTCTTCATATTTTTCTTAAATTTAAAACCTATTTTGACTAAAGTGAAATCGGGGCGTTACATGTCCTCTGCGTCTGAAGAGCTGTTGGTGAATGCTCTAGCGCAGGGTTTGAGACGAGGGGATTTCTTTCAGTCGCTGGTGGTGAAACCAGCTCTGAAATTTGGGGAGCTCTTGGAGAGAGCGAAAAAGTATATCCATCTGGAAGAAGCTTTGAAGATCAAAGATGAGGGAGAAGGGAAGATGGAAAGGCATGATCGCGAGGAAAAGGGAGTTGTAAAAAAGCTTAGGCCAGACCTGCCTGGAGGGAGGACCCGCTTTGATAAGTACACTCCTTTGGCAACCCCACAGGGAGAAATCTTACAGGCAATTGAGAAGCATCCAGACCTGAAGTGGCCAAAGACCTACTCGCAAAGGCCCAGGAAGGAAAAATCAGATCGTTTATGTCACTTCCACAATGAAAATGGGCACGACACTGGCGAGTGTACCCATCTAAAGGATGAGTTGGAGAGGCTAGTTCAGGCGGGAAATTTAAAGGAGTATGTTCGGATAAGGAGAGAGGAAGCCAGGTCTGGCAGGAAGAATTATGATCGGTCCCTGACGAATAGGGGCAGCCAAGATAGGGTACGTACTGAGGCAAGAAGATCTGATCAGACCCAGGTCATCCATGAAGAAATCCAGATGATTACTGGAGGAGAATTTGAGGAGCATTCCAAGCGGACACAACACAACTATGTCAGAGCTGCACGAGACCTAGTTCGAAAATCACGGGACGTGGGACAAATGACCTCTACTCCTAACATCTGTTTCGGGTCAGAAGACGGCGATGGTATTCTAGCCCCTCACATGGATGCTCTGGTTATAACTGCAACCATTGCTAATTATAATGTCCGTAGAATTTTCGTGGATACTGGGAGTTCCGCCGACATTTTGTTTTATGATTGCTTTAGGCAGTTAAAAATAAACGTTGAGTTGGAGGAGGTCACCACCTCCCTAGTTGGTTTTGCGGGGGGAGCCCTGAAGCCCTTGGGAGCGGTGAGGCTCCTCGTTACGTTAGGAGAAGAGCCGTATAGGGTGACAAGAACGGTGCGTTTCTTGGTGGTGGATGCACCTTCTTCTTATAATGTCATGTTAGGACGACCATCCTTGAGCCAGTTCCAGGCTGTTATATCCGTCTTTCATATGATGATGAAGTTTCAACGGAAGACGGAACGGGAGAGGTCAGGGGTGACCAGTATGCCTCACGACAGATTTACGTAGAGTGCATCAGGAGGAATAAGGAGGAAGAAAGACAGAGCAAAAGGGCTAGAGTAGAGCCGCCAAGGACAGACCTGGCCAATAGAGAGGAAGGGCTGATGATGGTCGAAATAATCCCAGGGGATGAGAGTCGGGTCCTTCGAGTAGGGACAACCCTCAGTCCGGAAACTTTGACAGATCTAGTGGCACTATTGAGGAGTAGCGCGGATGTGTTTGCTTGGTCCCTAGAAGATCTGGTAGGGATCGACCCAGAAGTGGCAGAGCATCACCTCAACATCAGCTTGGGTGCCAAGCCAGTAAAGCAAAAGAAACGTAATTTTGGCCCTGAGAAGGAGGCCATCATAGAAGTTGAGGAGAAAAACTGTTAAAGGCTAAACACATCCAAGAAATACAATTGCCTGAATGGCTTTCTAATGCTGTCTTGGTTCCCAAGACTCGGGAGGACTGGCGCATGTGTATCGATTTCAGAGATCTCAATCATGCTTGCCCGAAAGATCACTATCCTTTACCTAGAATCGACCAGCTCGTCAACTCTACTGCTTGATGTGAGCTCTTAAGTATGATGGATGCATCCCAGGGGTATCACAAGATCAGACTGGCTAGAGATGATTGGAAGCGGGTCAGCTTCATTACCCCAAAGGGGACGTATTGCTATGTTATGATGCCTTTCGGTTTGAAAAATGCAGGAGCCACCTATCAACGTTTGGTTGATAAGATGTTTAAGAATCAACTTGGGCGAAACATGGAAGTTTATGTGGACGATATGCTGGTCAAAAGCGTGAAAGCAACATCACATGTGGAAGACCTGCGGGAAACCTTTGATACTCTGCGACGGTATAGGATGAAGCTTAATCCCAAGAAGTGCGCATTCGGGGTTAGAGCTGGAAAATTCCTGGGCTACATGGTCACGGAGAAGGGTATCGAGGCAAATCCCGAGAAGGTCAGAGCAATTATGGACATGCGGGCACCTAGGAATGTGAAGGAGATGAAATTCTTAGCGGGGCGTATTAACGCATTAAGTAGATTTGTGTCCAGGTCTGCAGAAAGGAGTTTACCATTCTTTCAAGCTCTGAGGAAGAGAGCGATGTTTCAGTGGAGTGATGAGTGTGAGGAGGCATTTATCGCATTAAAGGAGCATTTGGCTAGCATGACCTTGCTAACAAAGCCTGTCCGACGAGAACCCCTCATTTTGTACTTAACAGTAGGGCAACATGCAGTCAGTTCTGTCTTACTGAGGGAAGAGGAGAAGATCCAGAAACCAGTCTATTATTGGAGCAAGGTCTTACAGGATGCCGAAGTAAGGTACGTAAAGGTGGAACGAGCATTACTGGCCCTCGTAGGAACGGCCTGGAAATTACGTCCGTATTTCCTTTCGCATAGTATAATTGTACGAACAAATTTGCCTTTAAAGGCGGTCATGGATTAGCCAGAGGCGTCGGGAAGACTGGTCAGATGGATAATCGAGCTAAGTGAATTTGATATCAGCTTTGAAACCAGAACAACGATTAAAGCTCAGGCGTTGGCAGATTTCATGCAAGAAATGACTGGCCTTCCCGAAGAACTAAAGAGATGGACGATCTTTACGGATGGCTCTGTCTGTAATCGGGGATGTGGAGCAGGAATTGTTCTGATTGATCCAGAAGGCGTGTCTACTGAGTTTGCTATCCGGTTAAATACAACATTCTCTAATAATTATGCGGAGTACGAAGCTCTTCTAAGAGGTATTCAGATGGCGAAAGACCTCGGTGCGGATCACGTATGTGCCAAGGTTGATTCTCAACTTGTTTATAAACAAATTAACGGAGAATTTGAGACAAGGGAGGAACATATGCAGAGGTACTTGGCCAAATTCAGAGAGCTGGCCAGGGAAATGAAAGAGTTAACAGTCCTCCAGATTCCCAGAGAGGAAAATGGACGGGCTGACTTCCTGGCGAAGGTGGCCAGCTCGGCTTTAGATTGTCAAGAGAGGGTGATTACCTTGTTACAAGCGGGCGGAGAATTCGGGACAGAGCAGGTAGGCTCAGTTATGGAAAGAGATGATTGGCGTTCCCCCATAAAGACATACCTGGAACAGGGAGCCTTGCCAAATGATAAAAGAGAGGCAGCAAAGGTTCGAGTTAGATCTGCTAGATTTTGTCTGATTAAGGGAGAGTTATTTAGAAGAGGATTCGGTCAGCCCCTTTTAAGATGCTTAAGTCGAACGGAAGGAGCTCTGGTTCTTAGAGAAATCCATGAGGGATGTTGTGGTAACCACATGGGTGCTAGAGCTTTGTCAAGTAAGATCTTACGGACAGGGTATTTCTGGCCCCATTTACGAGAAGAAGTGGAAAACTTCGTGCGTGCATGTGAGAAATGCCAGAAGAATTCAACGCTAATACACAGGCCTACCGAGGAACTCACGACAATGAGCTCCCCTTGCCCATTTGCCAAATGGGGAATAGATCTGGTTGGTCCTTTTCCCGTGGCCCCCGCTCAAAAGAAGTTCTTGATAGTGGCAATCGATTATTTCAGTAAATGGGTAGAAGCGGAGTCCTTGGCCAAAATTATTGAAGACACAGTTATGAAGTTCTTATGGAAAAACGTGGTATGTAGGTATGGCGTCCCTAGAATTCTGGTCTCAGATAATGGAACACAGTTTATGGGCTCTAGAATCAGGGCACGGTGTTCGAAAATGAAAATTGATCAGCACTTCACCTCTGTTTACCATCCCCAAGCTAATGGACAGGTAGAGGTCACCAATCGCATATTAGTCCAGGGGATCAAAACTCATTTGGAAAAAGCTGGGGGCAAATGGGTGGATGAGCTGAGCGCAGTCTTATGGGCCTATAGAACTAACCCTAAGGAGAGTACCGGGGAAACTCCTTTTAGCCTGGTCTATGGTATGAACGCGGTGATACCTGCAGAGATTAGCATGGAGACTCATCGAATTCAGAACTTCAACGAGAGGCAGAACGAGTCTTTGATGCAAGACGCTCTGGATTTAGTCGAGGAAAAAAGGGACAGAGCTGCCACAACGATGGCCCATATCAAAGGGCGAGTAAAGGCCATGTATGACAGATCTGTTGTGAAAAGACAGTTCCAGGTTGGAGACCTGATCTTAAGAAGACCTGATTTAGGGAAGTCCAAGGGAAAATTGGATGCCGCATGGCAGGGACCTTTCCGAATTATCCAGGTCCTATCTGGAGGAGCTTACAACCTGGAAGGGCTGGATGGCACGACAGTCCCTCGAGTTTGTCCACGGTATGAGTAACCAATGAGACATATTCAAAATATTGACGAATGTGCTTATTGATAATTAAAAGAACTTCCAACAAAAACAAGAAAAGTACAAGTAGACATCTTCGCAGAACATTAGCAATTACAGAGACACAAATCACAAGCATGGAAAAGTAAAAAATACAGCCTTAGGATGGGGGTACGGAAGCGAGAAGTTGACGGAGCCGTTGAATCTCGTCCTCATGTTCCAAAAGACGGACGCGAAACCGGTCTAAGACCTCCACGGCAATGTCCTAGTCAACGTGCTGTTCAGAGTTCTCCCTTTTCAGGTCGAGAATGATTTGCTGAAGGCGTTGTCGTTCGCGGCGATATTGCGATTTCTTCTCGGCCAGCTTCTCCGTACATTCTTGCAACTGATCCTGCAGTTGGGAGATTTATTCCTTAAGACGACCCTTCTTATGAAGCAGTCGGATATGCTCCTCAGGGGAAAAGATGTTGGAAGACGATGAAGACGCCATTATGCAGGGGAAATAAACCGATAATGGACACCATTATATAGGGAAGGAAAAAGTGGGAAATCGCTTTAACTTGGCGCACAGAAGGCTTAGAAAAGGCGGGAAACTACATTGAATTTGGCGCGCAAAAGAGCCCAGGTAAGCCAAGATTGGCTAAGGATGGATGTCCTGAAATTTACCTGATCTGATTGTCAGTATAAGCCAGGATTGGCTAAGGACGGATGTCCTAAAATTTGCCTGACCTGATTGTCAATATAAGCCAGGATTGGCTATGTGATTGTCAGTATAAGCCAGGATTGGCTAAGGACGGATGTCCTGAAATTTGCCTGACCTAGGACATCCGTCCTTAGCCAATCCTAGCTTACCTGGGCTCTTTTGCGCGCCAAATTCAATGTAGTTTCCCACCTTTTCTAAGCCTTCTGTGCGCCAAGTTAAAGCGATTTCCCGCTTTTTCCTTCCCTATATAATGGTGTCCATTCTCGGGTTATTTCCCCCTGCATAATGGCGTCTTCATCGTCTTCCAACATCTTTTCCACTGAGGAGCATATCCGACTGCTTCATAAGAAGGGTCGTCTTAAGGAAGAAATCTCCCAACTGCAGGATCAGTTGCAAGAACGTACGGAGAAGCTGGCCGAGAAGAAATCGCAATATCGCCGCGAACGACAACGCCTTCAGCAAATCATTCTCGACCTGAAGAGGGAGAACTCTGAACTGCACGTTGACTGGGACATTGCTGTGGAGGTCTCAGACCGGTTACGTGTCCGTCTTTTGGAACATGAGGACGAGATTCAACGGCTCCGTCCAACTTCTCGCTTCCGTACCCCCATCCTAAGGCTGTATTTTTTACTTTTCCATGCTTGTGATTTGTGTCTCTGTAATTGCTAATGTTCTGCGAAGATGTCTACTTGTACTTTTCTTGTTTTTGTTGGAAGTTCTTTTAATTATCAATAAGCACATTCGTCAATATTTTGAATATGTCTCATTGGTTGCTCCTACCGTGGACTGCAAATTCAACTGTAAATTTATTCAATCAAACAAACATAAGGCTTTACAATTAGGTGTAAAATTTTCGTAAATTAACAACGTTCCAAACGCGAGGGACTGTCGTGCCATCCAGCCCTTCCAGCTTGTAAGCTCCTCCAGATAGGACCTGGATAATTCGGAAAGGGTCCCTGCCATGCGGCATCCAATTTTCCCTTGGACTTCCCTAAATCAGATCTTCTTAAGATCAGGTCTCCAACCTGGAACTGTCTTTTCACAACAGATCTGTCATACATGGCCTTTACTCGCCCTTTGATATGGGCCATCCTTGTGGCAGCTCTGTCCCTTTTTTCCTCGACTAAATCCAGAGCGTCTTGCATCAAAGACTCGTTCTGCCTCTCGTCGAAGTTCTGAATTCGATGAGTCTCCATGCTAATCTCTGCAGGTATCACCGCGTTCATACCATAGACCAGGCTAAAAGGCGTTTCCCCGGTACTCTCCCTTAGGGTTAGTTCTATAGGCCCATAAGACTGCGCTCAGCTCATCCACCCATTTGCCCCCAGCTTTTTCCAAACGAGTTTTGATCCCCTGGACCAATATGCGATTGGTGACCTCTACCTGTCCATTAGCTTGGGATGGTAAACAGAGGTGAAGTGCTGATCAATTTTCATTTTCGAACACCATGCCCTGATTCTAGAGCCCATAAACTGTGTTCCATTATCTGAGACCAGAATTCTGGGGACGCCATACCTACATACCACGTTTTTCCATAAGAACTTCATAACTGCGTCTTCAGTAATTTTGGCCAAGGACTCCGCTTCTACCCATTTACTGAAATAATCGATTGCCACTATCAAGAACTTCTTTTGAGCGGGGGGCCACGGGAAAAGGACCAACCAGATCTATTCCCCATTTGGCAAATGGGCAAGGGGAGCTCATTGTTGTGAGTTCCTCGGCAAGGCCTGTGTATTAGCGTTGAATTCTTCTGGCATTTCTCACATGCACGCACGAAGTTTTCCGCTTCTTCTCGTAAATGGGGCCAGAAATACCCTACCCGTAAGATCTTACTTGACAAAGCTCTGGCACCCATGTGGTTACCACAACATCCCTCATGGATTTCTCTAAGAACCAGAGCTCCTTCCGTTCGACTTAAGCATCTTAAAAGGGGCTGACCGAATCCTCTTCTAAATAACTCTCCCTTAATCAGACAAAAATCTAGCAGATCTAACTCGAACCTTTGCTGCCTCTCTTTTATCATTTGGCAAGGCTCCCTGTTCCAGGTATGTCTTTATGGGGGAACGCCAATCATCTCTTTCCATAACTGAGCCTACCTGCTCTGTCCCGAATTCTCCGCCCGCTTGTAACAAGGTAATCACCCTCTCTTGACAATCTAAAGCCGAGCTGGCCACCTTCGCCAGGAAGTCAGCCCGTCCATTTTCCTCTCTGGGAATCTGGGAGGACTGTTAACTCTTTCATTTCCCTGGCCAGCTCTCTGAATTTGGCCAAGTACCTCTGCATATGTTCCTCCCTTGTCTCAAATTCTCCGTTAATTTGTTTAACAAACAAGTTGAGAATCAACCTTGGCACATACGTGATCCGCACCGAGGTCTTTCGCCATCTGAATACCTCTTAGAAGAGCTTCGTACTCCGCAGAATTATTAGAGAATGTTGTATTTAACCGGATAGCAAACTCAGTAGACACGCCTTCTGGATCAATCAGAACAATTCCTGCTCCACAGCCCTGATTACAGACAGAGCCATCCGTAAAGATCGTCCATCTCTTTAGTTCTTCGGGAAGGCCAGTCATTTCTTGCATGAAATCTGCCAAGGCCTGAGCTTTAATCGCTGTTCTGGTTTCAAAGCTGATATCAAATTCACTTAGCTCGATTATCCATCTGACCAGTCTTCCCGACGCCTCTGGCTTATCCATGACCGCCTTTAAAGGCAAATTCGTTCGTACAATTATACTATGCGAAAGGAAATACGGACGTAATTTCCGGGCCGTTCCTACGAGGGCCAGTACTGCCCGTTCCACCTCTACGTACCTTACTTCGGCATCCTGTAAGACCTTGCTCCAGTAATAGACTGGTTTCTGGATCTTCCCCTCTTCCCGCAGTAAGACAGAACTGACTGCCTGTTGCCCTACTGATAAAGTACAAAATGAGGGGTTCTCCTCGGACAGGCTTTGTTAGCAAGGTCATGCTAGCCAAATGCTCCTTTAATGCGATAAATGCCTCCTCACACTCATCACTTCCACTGAAATCTCGCTCTCTTCCTCAGAGCTTGAAAGAATGGTAAACTCCTTTCTGCAGACCTGGACACAAATCTACTTAATGCGTTTAATACGCCCCGCTAAGCATTGCATCTCCTTCACATTCCTAGGCGCCGCATGTCCATAATTGCTCTGACCTTCTCGGGATTTGCCTCGATACCCTTCTCCGTGACCATGTAGCCCAGGAATTTGCCAGCTCTAACCCCGAATGCGCACTTCTTGGGATTAAGCTTCATCCTATACCGTCGCAGAGTATCAAAGGTTTCCCGCAGGTCTTCCACATGTGATGTTGCTTTCACGCTTTTGACCAGCATATCGTCCACGTAAACTTCCATGTTTCGCCCAAGTTGATTCTTAAACATCTTATCAACCAAACGTTGATAGGTGGCTCCTGCATTTTTCAAACCGAAAGGCATCACAACATAGCAATACGTCCCCTTTGGGGTAATGAAGCTGACCCGCTTCCAATCATCTCTAGCCAGTCTGATCTGGTGATACCCCTGGGATGCATCCATCATACTTAAGAGCTCACATCCAGCAGTAGAGTCGACGAGCTGGTCGATTCTAGGTAAAGGATAGTGATCTTTCGGGTCAGTATAAGCCAGGATTGGCTAAGGACGGATGTCCTGAAATTTGCCTGACCTGATTGTCAGTATAAGCCAGGATTGGCTAAGGACGGATGTCCTGAAATTTGCCTGACCTGATTGTGATTGTCAGTATAAGCCAGGATTGGCTAAGGACGGATGTCCTGAAATTTGCCTGACCTGATTGTCAGTATAAGCCAGGATTGGCTAAGGACGGATGTCCTGAAATTTGCCTGACCTGATGATTGTCAGTATAAGCCAGGATTGGCTAAGGACGGATGTCCTGAAATTTGCCTGACCTGATTTGCAGTATAAGCCAGGATTGGCTAAGGACGGGTGTCCTGAAATTTGCCTGACCTAATTGTCAGTATAAGCCAGGATTGGCTACGGACGGAAATTCGCCTGACCTGATTGTCAGCATAAGCCAGGATTGGCTACGGACGGTTGTCCTGAAATTTGCCTGATCTGATTATCAGTATAAGCCAGGATTGGCTAAAAGCGGATGTCCTGAAATTTTCTTGACCTGATTGACGGTTAAGCCAAAACTGGATAAAGACGGTTGTCCCTGACTTTATCTAACATGAAGTATGGGGTCCATGTCAATAGGCTTGATCTCCTGATCTGGATGTCAAGAGCCATAAAATGGGCCTGCACAGACAGACCTGACCTGTCGGTCTGCAAGAATGTATGAATACGCTGGACTGGACTAAAATACAGAACCTTCAGAGGTAAAATGCTCAACAATTAACAATACTGTGCATAAATTGAACGATTAAAAGATGGATTAACAGAGCAAGTATAGAGAAAGAAACTAGCGAAGTCCGTATACTATCGCACCGGCTGCCTACACCTTTTCAAAGAAAAGGTTGGCAACTTTGATTACAGGAGATTGCAGGGATAACACTGAAAAAATAAAAGCTACGATATTTAGCTATGAGAGGGTCTCTGGTCTGAAGCCAGAGCTCGACGAACACGCCAGAGTTCACGCTCTATTTTGTGCAGGCGGCGGCGATATTTATCAGAACGATCGACAAGCATCGGAACTTCGCCCGCGGCAGCAGTCAAGCGACCTATCGATTCGGCCAGGTCCGCCTTCTCTTCTTGAAGTTGGCGGTTAACTTGCCGGAGTTCAGCCCACTCTCTTTTGTAGAAACGTTTCTTCTGGCGTTTCCTTTCCAACAGTCGATAGAGGTAACCAACTTTCTCCTTGAGCGCGACCAGTTGGTCAGAAAGCTTGAATTTCTCCACAACTAGGGAGATGTTTTTTCTCTTCATCGCATTGAGTTCTTCAATCAGAGGAGAGGAAGACATTTTCAGATTGATTGATGATGAATAGTGAAGACATGAACGTATTTAAAATGAAGATGCGTGTAAAAGGAATCAAAAGGTACTAGGGTTCCCAGAAAATCAGGAAACCCTAAAAATCCAAGAGTCGCAACAAGACAAAGAACATTAATTGACATTAAGTAAAATAGTCTGAAATACAAAACACGCATCAGAAAATGACAGACCAGCCACACAGGCAAAAACATCAAGTCTATCTAAAAATACAACAAAGGCACGGAGAGCTACGGCTCTGCATCCAGCTCTGTGGCTAGCTGTTCCACCACATCTTCAACCAGGGCACCGGGGGATGTTCCACCTGGCAACTCACCCAGACCAGCAAAGGTTGGGGAGGGAGAAGAGTCAAGGATAGCCAGGGCAAGATCCTGGCCTGGATGAGATGCAACAGGAGGAGGAGAGTGGAAGAGAAAAAGGATGTGCTCCGCGAACTCCGTAGCCTCAGCAAGGTGCAAACAGTCTTGCTCCCGGGCATAAACGAAAGAAGCAGGCTCAGGAGGATTTTTCAGTGGAAGGTCCCGATTAAAGATAGCGCTGGGGTCAGCTGCATTGGTTGCACTCCACTTGGCTTGCTCGTCAAGGGCAAAGTAATAATAGCTCATGGCCTCGGGAAGGAGCAAGTCATAGAGCTCTTTGGAACCCAGGAAAGCCCTCTTGGCCTCCTCTCTAGCCAACTGAATTAACCTTAGGCCCTCTTCGGAGCCTAGAAATTCCATCCTCCACTCTACCTTGGCTTTGATCAAGGACTCGTCCGTTAAACTGAGAGCTTCAGCTAAGGCTTCGTCCCTCCACTCAGCACGAGCAGTCTCGATCATCTTCGTCTGCGCTTTACGCATCTCCTCCATTTCGGCCCTTGCTTTCTTGAGTTTCTCTCTCAGCTCTCCCAGCTCTTCCAATTGCCTTTTTAGCTGCACTCCTGTTTCCTTGGCAAGAGTCCTGATGCGCTCCATTTTCAGGACGAGCTCCTTGTTCTCCTTAACCACATCAAACTGGATCAATGATCTAGACATGGGGGTGGCTAGAAGGGCCTTCTTGGAGATAGCCTAAAAAAAAAAAGAAAGAGAGAGAGAGAAGAAGAAGAGAAAGAAGAAAAAAATTTTTAGCACAGAAGCAAATTATATGACATGGATAAGAGAAACAAAATTTTACCCGGGCTTCATCCTGACACCACGACTCCAGCAGCTGGTGATCCGTCATTCTTTCCAAGTCCGATTGGTCTGCTAGTAGCATTTACCGGAGCAGGTATTGCACGGCAGTCTCCCCCGAACAGTTGGCGGTTTAATTAATCGGGGGTGGACCGCTGCGAGTACCAGCAGAAGGGGCATTATGAGCTGAGGAGACTAGAGCACGACCACTGGGGGTTGTGCGTGGCCTCTTGGACAGAGGAAGTGTATCTTCCTCTGAGGTAGGAGAAGAGGTTCTGGCGAGGGCAGGTCGCGAAGGCAGTGGAGCAGAACTAAAGCTGATTTCTGGGAGGGAATCCTGAGCGAGATTGGAAGGTCCCACCCCTTGCTCAACAGCCCTGGAAGGTTCACTGGCTTTCCTCTGGACTGCCTCGATCATCTCGCGCATCATCTTGTCTGAAAGCACCAAAAAAGAGGGTTAAAAATAAAATAAACAAGCAAGACAAACCTGGAAGGAGAGAAACTATACCGATCTCTTTGGTTAAAGGGGTTGTTTCTGACTCATTGTTGAAAAAATCCAAGACAAAGGGAAGGAGAAGGTCAGTCACATGGAGAGGATTCTCATTTAAAGTAGAAATGATTTTCTTTATACGGGAAGACCTGTTGGTTGAGGACAGGGGAGGATATGAAGGTAATCCTTCAATAAGCTTAGGACTAAAACCCCAGTCCTCACTACAATAAACAAAGAAGAATTTCTTCCTCCAGTCCTTGTTGGAAGTAGGAAGTTTAAATAAAAAGTGAACTCCGGGTAGGGCCGTTAAGTAAAAACAACCCGGAAAAGAGCTTTTCGCTTGGAAAAGCTGGAAGAAGGTATGAGCGGAAGGGTCCAAACCAGCATAACGCATGGCCAGACTATAACAGACCATGACGCGAAAGGAGTTAGGGGTAAATTGAAAAATGGGTATTTGATATATTTTGGCTATTTCCAGCATTAACGGATGCACAGGAAGGCGTAGGCCTGCCTGAAACTGGTCTTGGTAAAAGGTTAACCATCCAGCTGGCGATTGACAGGCCAATATACCCGCCGGAGGGCAATAAGTGTCAAAAGGATCGGAGATTCTGTGTTTATGGAGGATTTCCTCCACCGTCCTTTTACTCAGGATGGAGGTAATTTTGGGGTGATCGGCGGCGGCTGGAGGATATTCTAGGCCGCCGGAGGAGGAGGAAAGGGCAGCCACCGTCGTGGCTGCCGAAGAAGAGATAGATAGAGAATCAAAGTCCCCCATGGGTGAGTCAGTTAGAAGAGGGGAAGGTAGTATCGCCGCCGTGGGAGTAGCCGGCGGCGAGGAGGCATTATGAGGAGGAACGCTAGAAGACGACGCCATTCTAAAGAAATTAAAATGAGATCAAGGGCTAAGAGAGGTACCTGGCCTGTAAAAGATTGCCGAAAAAGTCAAACTGAGAAATTTGAATCGGAGAGGATCACCAGAAATTCCGAGAGAGAGAAGGGAGGCTTGAGAGATTTAGAGAACTAAAAAATGCAAAGTGAGAAGTTCAGCAGGAAATAAAAGGAAATAAGATAAAATTCAAAAAATGAGAATCGATAAAAGCGGGATATGAAAAGATCCTCACATTTAATGTTGGTAGATGAACAGTACCCTATGCGGCGAGCTGGAACGCCAACCGCTCTAGGATAGGGCTAACGTGGCAGCACTGGAAAAGGCGTGAAAATAAAATAATGGCTTTGGGAAATGGACCGGCACCATTAGCGCCTATAATTAGGCTTCAGAGAGGATTTCTTGGGGTCCGTGCAAAGCATGGATAATGGACCTGTAGGTCCTCATTTTTGACGAACACCCTTGGAGTACATCAGTTCTACCCCAATACCCGTAGGGGGGAGGAGTTGATGGGGTAATAACTTGGTCAGACCTAATTTGGGGTAGACCTGATTTGGAAGATCTGGAGTAGTACGAAGAAAAACAAGAGCGGCTTAGCCTAAATGAGTGTCTGGCCAGACCTGTTGGGAAAATAGGATACCAGGAAAGATGGGAACAGCTGGGAACAACTCTCCTTTTTTCCTGAGCTGAAAGAAGCGCTCTACCGGAAAATAAAGGAGGAAGACCTGTTTTCCTGACTCTCAAATAAGGAGACAAGTGGGACCACTTGTCAGAATTGGTTGCGTAACGGCCCGTGATTCGCCGCATGTGCTCCTAGGATCCCGGCTGGGGTCCCCACTAAGAAAATTATAAATATCTCAGCTTCAAAGCTGAGGGAGGTATGTCATTCCCCAAAAAACATTCCTTCTTATTTTCTGGAAAACACCTCAAACGCTTACTGACTTAAGCATCGGAGAGGTTTCCACCGGAAAACCCCCTGTGGTCCTTTCTAATCTGTTTTTGTGGTGTAGGTTTAAGAAGCTCTGGGGCTTTCAAGTGTTATTCAGGCAGTTCACTTTTTGGGTTGAAACAGAAATAGAAATCAAATTCCGTCTAAATGACGGAACAACAAATGTCTCATCAAGATCCAAGTAATTTCTAGTCTTTAACAATAATCTAAATTTCCCTATTGCTTCAACTTCAACTTTCTTGCCATCGTCCACATAGATGTATCTTTCACCATCACTTGGCTTTCGACAATGGAAGCAACCCTGCATAGATACACTGATGTGTGTTGTTGCACCGGAATCTATCCACCATGTGTGTCTAGGTACCGACGTTAAATTTACCTCCGAACAAACCAAATTAAGTAGTATAGCATCTTCCTTATCATTCTTTTGCTTAAATACCTTGCCCTTAAATTTGGAAGTTGAGGCAATATTGGCACTTTCAGTATGAGACATTTCCATAATGTATTCCCTAATATTTCCATTACTTCCATACCTCATTGAGATCAAATTTGTCAAGAGTGTACCAACTTTAGTCTTTTCGTTCTTGACGAACCTTTTCTCAATATCAGCAAGGAGTTCTTTAGCTGTAGTGATCTTCTCAGACATAGTGCCCCTAAATACTTCTGGAATGGCTTTCTTCAGATCATCATACACATGCGATCCGGTTTCTCCCACCTTTCCACATTCCTCTTTTCATCCGCATTACTTTTATTCGTAAGAGGTGGTGGGGAATTAGCCCTTATCGCAAGGTCGAGATCCATGACTCCGAGAACTATTAAAAGATTCTCTTGCCATGACTTGAAGTTTGTGCCATTTAGCATAGGTATAGAGTTGATGCTTGCAGTAATATTAGCAGGAGTAGATATAATTGAATTTAAAGAAAATAAACTTATCATGCTCATGTAAAATAAACTTGGAATACAAAAAATAAACTCAAATAAAAGGTAAATACCCATCTCAAGGTATCGACACTCCGTCAAAATCTCATCTTTTGACAAGAAATTAACTTGTAATTTACATTTTGGCACAATAATCAAACATTGATAATAAGAACATATCAAACAATGAGTCTTCCTTTTGGCCGATTCATTGCTCATATGTAAAACCAAATAATCATCACACGTTTACTACCGCAATTGAACATATAATTATGATAAATATGAATATTCCTTTTGGCCAATGAATATTCACATAGATTACATGCACACAGCCTTTTATATCTTGAAATAAATTAATCTCCAAAAGAGAGGTCACTTTTATGACATTGTTGCTTCAATTAATATATCTCAAAATATATAAAACCATACCAATATTTGAATTTAAAATTTAAACTCTAAGACCAAATTAAATTTAGGATTTTATTTTGAGGTCAATTTATAAATAAATCTTAATTCAACCTCAAAATCAAATTTTTTAATCCCAAAGTTTACTAATCATGCAAATGGGCTCAAAATTTAAAAGATTTTTAGTGAAAATGCAAATTTTCAAAATTTTCTGCATAGCCAAACAACCCTTAACAACTTTCTGAAAGTTCTAGGGTCCTTTCTGCAATTTTCAAAATTCTTTAATAATTAGAGAAATGCCATTCTAGACTTAAAACAGTTTTCTGAAAGTTTCTTAGTGTCAAAATGTAATTTCAGAAAGTTTATGGGCAGCCTTTTAGTTTTCCAAAAGCTTAGGGTAAATCTGTGATTTTCATAAATCTCTAAGATTACAATTAGGCCCAAAACTATATCAAATCCTCAAAATCATTACCCAAGCCCAAAATTTAATTTAGGGCATTCAATTCGAGCATCGTCGGCCACCACCACCGGCGTCAAACTTTGCCCCATGAAAAGACGAAGCCGCCGGAAGCATAGGCCCGCCGGAAAAGCTCCCGGAGCTACTGGAATCTGGGCTCGAAATCCGAACGGCCAAACCGAGTCCCAGGATCGTAACCTGGCTCTGAATCTTAGCGAAAACCATCGCTATAATCGAGAAACCATCATATTAAATTATTAAGAATCATAAGTTAGTTTACGGAAGCGTACCTGAATCCATAAGCGATTGAATTTGAGGTTTGATCTTCTAGGCAATACATATTAAATCCTTTTAGAAAATACTTTAACTTTCTCTATATGTTCTCTTCTGACGGTGGGATGTAGAATAGAATGATATATGATTATCTTGATATGTATGACCTAGGGACCATAACCCTTATATACTTGAGTTATTAGGGTTTACTTAGTTTAGCCCATCATTAAAATAGATAGCCCATTGAGTATCTACACATTAAAGGCTCACACCCTATTAAAATATATTTTAACTTTATTTGATCACTTTTAACTAGGCTTCCTTATTTGACAGTTCACAATATATAATTATTTCACATATAAGCCCAATGTTGGATTAAAGATCCAACAATGATTTGTTAAATAACCTACAATTTTGCAATACACATAACAACGTCCAAATGCATGAAATATAATTAAATCGGGTTGTTTATGCACAATAAAAACCATATTTATCAACTCCCACAAACTTAATCACTGGTAGTCCCGAACAATGCATCTAATCCATAACCATGCTAAGGAAATCAGATATAAAAGATACAATTTACAAGAAAATTATGAAACTATAATAAAAAAACTAAAGAGTCTTAACTTCCAAGCCTCATGAATCCTCCAAACTCTGAATGAGGTTTACCAAATTCATAAACGAAGTTGTTCACAACCTCACAATATATGAAATATCACTCATCACTATGCTAGAATCAATTCAAAATATTTGCTTAAACCATAGGTTTGCCCTTTGCACTAGATATCCACCATGCACAAGGCAAATACATGTGGTTTGTGAATCAAATAGGGCTTTCTAAGGGTTCTAATGTACGCTCTTTGGTAAGGTAAGGATCATTTGGAAAAAAGCGACTATAATATGAACAAATGTACAAAAATACAACAAATATCTCCGAACATTTAAACTTATGATATGTTTCCCCTCATCCAATAAACCTAAGTTAATTTATAAACCAAAGACTTTGCATCATAGGCCAACCAACCAATTGCACCTAACCACTACATTTCTAGTAATAAATCAAAGCTTTTATACTTAAGTCTTTTCATCTTATTGTCAAAGTTTCTCTTTTGTCTTTCTTTTTTCTTTCTTTTTTTTTTTTTTTTTGAGGGAACCTTTGACACCTAAATTATTTACAAAGAACAATAACAAATCCCTGCACCAATAACACTTCATTCAACCAACATAAACAATTCTACTCTTATCAAAAAGTAACAACTCATACTCACTTTCCCGATAAAAAATAAAATAGAACAAAATTAACTCGTAATTATGTGGCTAACAAATAAAAGGATAATACGCTCAAAGATGCTGTCTAGAGGTTATTTTACTTTTGGTAGATATTTATTCATAGATGCCTAAGAGGGTGTCAAAAATTGCACTGATCATATTCATAAATCACACGCGTTAAGGCCTCGACCAAGACTAAGGAAAGTTCATATTAATAAAGACACTCTAAAGATATAAAAAATTATATTTTATATGGCTATGAACTCACCTGTTATGTCAAATGAATACAACAAATGAAATTCAGAAAGCTTTCACTAGTTTTAAAGAGTTTGTTATGAATCCTCGACTCAAACACTAAACTCCTAAATTTCCAAATCAAGTTAAAATAAATCCTCAATTGAGCATATGATTTCACATCCCATTTGAACGGACATGACTCGGCTCTTCTAAAATCCTAAAAATAAAATTAAAGTCGTAAACGTGCTAAAATGATAAAAATTCTAAAATACAACTACATTATGCAAGCAAGGAAAGGCAACAAATTGAGAACTAGAGTTATAATACGTATAAAAGACCATAATTAAAAGGTGGATGATGCTTTAGGCACCAAAACGTGCTTCTGAGAACCTTATCACCTTGGTTATTCACCCTCGAGTCACCAAGTGGAAAACCTACATTACTTTCGTCTTGAAACAAAGTATCATTGTAGATATCAAAATCATCATAAGCAGAAAGAGACGATATATTATGAGATTACCTAGGTGAGGAGATTTATTGTAAACACAATTATCCACATATTATACTAACTTACACTCCTAAACATCATCACTCTCAAACCGTGACTCTCTATAAATGGAAAACACGGTTCTCTCATCATTCACCTTTAATGTGATTTCTCTCTTCCTCACATTGATCGACGCTCCACTCGTGGACAAAAATAAATGTCCAAGAATTAATGAGACATTTTTATGATCCTACATAACCAACACCACAAGATCCATAGGGAAAATAAAATCATTAATTTTAACTAAACACCCTCTACAATACTTATCATATAAGTCACAGACCTATCCACCATTCAAGCACAATCATAGTGAGCTTGATAGTCTCGATCAATAACAGTGGCATCAAAATTGATGCTATCTCCTAAATCACACAATGCCTTTTCAAATAATATGCCACAAAGATTCCAAGTGGTCGTAAGACTTCCCAAATCCTTTCACTTTAATGGAAACTTATATTAAATCACCACACTGCATTCTTTAGTGAGTTCACCATCTCGTACTCCTTCAACCTCTACTTCTTTGATATCACTTCTTTCAAAAACTTTGCATAGTTTGGCATCTATTGCAAAGCATCAATAAAAGGAATATACGGATTTTTCTAATATCAAGTACTTTACCAATTGATCATCAAATTGTTTATTTGTAAACACTGCGGAAAAGGCAAAGTACTAAAAGGAGTAAGGAAAGTAGGAGTATACTTTTTATTAGCCCCTTTTGCGTTCTCTACTTGTGGCTCTTCCTCGTCAACTTATTTCTTGATCACTTTTTCCTCCTTCGTGACTCTTTAGGGTTTCTCACCTGTCCTCATCGGTCCCTCGTACTCTTTACCACACCAAAGCATAGCATTACTCTTTTGGGTACACACCTGTATTGCTTGTAACTAGAACCCTTAGATGTTGGTTTCCAATTAGGGTCAACAACTAGGAAATTTGCATCTCTAGCACTTTCAAATGAGAAAACACCATCCTAGTGTTGTGAATCATTTCTTCTATTCGATCCTCATTAAAATCCAATCGTTATTTCGTTCTACACCTAAGAGCAATGATCAATTTTTCTTGGCTCATCTTCCTCTCTCGATTATTACTTTGATAATTATATTAACCCTATTCAAATAATTCATATCATTAAACGCATTTCGAATGACAAGCCCGTTTATTTGGAGATTATGTGTTTCCGCATTTTAAGATATCATCACCTCAATTTTACTATTTATGATAGCCTATTTGACTGCAAAAACATTCATTGTCTCACTCTCATTCACCACTACCACTTTTTTCACGATGGATTGCTCAACCAACTACTTGTAGCTATTAGCTGCCATCTCTTCTGAAACCTTGTTAGTTATTTTCTCTAACAAGGCTCCTCCTGATGAAGTAAGCATCCACCATCACATTCATGTGACCGTTCAACCTATTGTAGAAGTAATAAATTTGTTGGTCTTCGGGAAATCCATGTTGAAGGCATTTCCTCAATAACTCTCAGAATAATTCCCAACCCTCATGTAGTAGTTCTCCAATGAATTGGCAATACCTAGTTATCTCGCTCCTTAACTTCAGAAGTTTAATCACATTGTCCGGAACATTTCACCTCAAAAAAGTCAGAGTTTGCTGATAGGTAGAACCACAGGAATCGATTTACTGACGAGTTTGCTGATTGGCAGCACCCGTCAACATTTCTAGATTTGGTACTGGTATGGTAACAGCATGCTACCCGTCAGCAATCCCTTGGGCTTCAATGAAAAATCGTCAGCATTTGTTGATGGGTGCGGTGCTGTCAGCATATGCTGACGAGTTCCAATCTGTCTGTATATGTTGACAGGTGTAGCCCATTAACAATTTCAAATTATGCTGATGGGTCTAAAGTGCCAGCTTTCTCATAATTATATTTTTTAATTTTATTTATTATTTATTACTTGTATATGTGTCATAAATAATAATCAAATACAAAACTTAATTTGCATGTCTTAAAAAAATTATAAAATCAAATATAAAATACAATTAATTAACATATGCTATTGTAGAGTTTTAATAAACTATCAAAAATAAAGTTATGCTCCTAACACTACTACTCTATAAAATCATCTGGAGAACTGCCTGAAGGATCAGAGGGAGGCTGTCGACATTGCGCTCTCATCACGGTGGCTTCCTCCATCACCTGCTGACGGAGAGTCATCTGCAACTCGATCTGCTCACGTGCATCCTCCTCGAGCATTGCCTGGAGCTGCTATTGATGTGCCTACTTGTTCGCCTTGAGCTAACTCTGGACCTTGATCTTCGAAACATCCATCCGCGACTGGATCTCCATGACAAGAGCATCTGGAGCAGAGGAGGTACCACATCTATAAGTCTTCGAATCCAGAAAAACTCATACGCATCCCGTGCCAAATCGCCAACCCTTCTTCACTCTGATGTCTCTAGATAGACCTCGTCCTCATTAATGTCAGCAGGATCCTATGATGAGGCATGTCTCTCCTCTAGACGTCTCTAATACTCCTCCTGTAATATTTTGATTGATGTATAATTACTGTTACGAGGATTAAAAATGAGTTTTAGATATATTTAATATATATATATATATATATATATATATATATATATATATATGTATATATATGTATGTATATTGTTGAATTTTAGTGGTGATGGAAATGTAAGGGGTTTAATGCTTGGTATTATCAGAATTTCGATTGATTATAGAGATCTATGTGTTTTTAGCTTGAGAAAATATAAGAAAAACGGAAATAAGCAAAAACAAATTATAAAATTACGACAAACTATGAAACGTAAATGCAAGTATTTCGTATGCCTCGTGCGTATGCCCAAATAAAACCATAAGCAATAATGAAAATAAGCAATGAAAAGCAAAGTTTCACCAGGTACAAGCATGAAAACCTAAGGTACAACTATGTATGCATGATCATAAAAACTCAAATAATGCAAATTAACAAAAATCGAAAGCATCAATGGAAAGTGCAATAAAATTTGATGTGAAAGTTTAAATTTTTACAAAAAATAACAAGAAACAAAGAGTAGATCTAGGATTCAACATAAAACCATGCATGAAAATAAAATTCAAAATAAAGCATATGAAATAATCAAAATAAAAACGATCAAGGACTCGATCTATGTTCTTGGTGTGTCACTCACTTAGATTCCATAGCCAATTCACAGGATCTAACAATAAGAGCTAAGGCAAAATGCATAAATTGAAGAACAAGCATGAAATTAAAGGAAAGCTTACTTGAATTAAGGAAAGGAACAACAAACTTGAATGAAATAGCAAAAATAAAATCCAAGTGATGACTTGAATTCTTGTTGAGCTTACAAACTCAAAGAAAAGCTTGAAATTAGATCTAAGAACTAGAGAGAGAAAATAGATCTAAAAACTAGAGAGAAAAATTTAATCTCAAACCCATGCAAGGGTTGGGTGGAGAGTTCTTTTTTTACAAAATAAGAGAATGGTCCTATTTATACTAGGTTTAATTGGGATAAATGGGCCGAATTAGTCTTAAAGGCTTGGATTTACCGGGTTTGACCAAGTTTGACCGGAAATAGCCTTGCTAGCCACTTGGTTGGCCTTTTTGATTGATTTGGCTCGGGAAAGGGTGCGTGTGCGCGGGCATAGGTGAGCTTAGCTCGGCAGATGTCGGCAGCTGGGCGCTGCTAAGCGGACGTGCCTTGGCGCTGGGGCTGGTGTTAGTATTGGCGCTGGGGGCGCGACATTTGGCGAGGCAGGATGTCGGTCTTGGCAAGCACTTGGGCGAGCGCCAGCGGGCGCAGATCCTGGCGTCAATGTTGGTGTGGATTTTGGCAAGCGCACTGGAAAGGCGTGGCGCATATGCTGGTGTGGGGATGGGCAAGCGCCAGCGTGCGTGGATTCTAGCGTCAATGTTGGCATTGGTTTTGGCAAGCGCCAGCGGGTGTTGATTCAAACTTTTCCGCACCTATTTTTATTTAAAGTTTTCAATTTTAAAAAGTTTGCCCACAAGAGAACGGGATCACTTGTAGGTGGGTAAGTTGACTCGAGTCGATCTCAAGAAACATGCAATCGGAATCTCGAATAGTTGTTCAATCACAAAGTAACTTGTACAATTTGGGGGTTTTGTTTGTTTTGATTATCTAAGAATTTAAAACACATGGACATCAATTAAAACTAGGTAACTTTAACTAATTAATTGACAAGAAACATGTAAATTCAATCCAAGAAATCAATCTAAGAACTCAAATAAGAATAACTAGCATAAACAAAAGTAATTATCTAAAATGGAATGGAATCAATGATCAAAGTATACTAAATCTCTACTATCAAACATCAATAAAGCTAAACTAAGATGAAAGATTACGAATTCAAATATCAAAAGTAACTAAGGTTCAAAACATAGAATAATTCAAGAACAATTATTAAAAAGCTACTACTTAATAACATAAATTAATCTAAGAAAGTAATTAAAGAGTTTAGAATACTTATTGAAACTAAGAAGTGCAGTAAATTCTCCAGAGAAAATGCGTAGATCTTGGCCGAAAATCGAATCATGAACTAAAGATTGGAACTTGGAACTTGTGACTCTTCAATCTTCGATCTTTATCATCTATATTGATATGGGATGTGAAGGTGTGCTATTTTTTAGCCTAAGGACCGAGAATAAGGTTATGGTGGTGTTTTGTGTGTCTTGGGACGGATTAAGAGAGGGGTTTATATAGTTTTCCCTTGTCTTGGTGTACAAGTTAGGGTAAAAATTCGTTTTTGGGCAGGTAACGGTAAGACTTAGCAGTAGGAGTTACTGCTAACTATACCGTTAACCCTCTCTGAGTAGTCTCTGTCCATTCGTAGCGGTATTGATAGCGGTAAGAAAGTAATCGTTAAGTTCATCGCTAACCTCTCTGTCACTTCGTAACAGTGTAACTAACGGTATAAAGAAATCGCTAAAGTCATCGTTATCTTGGTCTGGGAGCTCTCTGCCCATCCTCAGCGGTAAGGTAATGATGATGGTAACGGTTATAGATACAGTTAACTCCCACTTTCTGCAACTCCTTAGCCGAAAATCTCGATTCTCATCTTCTACTAATTAAACGTCATCCCTTAAGCACATAACTCTTCCGGTTACTCAGCTATAAGATGAAAAACATAAAATAATCACCTATTTGCATCAATTTAGATCATAATATGGTAAAATAAGCTGGAAGTATAAATATACGAAATTAAGCTTAAACTACCCAACTTATACCAAAAGTAATAAAAAAAACTTACAAAAATACTAATAAAAACAAAGACAAATATGTGTTAATCAACTACCCCATGTTTATTGGTTTGTTCTTCCTCTAACGAATGATAGTTTCAAAGAATAACAAGAATGAAAAGAAGCTCAAGCAAAAAGACGTGTAGTGCTACATAGAAAATTTTGAAAATATAGATACATGCAACGGAACTTCAAACACTCCACCCTTATTGCATTGTCGCTCCAAAATCAAAATCATGCTTCCTCACAAAGGGTAATTTATAAATGTACGCTCAAGCACTTGATTCGAACTTTTTGTACCTACTTTTATTAAATTTGTCAATATTAAAAAGCTCGCCCACAAGAGTACGGGATCGCGTGTAGGTTGATAAGTTGAACCGAGTCGATCTCTCGAGGAAAACTAGATTCGGAAGTATTTCTTGTGTTTGTTGTTCACGAATAAGAAATAAAAATAAAATCCTAATAACACATAAAAAGAATAAATTGATCTAAACAAAGAATAATAAAATCAAAGGGTTTTGAAAAGTTTAGGAAATCAAGGGTTCTAGAGCTTCGAATCGTTTCCACGATCTATTGGGATAAACCCAATTGATGGTTCATGACGATTCTAAGCTCTAGACCCATAAGATCTAGCCAATGAATCTCATCAATCTTATCATCACAAAACCAACACAATCAATTATACAATTCATCATACAAGTTTGAGGGTTTGTTTGTTTTGATTGAATTATTCTAAATTAACTAGCAAGCAAGAATCGAAAGCATAAGAACTAATTAAACTAAATTAACGAAAGGAATTAAAGACTTACTAATTAAACTATGACGAACAGCAGTGTTTCGGTGTCGACATCTTGAATCTAAGCTATCTAATCTATCTAAGAACTAATATAAACTAATCTTAAGCTAGAGATTTAAAACTAAGAAATTTAAAGAGAAACTAAGAAAATAAATGGCACTCGTTGGGATTGCCAGCCCCTAAAAGGCCTTAGAAACCCTAAGAATATGATTGTGTATGTTAAAAAACGAAATACATAGGGTATTTATAGTTGTGGGAAGTCTTGGGCAGTAAGAAACCCTAAAAACGCGTTTCTGGGCAGCCACGTCGATTGGGCGTCGACTGACGCGGTTCGGATCGACGCGACAGAGAGTTCGTGGACATTTTCGACGATCAGGGCTACTATAACGATTCTTACGTCGACCGATGTAAACTGGTCGACACTGGCGGACTGGTCGGCAGGTGTGCGCAGCGCTCGGCAGGACTCGACAGGTGTGCATCGGCCAGGGCTACTATAATGGTTCCAGATGGATAACCATTATAGAAAGTCGACAGTTTCAAATTCCTCAAATCGCAGCCTGTTTTCGCTGAAACTCTACTCGTTCGCCCATCCTTGACTAAGTACAAACCATAAATCTTCAAAATACCTAAAATAAACTTAAAATTAATTAGTTATAATTAAAATACGATAAAATAAGTTGGAGATAAGAAAATATGAAATTATGCTCAATCTATCCAACTTTCACAAAAATCAACAATGAAAACGCGCTAAAATACTAACTAAAATCAAGACAAATTCATGTTAATCAGCTACCCCACGCTTTATTGGTTTGTTCGTCCTCGAACAAACGATAATTTCAAAGTATAACAAGAATGAAAATAAGTTCAAGCAATGAGTAGTGCTATGCTACATACATAATTTTGAAAATATAGATACAATTCACGCAATGTCAAACACTCCACCCTTATTACATTGTCGCTCCAAAATCAAATTCATGCATCCTCTTAAAAGGGTAATATATATGGGTGTTCGCTCAAAGCACTCAAGCATTGCTGCATAGGACGTGTATACGCTCAAATCATATAAATACATGCACAATTAATAAGCACAGAAAATCAATCTCTTTTTAATCGCAAATTAAGTGTTTTATCGAACTAAGAATCGGAAAAGGTCTTTTCGGGTTGTAATGTAAGGCTCTTTGGACGGGTATGGAATATATAAGACGTGTGGCTAAATAACTCACCAAACCTAATCTAATCACGAATCAACTTGCTTCACCTCGTTCAAAAATAAAAACCTCACTAAACACTCATAACTTAGCCTTTAAACATAGGCTATTTCTCAACTCGTAACTCTAAAACCGTCTTGTTGCTCAAACCACTTAAATGAAATTGAAGCTCATAATACGCTTCTTCTTTTCAACACAACTCTTGCCCTCTAATCATTAGTCTAAATAAACATATAATAAACACAAGCCTTTATTAGCGCGTAGGCATTGACTTAACACGATCCAACTAGACTCACCATCCTTCTTTTTTTTCCTTTTTTTTTTTTAATTTGCCCCTTTTCTAATTTTATGGGATCTTTTTCTTTTTTTTTTTTTCGGATGGTGGTCTTTTATTAAAAAAATTAATAAAATCATAAATTCCTAATAAATATTCCAAAACACTAATAACCAATAAAAATTAACGAACTCCTACCCCACGCTTTTAATGGGTTTGTAGGGGTCAACTCAATAAAATCACTCAGAGCTATAGGTGTGGATAATTTGGCTATGATTGGCTCATTCGGAATTTATAGTGGCTGAGATATATGGATATGGCCGGAATAGGGTTTTATCTGTGCCTTAACCTCATTTTCAAAGTCAACTACACCCAGCGGTTTCAAAGAGATATCAAATCAAAACTCATTCAATTACATGCACTGATGATAAACACTCAGGCTACTCATAGGATTTTTGCATGAAAAAGTTTTGAATTGACGCTGCTTATAAGTTTTACGAATTCAATTGCGTCCAAGTACCATTTTACAATATATAAATAAGAGTTTTTTTAAAAAATATTATGCACTTATACACGCTCAAAGACAAAAACATCAAATCAAACTTAGTTAACTTGACAGGCAAGCCATACAAACACAATTCAACGCAGAAATAGCAATCAATCACGTCAAAATCTTCAAATTTTTGCACAATTTTCAAATATAAATCATACTCAACCATCCCCACCTCTAAAAACTCAGCAATCCTCTGATTGCCATAAACGAGTATAAGAAAATAAAAGCAAGGGAGAAAGGGAATAAGAAAACGTCCCTGGAAATAGTCGAGCTTCTCCAAAAAACTATGTGCAACCATCATTTCCCTCGAGTCTCGTGATTGGAAATGTCTTGAATAAAAACTGAAAGAGACAAAACAAACGAACGAAATAAAATAACTAGTAAAAAGAAAAGAAAACCAATACTTGGGTTGCCTCCCAAGAAGCGCTTGTTTAACGTCGAAAGCTCGACGCCTTCTACGAACATTGCTATCCTAGATCTAAGAAAAGGTGACGATCGTGCCACGCCTTAGTGTTCTCCAAATGTAAGAATAGGCAATGTATTCCTCCAAGGCGCGCATGGTAAGCAAATCGTAGAACAAAACATTAACTCACTTCGGGGGTCTAAAAAGCGAATAATCTATCACGATGAACATATCAACAACTAATTCAGGCACATGGTGATCCGCAATCTTCGGAAATATGAGGAAATCCGTTGAACAAATAGAAAGTCCCTCGTACACTCCAAACTCCTTCAAATCTTTGATATCTCCCTCAACACCCTGAAAAGTATTAAAATCTATATAATGGCATAGGGGAGGGAAATTTTGCTTGATTACCTCAACCACCATCTCATTCTCATCCTCGATCATGGGTGGCTCGATAAGAGGCTCGATCATTACATCCTTCTCGATAAACTCATCCACCACCTTTTCTACATTGGGCATCGCATCTCTTTCATTCTCAATGAGCTCCAGTGGCCGTGAATCTCCAACATCGCTTGGGTTCTCCAGTGGCAACACCTCCTCATAATCATCCATGAAATACTCGAAAAGCGCAAGAGGGGCGACCTCCACTACATCCCCAATTTCATCCTCTGTACACATCTCTTCCTCATTCGGCTCCATCGCATCATCCGCATAAACATTGAGAAAGCTCGAATTTGTAAGATCCACAATAAGCTCCAACGGCAATTCTCCCAAACGATCCTTCAAGCTTAAATCCTCAACATTCATGGTGGGCTCAATCACATCACAAAGTGGCATCTCGTCCTCCTTGTTTAATAATATGGCTATATTAGCCATCATTTCACCAAACATCTTCTCTATATTTGCCACACTTTGACGCATAGACTCACGACATTGATGCATAAACTCCGAAACTGGGTTCATAGACTCAACAGGATCATCTTCTTGCATGGGCAACGGAACAATGTCGTCTTGAGAACTAACAATCTTGCTTCTTGATCTTACTGCTCCACCACTAATGGATTATTTGGTTGGTAGGCTTCATTGCTCGGATAGGAAGGAATTATATTGGGATCATAACTTGCATAACTTTGGCCGGCGATAACATTCTCTTGTGGCTCACTGTCATACGATACTAAACATTCATTCTCCAAATGCCCTCGACATCCACAATGATCACATATTACATTAGGCATGTAGAACTTCCTCATGAATTTATCGCCTACTTCATACCACGTTCGCAGAGAATCGGGCTCCAACTTTAAGTACCATTTCATACCTTCTTCCACAGTGCAAAAGTGAAGAGTCGCATCTTCACTTGATCTCTTGTAAGCCCGTGAAGAGGAGAACTATCGGTGATGAACTCGTATTTTTGAATGAATTTAGCGCATCTTCGTTTGGACGTCCATAAAAAATCGGGAGATTCAATTGGTCGTACTTGTCGAGAAAGTAATTATTCATCGCGTTGCTCAATGGAATGGGCGATCGAAGTGCATGACGCCAATCGAACGGTGGTTCATCGTACGGATAATACATTTTTTGTAATAATAATTTTTTTAAGAAAAAATAATATTTTCGATTTTTTTAATTTTATTTTTCAAAAAATAAATATTTTTAAATTAAAAAATAATATTTTTGATTTTTTTTATTTTAAAAAGAAAATATATTTATATTTTTTTCTTTACGAAAAACGGTTTGATAAATCTTGAGTTTTGGTTGTAAACGAACCTTGCAAACACAACGCTCAACACACAAGATTAAACGCACCAGAGGAAAATAATAAAAATAAAATAAAGTTAAAAATCACAAATAAATACTAACGATAAACGAAATGAAATAAGAACACAAATAAGGATACGACGAACAAACACAAATATCACAACCTTTAGTTTTCCCCGGCAACGGCGCCAAATTTCAGATTCGAACTTTTTGTACCTATTTTTATTAAACTTGTTAATTTTGAAAAGCTCGCCTGCAAGAGTACGGGATCGCGTGTAGGTTGATAAGTTGAACCGAGTCGATCTCTCGAGGAAAACTAGATTCTGAAGTGTTTCTTGTGTTTTTTGTTCACAAATAAGAAATAAAAATAAAATTAAAGGGTTTTGAAAAGTTTAGGAAATCAAGGGTTTTAGAGCTTCGAATCGTTTCCACAATCTATTGGGATAAACCCAATTGATGGTTCACGACGATTCTAAGCTCTAGACCCATAAGATCTAGCCAATGAATCTCATCAATCTTATCATCACAAAACCAACACAATCAATTATACAATTCATCATACAAGTTTGGGGGTTTGTTGGTTTTGATTGAGTTATTCTAAATTAACTAGCAAGCAAGAATCGAAAGCATAAGAACTAATTAAACTAAATTAAAACGAAAGGAATTAAAGAATTACTAATTAAACTATGATAAACATCAGCGTTTCGGTGTCGAGATCTTGAATCTAAGCTATCTAATCTATCTAAGAACTAATCTAAACTAATCATAAGCTAGAGATTCAAAACTAAGAAATTTCAAGAGAAACAAAGAAAATAAACGGCACTCGTTGGGGTTGTCAGCCCCTAAAAGGCCTTAGAAACCCTAGGAATATGATTGTGTATGTAAAAAAATGAAATACATAGGGTATTTATAGTTGTGGGAAGTCTTGGGCAGTAAGAAACCCTAAAAAATGCATTTTTGGGAAGTCACGTCGATCGGGCGTCGACCAACGCGGTTCGGATCGACGCGACAGAGAGTTCGTGGACATTTGCGTCGATCAGTGCTACTATAACAGTTGTTGCGTCGACCGATGTAATTCGGTCGACGCGGGCGGACTGGTCGGCAGGTGTGCGCAGCGCTCAGCAGGACTCGGCAGGTGTGCGTCGGCCAGGGCTACTATTACAGTTCCAGAAGGATAACCGTTATAGAAATTCGGCAGTTTCAAATTCTTCAAATCGCGGGCCGTTTTCGTTGAAACTCTACTCGTTCACCCATTCTTGACTAAGTCCAAACCATAAATCTTCAAAATACCTAAAATAAACTTAAAATTAATTAATTATAATTAAAATACGATAAAATAAGTTGGAGATAAGAAAATACAAAATTATGCTCAGTCTATCCAACTTTCACCGAAATCAACAATAAAAACGCGCTAAAATACTAACCAAAATCAAGACAAATTCATGTTAATCAGCACTCAAGAATTTTTATAGGGACATGTTTACGCTCAAATCATCACAATACAAGCACAATAAGCAAGAACTGAAAATCAAAAACTTCTCCATCGCATTTAAGTGTGTAACTAACAAAGAATCGGAAAAGGTCTTTTGGGGTTTTAATGTAAAGCTCATTTGAAGGGTATGGAATATATAAGTCGTATGGCTAACTCACAATCTAACGTGATCAATAACTCACTCAACCTAATCTAATCGCGAAGCAATGTGCTTCACCTCGTTAAAAAATAAAAATACCTCACTAAATACTCATAACGTAGCCTTTAAATTTAGGCTATTTCTCAACTCGGAACTCTAAACCGACTTGTGCTCGAGCCACTTAAACACAACTCTTGCCTCTTAAACATTAGGCTTCATAAAAACAAATAATAGAACTTAAGCCTTTATTAGCGCATATGCAATAACTAAACAATTCAACTAGACTCACCATCCTTCCTTTTCTTCTATTTTTTTTATTTTCCCCTTATTATAGTTTTTTATGGGGTGTTTTCCTCTTTTTCTTTTTTTCGGATGGTGGTCCTTAAATACAAAAATTCATAAATTCCTAATAGAATTTCCAAAACTCTAATAACCAATAAAAATGACGAACTCCTACCCCACGTTTTTAATGGGTTAGTAGGGGTCGACTCAATAATATCACTCAGGGCTATAGGCATGGATAATTTGGCTATGATTGGCTCATTCGGAATTTATAGTGGCTAGAACTTATGGATATGGCCGGAATAGGGTTTTTTCTGTACCTTAACGTCATTTTCAACGCTAACTACACACAGCGATTTCAAAGAGATCTCAAAACAGAACTCACTTAAGTAGATGCAATGCCGATAAACACTCAGGCTACTCACTGGATTTTGCACAAAAAAGCTTTGAATTGATGTTGATTTTAAGGTTTTGCGAAATCAATTGCGTCCAAGTACCATTTTACAATATATAAGAATAATTTTGGAAAGTTTTATGCACTTATACACGCTCAAAGACAAGAACCTCAAATCACACATAGTCAACTTTGACAGGCAAGCCAGATAAACACAATTTAGCGCAGGAATAGTAATCAATCACGAGAAATTACTAATTATTATAGACCATTCAAATTGCACTTAATTAACGAAATACAAATCATACTCGACCCTCCCCCTCAAAAAAATCCGGCAATCTCCGAATTGCCAAAAGCATAAATAGTACGAGAAAGGGAAAAATAACTTCCCTGAAAAAGGTCGAGTCTCTCTAACTGAAATCGTGCAATCGCCCGTCGTCAAGAGTCTTGAAATTGTTCTTAAACCAAAAACTTCCAAAATACCAAAAATAACAAATAAAAGCAAAATAAAAAATAAAAACAAAAAATTAAAATAGTGTTCATCGGCATTAATAAAAACACAGAAAATCACTGCCACGGCTCATCAACAGACGGTGGAGCAGGAGACCATTGTCCCATAAAACGAGCAAAGTCTGCAGTCATCCTGGTCAGCATCTCCCTGTTGGCCTCGCTCACCTCTCTACCTTGGCGAGCCTCATCATGTCCCAATTGAGCCTCCCTATGCCCACGTCTAGCCTCCATTACCGCCATTCTCGCATTCTCGTTCGCCTCATGGGCCTCTTCAAAGGTAAGTCGTGCGTCCGTCTTAGCTGCCTGGGCATCGAACTCAACGTCAAAGAGTCGATCATAAACGTTAGTCTTGAACTCTCTATAATTCGTCAAGTAGGCGTCGAACTCGGGCCGACCCCACTGCGATGACTCTCTAGTTGAACCCATCACGGGTCCATCATGCAGCCCAACATCTTCCTCATCCACCGCTCACGCCTCTTCGCGAGCTTCATCCTCTTCGTCGTCCCCAGCGTCTTCATTTGCCTCATTCCCCTCGTCCTCTTCACTTTCCTCAACATATTCCCACAACTGCGTTATCGGCCGTATCTCACCTCTTGGTCTCCTAGGAACTTGAACCATACGCCACTGAAGCGGTAGTGCCTGATACGGGTGGGGGGTGTCGCAGTCCCTCGGCGCATATCTGCACACCTCGGCTAGGCCAGTAATGAAAGTCCCGTGCGACAGAGAAACCGGTCTCTCCCTACTTATCTTCTTCATGTTCTTCAGGTACTTAATGATTAGGGGGCAAATTTGGACAAGTTTCCCCTTTGTCATGCACCACAAGGCATACAGTTCGTCCCTATTAATCAAAGTCGGATCCTCTTTACCGATCACGTATCTGGCGAAAAACCGATACGCGGCATACAACGCATTGTCTTTCACCATCGTGAGGGGGAATTGACTCCTCCCTTCATTGTCTGGATACAAAATGTCCGCCCAAAATGCCCTCTCATCATAATGATAATCCCGCTCGCAGAACGTCATGTGGCCTTCAAAACCAAATGCGACCTGGATCATCGCAGGGGTAATGTTGTACTCCTCGCCCCAAAATCGACATGTCAGCATGTTGTCGGCCATGATTTCAAAAGAAGTGTAAAACTTGAGCATTATTAGCTCATAAGCCGGAACGTGTATTCGATCCATTTGGATGCAGTTGAGGTTGTTGATGTACCCAATAAACTTCTCAGTAAATGCGTCGCATCGGGTTACTTGCTTCATCTAGTAATCGACGTCGATGACCACCGGGTTCACAATTTGTCGATCGACCAAGGAATTATAGAGATCGGCCTCATCATTTTAAACCTTGAACCGTGATCCAATCCTACGTTGCACATCCCTCCTTGTAGTGTTCGATGAAGAGGCCATAGCGTCAGTCTCAGGTCTGCAGTAATTGTCATCGGAATGCGACCTTGAAAACAGCTATCAACTGTTGAAAATTATGAACCAGAAGGAGACTTAGTGGAAAGGCCTAACGGTAAGCCAAACTGTTACTGCAATCGCTAATACTTAGCGGTATGCTAGCGGTCACTGTAACCGTTACTGATACCGCTAGCGTTTTGTTGAATAGGTTACGTGCAGAAAATTTCACTGGCGGTTTCTCCAACGATCCTAAACCCAACAGTCTAAACTAAAGAACCTTCAATCCCAACTAAGCAGTTCAAAAAGAGTTGAAGTGCAGCCACGCTTACCCCAAAATCGCGAAAAAAAATCCCAAGTTTGCACACTGAAATCGCAGGATCCCTGCCGTTTTCATGCTCGGATTCTGTTGTCTTGATCTGAAATGCTTTTATTTGCCTTGGTTTGTCTGGGTAGCGGTAATACTTCGGAATGGGAAGCGGTGTGCTCTTGTTCTCGCGATTTGGAAAAAGTAACGATTAACCCTAGAAAATTCTTATTTATACTTACCTTGGGTCGGCTTTTAATAAGTTCGCGGTAAGGCATAACGGTAAGTGTAACCGTTTGCCGATACCGCTAGGATTCCTTCTGGTGGATAACGGCAAATACAACTATAAACATACTGCTACGTGACTGTTAACTATGGATAAACTGCACAATCTCACCAGAAAATCAAAAACGTCCAAGCATAAAACAAAAATTTTTAAATATAAAGGATGCAGGAGGAAATAAAGTAAAAACTTATTAATGCAGACTCGAGATACTTAGACAACAGAATTGAAATAAATTTGAAATTGAAATAAAATAAACTTGATAGAATAGGATGACAATCCTATGACTCGATAATTGAAAACTTAAATATTGCATAAATAATTAGCTAGTGGAAACGTTCTAAGGGTCTAAGGGGATATGTAGTTCATGTTTTCTAGCTCGTCAATCTTGTCAGTAGCCTCCTCTAGACGCTGCTTCCAATATCTTATGTTCCACTCGTGCACAATGTTGCCTCCTCGAGATTTTCAATTTTGGCTTCCAACTCGTGGATTCGATGTAGGAGTGCAAACTTTTCTTCTCGAATCTCGTAATTCTCTCGCAGGAGGTCCATTCCGTCTTGCGCTGCCTCAGCTAATTCGGCCTCTTTATCTTCAAGGCGCTTTTCCCAAATGGAAATTTCGTTTGCAAAAGCGGCTTCGCTCCACAGAAACTCTATATTCTGAATGGTTAGTTTTTCAATCTCCTCTCTAGCCATGAGGAGTTGATCGTGAAGCTCATCCATGGACACATCATGCTCCCTTGGGTCTTCCTTCCTTCGTTCGAGATCACGCTTTGCCACCTTCAATTCCTTGATGGCACCTTTTAGTTGGGAAATAGTGTTTCTCAACCCCGCATTCACCTCTCCCGCTTTCTTCAAACCATCTTCTAGTGCATTGATCTTTAGGGTGGTATGGACCTCGTCCAGCTGGAAACCATTATTCATGGCCTTCACTCTCTCGATCTCAGCTTGCATCTTGGCCAACTCTTCTTCGTGCTTCATTCTCAACATCCACATATTTTTGTGGTTGTTGGTTGCTTGTGGGATTAGCCTCATGGTGTTGGGAGATTTGGAGAATTTATATTTATTTTCTTTGTAGGGAGGTTTAGAACAAAAGAGAATTGTGAAATATAAGGTTCCTGAGGGGTGGTTTATATAGGAATTATTGGCTCTTGAAAATAGGAGTCCTAGATTTTTACCAGTTTTGATTAAGGTAGGAGATATTTAAACTTACCTATTCAATTTATAACTCCCCTAAGGTAGTAAATATAGACTTAAAACTCAGCCAAAATTCGTACAAAATATTACCATAAACTTACTTACCTATTAGGAATAAAATACCCAAAAATTGCAGTCCAAATCTTTCAAAATTCTGCAAAGTCGGTCCTGGCAACGGTTACTATAGCGGTATGGTTACCGCTGATAGTACCGTTAACCTTGTTGCAACTTCCCAATGGTGACTTAACAGTTTAGAGGGCCGTTAACTATACCGTTACACCCCTCTGTTCACAGCTAGCGGTAGTCCAGTAGTCTGATCATCATCGTTATGCCTGGCATACTAACGGTAAGCGCCAGCGGTATGGATTACCGCTAGGTAACCGCTAAACCCCCAGATTAGGTGATTTTTTAATTAATTCTGCACATTAGCATCGTGTAAACATACCACAACAAATAAAACAAAACAAACTGAAGGAATGCTCAAATAAAAATTAAAAAGAAAAGAAAACAATACAAGTGCTTGGGTTGCCTCCCAAAAAGCGCATCTTTTAACGTCGCTTGCTCGACGCGAGTTTTTGTGATTAATTTGTACCCGGAGGCGAGTCCACTAACTTCAACACCTCACGATCTTGACTCGTTGTATCTCCGTCATGATATAGCTTCACTCAGTGTCAGTTAACTTAAAACATTACATCTTTTTTCCGTCGTAAAGAGTGACCGCTCCAAATTCATTGATTTCTTTGATCACAAACAGGCCACTCCATCTTGACTTTAGATTACCTGGAAAGAGTTTCAATCTATAATTTTAGACTAAAGCTAACTTACCTACCTTCAATCGCTTCTTAACGAGTCTTCGATCATGGCGTATCTTCGTCATCTTCTTTTGCTTCCACGCAACATCATAAGACTCGTTTCTAATCTCTTCAAGCTCGGTCAACTCCAATTTCCTATATTCACCCGCCTCGTCGTAGTTCATATTTAACTTGTGAATAGCCCAACTAGATCGGTGCTCTATTTCAACGGGCAGATGGCACGCTTTCGCATAGACGAGTCAAAAAGGACTCATACCAAGCACTGTCTTATAGGCTGTTCGATAGGCCCATAGTGCGTCAATAAGTTTTACTGCCCAATCCTTTCAACTTGGTCCAACTGTTTTCTCGAGGATAGCTTTCAGCTAACGATTACTTGTTTCCACTTGTCTAGAAGTTTGAGGGTGGTATGGAGTAGCTACCTTGTGCCGGACCCCATAGTTCGTCATTAACCTTGCAAAGGCTCGGTTGAAAAAATGGCTCCCTCCATCACTTATAATTGACTTTGGCACTCCGAATCTACTAAAAATATTTTCTTGTAGAAATTTAAGAACGACCTCCGCATGGCTCTTCGAGCGGGGATCGCTTCCACCCATTTGGATACATAATCGACTCCTACTAAAATATACTCGAAATATCCAGTTTTAGGAAAGGGTCCCATGAAGTCTATTCCCCATACATCGAAAATTTCTACCACTTGATTAGGTACTTGCAGCATTTCATCTCGCCTTCCTATGTTGTCGGTTCGTTGGCAGTTGTCGCACGTTTTGCAATACTCGAATGCATCGACAAATAAACTTGGCCAATAGAATCCAGCTTGTAACACCTTAAATGCTGTCTTTTGAGTTCCAAAATGCCCTCCATGGTCATGTCAAAATTGCAATACGCCCATTTCATCGTTTGGAGTGCATTTTCTGTTAAGCCCATATTTACATTGTTTGCACACATAGGGATCGTCCCAGAAGTAATCCCTACATTTACTTAAAAATCTCTTCCTTTCTTGGTAGGATAAATGGTTAGGTATAATTTTGCAAGCAGGATAATTCACAATATCAGCATACTAAGGAGTAACTGGTTGCTCAAGATTAAACGCGTTCTCATAAGGAAATAAATCATTAATCATAAATCTTTCGCCTTCGTTTTCCTCAATTATCACCCTAGATAAATGATCAGATACAATGTTTTCACATCCTCTTCTATTTTTTATTTCTACGTCAAATTCTTGCAGCAATAATATCCATCTAATAAGACGCGGTTTACTTTGAGGCTTAGAAAATAAATGACGCAATGTAGCATGATCTGTATGTACTATTACTTTTGCTCCAACTATATAAGATCTAAATTTATCAAGTGAAAACACAACTGCCAAGAATTCTTTTTCAGTCGTGGTATAATTTCGCTAGGCATCGTTTAACATATAACTTCTATAATAAATAACCCTAAGCAACTTATCCACACGTTGTCCTAAAACAGACCCCACCGCTTCATTAAGCATCGCACATTATTTCAAAAGGTAGAGTCCAATCAGGTGTAACAACTACAGGAGCAGATGTAAGACTCTCTTTAAGTTCATTAAATGCATTCATACATTCTTCATTAAAAACAAAAGGAGTGTCTAAAGTCAAAAGTTTGCAAAGAGTACGACTAATTTTTGAAAAGTCTTTAATAAAACGTCTATAAAAACCTGCATGACCAAGAAAACTCCTAATTCCCTTAACATCTCGAGGGGGAGGAAGGGTTTAGATTACATCAATTTTAGCTTTATCAACCTCCAACCCTTCATTAGAAACAACATGACCTAAAATCGTACCACTTTTTACCATAAAATGGGATTTCTCCCAACTCAACGTAAGATTCTTCTCAATGCAATGTTCTAAGACCTTAGGTAAATTAGATAAAAAATCCTCAAAAGACGAACCAAAAACTGAAAAATCATTCATAAATACCTCAATAAAATCATCAATAAAATCACTAAAAATTGAAAGCATAAACCTTTGAAAAGTCGCTGGTGCGTTGCACAAGCCTAAAGGCATTCTTCGAAAGGCAAATGTGCCAAAGAGGCATGTGAATGTCATCTTGCTTTGATCTTCTAGAGCAATGGCTACTTGGTAATAGCCCGAAAGGCCATCCAAAAAGAAGTAGAATTCGTGTCCGACAAGTTTTTTGAGAAGTTGGTCTATGAACGGCAAAGGAAAGTGATCTTTACGAGTGGCTGCACTTAATTTCCTATAATCGATACACATATGCCATCCAGTAGTCATTCAAGTTAGAACTATCCCGCCTTTTTCGTTTTAGATTATGGTTATGCTTCCTTTCTTTGGAACCACATGGATTGGGCTCACCCACTTACTGTCAGAGATAGCAAAAATAATCCCTTCATCCTTAAGCTTCGAAATTTCCTTTTTGACCACCTCATAAATTATTGGCGTTAGTCTTTGTTGACTGTCCCTCACAGGTCTAGCATCGGGTTCTAGCTCGATTCGGTGCATGCAAGTAACCGGGCTTATCCCTTTGATGTCGCTGATGCTCCATCCTATGGCTTCCTTGTGGGTTCTTAGCACCGCAATTAATTCTTTTTCCTCATGTTTCGTCAATGCTGAATATATGATGACGGGTTTCGTTTCATTGGGCTCGAGGAAAACATACTTCAAATGACTTGGTAGTGGTTTCAACTCCACCTTCGGCCCAAGTTCAAGTGCATTAGCTATTTCGCACAGTTCTTCATCAAAATCTTAAAATTCTTCATAATCTTTGGTGATTTCGTTCAAATATATTTCCAACATTTCTGCCACCCTGTTCAAATATTATGTGTCATCCTCATCGCTTAACTCGTCTAACATGGCGATCCCCTTTAGTTCGTGAATGCAAGATGCAATAGGATCAATAAACAAAAAATCTTCGTGCATGAACGGAGAAGGAGTGTTGTGAATTTCTTTAAGCGGAAATGTGACTGTCTCTCCCAAAAGGGATAAGGTCATTCTCCCCTTGTGCACGTCAATTAATATATGAGAGGTGGACATGAATGGTTAGCCTAGAAAAATAGTATGCTCCGTGCCTTCTTTTGGAACTTCGCCGACATCAAGTATGACAAAATCAACTGGAATTACAAGTTTGTCGACTTGAACTAATACATCTTCAATGATGCCGAGAGGCTGTCTGATCGATCGATCCGGCAATTGTAGGTGCATCGTAGTTGGCTTCATTGTTCCTAGGTCAAATTATTTATACAGTGAATACAGCATCAAATTAATTCCTGCACCAAGGTCAAGCATTCCACGTGCCGTTTGCCCATTTCCTAAGGCAATAGTTATGCAAAAACTCCCTGGGTCTTTCTCCTTTTTGGGCAATGGACCCCTGCATATGGAACTCACCTCCCTGGTTAGTTCTACTCGTTTTGTCGTTTCCAGTTGCCGTTCCCTCGCTGCTAACTCCTTAAAAAATTTAACGTATGCGGGCATTGTCTTGATTACGTCCAAAAGAGGAAGGTTGATATTGACGTTTTTCAACAAATTGTAGAGTTCCATGAATTTTTTGTTTTCTTTGGCTGGGCGTAGACGACTTGGAAAGGGAACTTTGTCTAGAATCGTAGGTGCCAACTACTTCGGTTTCGGTTTCGGAGACTCAGTGGGATCGTCAATTTTTTAAGGGGTAGGGACTTGGTTTGGAAACTTCATTTTTAATGAACCCGGAATATAAGGATTTGGTGACTTATGAATTTTGTCCACTAGTTTAGGGTCGTCATTTGTAGGTGAATCCTCAGTTGGGATTTTGTTCTCTTCTAATTCGATTCCATTATCTACCTTCTTTCTGCTTCGTAAAACATGAACAGCTGAAGCTTGCTCGGGTTGGCTCGGAAATTTCCCCTTCTCGTTTTTCGTCAAAACTTCTCCCTGCTTATTAACTTGCGTAGTCAGATTTATGAGCCCGTCTCTATTTCTAATCGTTTTGGTGACTTGGTTTTGCTGCCAGATTAATAATTGATTGTTCAGTTTTATTGGAGAAGGCGTCGGTCCAGTTGATGGATATTTTTTTGGTGGGGTGGTGGTGAATCAGTTTGTGTGGGAGTGTAATGTGGGTTTCTAGGGCCCCATTTTAAGTAAGGAGAATTACGTTGATCCTGAGACTTAGTTGGAGGTCTGTGCTCATGAGTTGGAAGGTCTTGTTGGCGCATTTGATCCTTAATGGCATATGCCTCGGCTTCGCATTCATCGTAACACACAATCTTGCACGTATCCACCAAATGCCCTTGCTCTCCATAGCGGTTGCATGTTTCAACGGTTTCATTGCTTGGCACCTCAGTTGCCTCGTTAACTCTTATCTTTCATGATCGAGAACTCGTTTGCCTGGATTTCTCGCTCATCCTCTCGAACAACTGCTTAGCTTTCGTTGCTGTTAAGTATCCAAAATCCCCTCCAGCAGCTGTCTCAACATTATTTTTGTAAGAGTCAAGTAGTCCTTCATAGAAGAATTGGTTGACCAGCCCTGGAGAGTTGTGATGATGTGGGCAAGCTTGAAACAAAGTTTTGTAACGTCCCCATGCTTCGTGTAGCAACTCCCCGTCTTGCTGAACAAAGTTGGCAATTTGCCTCCAAATGTGGCCCTTCGTTTGAGCTGAGTAGTATTGATTAATAAATTTATTGCTCACCATGGGCCAATCAGTCAATGATCGAGGTACCAATGAGAGTAGCCAAGATTTGGCTTTATCTTTCAAACAACTTGGAAAACACACTATTTGAAGATCTTCGTGATGAAGTCCCGAAGATGGGATTCTACGTACTTATGCATAAAATTCCTTAAGAGAAGCTAATGGATCTTTGTTGGCGAGACCATGAAACGTTGGGAGGTTATTAATTATATGAGGTTTAAGCTCAAAGTCTCTTGAAGTTCTTCCCAACACAATAGCAGAACTATAGGGACCTACCTAAGGAGTCGTGAAATCTCGTTGTCTTGGTTCGCGCATCCCCCTTTGATGTCTCACTTGATTATAGGCCTCGCATAGTTTCTATCATACTCGTTCCTTTCATCGTAGTGGTTATTAGTGAGCCAGTCGTCAATTGCTTGTCTTCAGGGTAAGATCTCTCATAATAGTTATCTTGGTGTGGTGATGGTGATTTCTATTTACTCCTCCTCGCTCTTCATTTTGGTACATCATATTTCGTTGAATGTTTTCCCAATATTCTCGAGGTTATGCCAGTCCTTCGGGGTGAATTAGTTTGCTTCCGTATTCATTTCTATGTCGTATAGGAGGGTTCTTGGCGGTTGATCGTTATTATTGTTGTGAACCGAAATCTCTCGTCTTAACATCGTATCAGGAACTGTGTCACAAACAAAATCAGTGGTAGCAGATGATTCGCTTTCAGATATATGAGGAGGTCTAGCTTGATTGGAATGATGAATATTATCAATGAATGGTGCAAGTTCGAGTCTAAGTGATCTTCTACCTTGCATACACTCAACAACAAATCAAACGCATCGAATAGAAAAACTAATTATACAAAAAGACGGTTGAAAAGAAAATAATACGAACAAATATATTTTTGAAACCTATGCTTTTGCTCCCTGGCAACGGCGCCACAATTTTGATTTGAACTTTTCCGCACCTATTTTTATTTAAAGTTGTCAATTTTAAAAAGTTCGCCCGCAAGAGAACGTGATCACTTGTAGGTGGGTAAGTTGACTCGAGTCGATCTCAAGGAACATGCAATCGGAATCTCGAATAGTTGTTCAACCACAAAGTAACTTGTACGATTTGGGGGTTTTGTTTGTTTTGATTATCTAAGAATTTAAATCGCGTGGACATCAATTAAAACTAGGTAACTTTAACTAATTAATCGACAAGAAACATGTAAATTCAATCCAAGAAATCAGTCTAAGAACTGAAACAAGAATAACTAGCATAAACGAAAGTAATTATCTAAAACGGAATAGAATCAATGATCAAAGTATTACGAATTCAAATATCAAAAGTAACTAAGGTTCAAAACATAAAATAATTCAAGAACAATTATTAAAAAGCTACTATTTAATCGCATAAATTAATCTAAGAAAGCAATTAAAGAGTTTAGAATATTAATTAAAACTAAGAAGTGCAGTAAATTCTCCAACTATTCCGGAGAAAATGCATAGATCTTGGCCGAAAATCGAGTCACGAACTAAAGATTTGAACTTGGAGCTTGTGACTCTTGAATCTTCGATCTTGATCTTATATATTGAGATGGGATGTGAAGGTGTGCTGTTTTTTAGCCTAAGGACCGAGAATAAGGTTATGGTGGTGTTCTGTGTGTCTTGGGACGGATTAAGAGAGGGGTTTATATAGTTCTCCCTTGTCTTGGAGCACAAGTTAGGGTAAAAACGCATTTCTGGGTAGGTAACGGTAAGACTTAGCGGTAGGGGTTACCGCTAACTATACTATTAACCCTCTCTGAGTAGTCTCTGTCCATTCGTAGCGGTATTGGTAGCGGTAAGAAAGAAATCGTTAAGTTCACCGCTAACCTCTTTGTCACTTCGTAAAGGTGTAACTAACGATATAAAGATACCACTAAAGTCACCGTTATCTTGGTCTGGGAGCTCTATGTCCATCCTCAGCAGTAAGGTAACGATGATGGTAATGGTTATAGATACCGTTAACTCCCACTTTCTGCTACTCCTTCGCCGGAAAGCTCAATTCTCATCTTCTACTAATTAAACGTCATCCCTTAAGTGCTGAACTCTTCCGGTTACTTAGCTATAAGATGAAAAACAGAGAACAATTACCTATTTGCATCAATTTAGATCATAATATGGTAAAATAAGCTGGAAGTACAAATATACGAAATTAAGCATAAACTTCCCAACTTATACCAAAAGTAATAAGAAAAACTAACAAAAATACTAATAAAAACAAAGACAAATACGTGCTAATCAGGTGTGTCACTTGGCGAGCGGATGGACACCGACCTTGGCGTGCGCGGGCGCTGGAGTTGGCAAGGAAATTGGCGCGCGGAGTGGGCAGCGGCGCTGCCTGGCTTGATGCTTGGCGTGCGCCAAGGTCCTGGCGTGAGTTTTAGATTCACCTGGCATGGCTTGTCTAGCATTCCATAATGTTTGGCAATTTTTGAACTTGCTTTTGGCACCGATTTTGACATGTCTTGGCACAGTTTGGCTTCAGTTTTGAGCCTCAATGCCTTAGCTTGAATTCAAATTATTGATCCACCTATAAAATGAGAATTTTGAACATAAAAACCTAAGAATTACACCAAACCTAAATTAATTGAACCCATTTAACTAAATTAAATATAAATTCAAAAAGAAACACGAAAAACGACAAAACAAGAAAACAAACGAATAACCTAACAAAACTGGACTCAAAACTACTAAAAACAATTAAAAACCCTAATTAAAAATACGAGAAAAATACCACAATTACATGCAAAATAACCACCCCGCACTTATCGGTTTGTTCGTCCTCGAACAACGAAAAGAATCGAGAATGCACATGCAATGAACATTATGCAAAAACAAAAATCTTTGTGCTTATCCTAATTAATATGATAAAAGTATCAACATAAAGTCGTTATCGTCAAGCATTGATCGTATTACTCTTTCTCAAATGAAACCAAATCGATGACTTCCTCTCAAATGGAATTTTGAGGGTCTGCGCTCAATTCACTCAAGTGTTTAGTTATATGGGACGTGTATACGCTAGAATCAGACAATGCATGCACCTTGTCAAGATTTCACAAATCAAAAACTCAAAATCACCCATTGTACATGATCAAACAAGAATCAAAAGAGGTCTTTATTTTGGGTTGTAATATTGGCTCTTTTGTAAGGTGTGGAATATTTGGATATAGTGCCTAACACACGATCAAACATGATCAATAACACACGAAACCCTAATTTCTAGAACTCGAAGTTTAAAATCGCTTCAACCTTCTCAAATTACCAAACTTTCATTCGAGACCCTTTCGTACACTCACACACTTTCCCGAACTTTATTTCACAACACTTATAAGCTTTTTGAATTTTCTTCTTTTTACTAAACTTAGCCTTTTTAAACATTAGGCTTTTTGCTTGAACGCACGATTTCTCACTTTTTGTGATTTGTGTTGGAGTTTATTTCTCTTTTTATAATATTTTCTATATATATATAAGAAAATCAAAACCCGAATCCCACAATTGATTTCTCACACATTTCTCATCAACTAACAATATACTCTCTCTCCTCACGATTTATGAAGATACGTGGGATTCGACCAACAACAAGATACGATCGATCGATGAACTCCTTCGGTTGGAAACGCGAAGCGACAAAGTATCATGATTTTGATGAGGGGGCGAGGGGTGCGTCTCGGCATCGTGGAACCACGGGGGTTGGGCGTCGATCGTTAAATACGTATTTTCTATTTCTTGTCGATTTTAAATGAAAAATAGAAAAAAAAACTCAAAAAAATAGAAAAATTAGTAAAAAATAGAAACAAATCCCAAGGAATTACGACCGGGGCGGGGAGGGGTGCACCTCAGCGTCGTGGAACCACGAGAATCGAGCGTCGATCATTTAGTACGCTTTTTCTATTTTTTTCGATTTTAGATTAAAAATAGAAAAAAAAACTCAAGAAAATAGAAAAATTAGTAGAAAAAAGAAAAATAAAACCCAAGAAATTACGACCGGTGCAGGGAGGGGTGCGCCTCGGCGTCCCGTAAACAAATCCTATTTTTTCTGTTTTTCTTTTCTATTTTTTTAAATTTAAAAAATACCGCGGGAATAGTGATTCCCGCGGTATTTTTTAAATTTAAAAAAAGTCGATAAAAATAGAAAATTCTTAAAATATGAAACCAATACTATCATCTTAGACACGTGGGGTGGTTTTGGCCAGATTTCGATCGAAAAATACCAACGAGCACGTGCGTATCCACACGTGTCGTGGAATTCGACCAACAACAAGACACGATCGATCGATGAACTCCGTCGGTTGGAAACGCGAAGCGACGAAGCGTCGTGATTTTGGCGAGGGGGCGAGGGGTGCGTCTTGGTATCGTGGAACCACGGGGGTCCGGCGTCGATCATTAAGTACGCGTTATCTATTTTTTTTTCGATTTTAAATGAAAAATGAAAAAAAAACTCGAAAAAATAGAAGAATTAGTAAAAAAAAATAGAAACAAATCCCAAGTACTTACGACCGGGGAGGGGTGCGCCTCGGCGTCGTGGATCCACGAGTGTCGGGCGTCGATCGTTTTGTATGCTTTATCTATTTTTTTTCGATTTTAGATGAAAAATCAAAAAGAAAACTCGAAAAAACAGAAAAATTAGTAAAAAAATAGAAAAAAAACCCAAGAAATTACGACCGGGGCAGGGATGGGTGCGCCTTAGTGTCCCGAAAAAAAATCCTATTTTCTCAATTTTTTTAAATTTAAAAAATACCGAGGGATTCACTATTCCCTCGGTTTACCGAGGGAATAACATTCCCTCGGTATTTTTTAAATTTAAAAAAATTAGAAAAATCGTAAAGATTAAACCAGTCCTATCATCTTAGGCACGTGGGGTGGTTTTGACCCGATTTCGATCGAGAAATACCAACAAGCACGTGCGTATCCATACGTGTCGTGGGATTCGACCAACAATAAGATACGATCGATCGATGAACTCCTTCGGTTGGAAACGCGAAGCGATGAAGTATCATGATCATGCCGAGGGGGCGAGGGGTGCGTCTCGGCATCGTGGAACCACGAGGGTCGGGCGTCGATAGTTAAATACGCATTTTCTATTTTTCTCGATTTTAAATGAAAAATGGAACAAAAACTCAAAAAAAATAGAAGAGATAGTGAAAAATAGAAACGAATCCCAAGAAATTACGACCGGGGCGGGGAGGGGTGCGCCTCGGCGTCGTGGAACCATGAAGATCAGGCGTCGATCGTTTAGTACGCTTTTTCTATTTTTTTCGATTTTAGATGAAAAATGGAGAAAAAAAACTCGAAAAAATAGAAAAATTATTAAAAAAATATAATAAAAAAACCCAAGAAATTACGACCGGTGCGAGGAGGGGTGCGCTTTGGCGTCCCGTAAACAAATCCTATTTTTTTCGATTTTTTTCGATTTTATTTAAATTTAAAAAATACTGAGGGAATCTATATTCCCTCGGTTTCATACCGAGGGAATGCTATTTCCCTCGGTATGAAACCGAGGGAATAGTGATTCCCTCGGTATTTTTTAAATTTAAAAAAATCGAAAAAAAATAGAAAAATCGTAAAAATGAAACCAATCCTATCATCTTAGGCACGTGGGATGGTTTTCACCCGATTTCGATCGAAAAATACCAACGAGCACGTGCGTATCCACACGTGTCGTGGGATTCGACCAACAACAAGATACGATCGATCGATGAACTCCTTCGGTTGGAAACGCGAAGCGACGAAGCGTCGTTATTTTGACGAGGGGCT
>BMAC01000310.1:120904-151531 GCA_014905375.1 Phtheirospermum japonicum
ATTTTTCAATCGAAATCGGGTCTAAACCACCCCACGTGCCTAGGATGATAGCATTTGTTTCGTTTTTATGATTTTTCTATTTTTTCTATTTTTTTCTATTTTTTTTAAATTTAAAAAATTCCGAGGGAATCTATATTCCCTCGGTTTCATACCGAGGGAATGTTATTTCCCTCGGTATGAAACCGAGGGAATAGTGATTCGCTCGGTATTTTCTAAATTTAAAAAAACTTGAAAAAAATAGAAAAGCCGTACAAATGAAACCAATCCTATCATCTTAGACAAGTGGGGTGGTTTTGACCCGATTTCGATCGAGAAATACCAACGAGCACGTGCGTATCAACACGTGTCGTGGGATTCGACCAACAACAAGATACGATCGATCGATGAACTCTTTCGGTTGGAAATGCGAAGCGACGAAGCGTCGTGACTTTTCCGAAGGGGAGAGGGGTGCGTCTCAGCATCATGGAACCACGGGGGTCTGGCGTCGATCGTTAAGTGCGCGTTTTCTATTTTTTTTCAATTTTAAATGAAAAATGAAAAAAAAAACTCGAGAAAATAGAAAAATTAGTAAAAAATAAAAACGAATCCCAAGAAATTTCGATCGGGGCGGGGAGGGATATGCCTCTGTGTCTTGGAACCACGAGGGTCAGGCGTCGATCGTTTAGTACGCTTTTTCTATTTTTTCAAATTTTAGATGAAAAATGGAAAAAAAACTCGAAAAAATAGAAAAATTAGTAAAAAATAGAAAATAAAAACCCACAAAATTACGAGCGGGGCGGGGAGGAGTGCGCCTCGGCGTCCCGTAAACAAATCCTATTTTTTTCTATTTTTTCAAATTTAAAAAATACTGAGGGACTCTATATTCCCTCGGTTTCATATCGAGCGAATGCTGTTTCCCTCGGTATGAAACCGAGGGAATAGTGATTCCCTCGGTATTTTTTAAATTTAACAAGATTAAAAAAAATAGGAAAAAAATAGAAAAATCGTAAAAATGAAACCAATCCTATCATCTTAGGCACATGTGGTGGTTTTGACCCGATTTCGATCGAAAAATAATTGTGTCCTTGTTATTTCCAAACTTCGAAAAACAAAGCAACGAAAGATATTCCTTTTTAATTATGTTATCTTATATACATTTCAATTTTTATTAAATTAATTATATTATTTATTTAGATACCTCTCGTTATTAAATTAATTATATTATTTAAAAAAATATATAAAAAATAGAATAGTCCTAAAAATGAAACAAATCTTATCATCTTAGGCACGTGTGGTGGTTTTGACCCGATTTCGGCGTATTGGAAACAAATCCTATTTTTTTATTATTTTTTATATTATTTTATATTATTTTTGATTTTTTTTAATTAAAAAAATACCGAGGGAATACCATTTCCCTCGGTTATTTAATTAAAAAAATTAAAAAAACGAGGGGAATTAAATCCCTCGGTTTTCCGAGGGACGTAATCCCCTCGGTTTTTGACCTAATTAAACCAGCGGGCGTCCACGCTTTTCTAACTTACGCTACGCACGAGTTGAAAAAGAAGAAAAACGAAAGAAAAAAAAAAGTTATCGCCGCCACCGCCGCCGTCGAGCCACCCTCCACAGCCCCCTGCCACCTTGTTCTTCGATCCGAGCCCCCGCCGTCGCCGAGCCACCCTCCACAGGCGCGAGCCCCTGCCGCCGCCGAGCCACCCTCCACAGCCGCCGCCGTCTTCACCAGCCACCACAGCCATCCAAGGTAATCCGCATCCCCTTTTTTTTGTTCTTGTAATTTATATAATTTTAGGGTTAGGTTTTGGATTATTTTTAAGGTTTAATTTCTAATTAGAATAGAAATTTGGGTTTGTTATATAATTTGAACTGAATTAGTGGTTTTCCATTCAATTATGCAATTAAGGTTTACTTTAGTGTTTATTTTATAATAAGGGTTTGAAATTAGGGTTTATAGGTTAGGGTTTGAAATAATAAGTAGGGTTCAATTTTGTAATAATCAAATAATTAGGGTTTAATTTAGGAATAATCAATTAATTAGAGTTCAATTTAGTTAGGGTTCAATCTAGGAATAATCAATTAATTACGGTTCAATTTAGGAATAATTACACAATTAGGATTTAATTTAGTAATAATCACATAATTAGAGTTCAATTTAGGAATAATCAATTAATTAGGGTTCATTTTAGTAATAATCATATAATTAGGGTTCAGTTTAGTAATAATCAATTAATTATGGCTTAATTTAGTAATAATCACATAATTAGGGTTCGATTTAGGAATAATTACACAATTAGGGTTCACTTTAGTAATAATATCATAATTTAGTTTCAATTTAGGAATAATCGATTAATTAGGGTTCAATTTAGGAATAATTACACAATTAGGGTTCAATTTAGTAATAATCACATAATTAGGGTTCAATTTAGGAATAATCACATAATTATGGTTCAATTTAGTAATAATCACATAATTAGGGTTCAATTTAGTAATAATCACATAATTAGGGTTCAATTTAGGAATAATCACATAATTAGGGTTCAATTTAGTAACAATCAATTAATTAGAGTTTAATTTAGTAATAATCACATAATTAGGGTTCAATTTAGGAAAAATCAATTAGTTAGGGTTCAATTTAGGAATAATTACAAAATTAGGGTTCGATTTAGTAATAGTCACATAATTAGGGTTCAATAGTAATAATCATATAATTATGGTTCAATTTAGGAATAATCAATTAATTAGGGTTCAATTTAGTAATAATTAATTAATTAGGGTTCAATTTAGTAAAAATCACATAATTAGGGTTCAATTTAGGAATAATCAATTAATTAGGGTTCAATTTAGTAATAATTGCATAATTAGGGTTCAATTTAGGAATAATCACATAATTAGGGTTCAATTTAGGAATAATCACATAATTATGGTTCAATATAGGAATATGCACCCATGATATTGTATATATATTGTTCATGCATGGGAGGCCGTGGTGATCGGCCGGGGTTTAATTTTGTTTATATATATTATTGTCATTGGTGTTGTTGGTTGTATACCGTCGGATGTTGATGTGGGTTACGGTGCCGGCCGGGAGGTGTTGTCCCTCCAATAGCGGGTTTTCAATTTTTTTTCTAAAAATGTGATAGGGTGTCACGTGATTTTATTTAAGTTTTCAAAATATTTTTAAAAAATGTGACTGTGGTAACTGCTTATTTGGAACCTTGGCGAAGTGATATGATGCATATAGATCACTTGTTTGAGAATTAATATCATATAGAAAAATTTGAAACTAAGTTTCGAATTATTCAATATTCCTTATACCCGTTTGAGATTTAGTATCAAATATAGAGTTTGATACTAAATTTCGAATTGTCCCATTTTTTGACAGTTTGAGAATGTGACTTGTAGTATGGTTATTTTATGTGTATGTTTTTTTTTTTAGTTTTGAAATTTCGGTTTTTGCATCTCTCTAATTTTTCTCGAGTGCACTGAAATATACGTGCACTACGAGAACTGAGGGGAGATGCTGCCGAAATTTTGAATTTAAGAAAAATGCATATTTTCAGATAATACATACTACTAAATGTCACGTTCTTGAATGGGATAGAAGCCTTACCAATTATAACTCGAATTACTCATTCTTCTCGTAATGCTGCCGGAATTTTGCCACCTTCTTTAATTCTAGAACACGCTTAACACTCAGAAATCTTAGGATGGCTGATGATCGTAGTTGGATGTACAAATGGATTATTTCTGGATTTCTAGAACACGCTTAACACTAAAAAAGCTGACAACCGTATAATGTTAGGATGAGTACCGATCGTAGTTGGATGTACGAGTGAATCAACGACGGCTATTTATCCTCAATATTCGTGGAAGGACTTGAGAGTTTTATTAAATTTACGCAAACACATTTTGCTCAAAAGGATGATCAGAGACTAAAATGTCCTTGTAATCGTAGCAGATGTAGGAATAGGATCTATCTGGACGTCGATGAGATTAAGTACCACCTGGTGAAACACGGGTTCATGCGAATTACTATAGATGGATTTACCACAGAGAAACCCGGCTCGCCACCGCTGGACGCCTTCACGATTTTCATGCTGGAGGACCCTCTTACATCTCTTCTGAAGAATCATCAAACGCGTACATTAATATGGTTCAAGATGCAGTTGGTCCCGATTTTGACGTGGTGTCCAATGTGGAAGAGTCGCCGAACGCTGAGGCTCAAAGATTTTACGACATGTTGAAAGCTAGAAATCAGCATTGTATCCAGGTGCAGAGCACATACTCAGTTGTCATTAGTTTCCCGTCTCATGAATTTGAAATCAGAGAATCACATGTCTCAAAAGTGTTATGATCAATTGAGTGAATTAGTCAAGGAGATTGTACCGAAATACAATCTCGTACCCGATAACTTCTACCACAGTAAGAAGTTGTTAAGGGGTATGGGATTACCGGTCGAGAAGATAGACTGCTGCAAGAATAATTGTATGATCTACTGGGGAGACGATTCGGATTTGACAAGTTGCAAATTCTGCAATGAATCTCGGTTTAAACCTGTTCCTCATGGAAAAACCAAACGACTGAAGGCTCGTGTCGCGTACAAGAAGATGTACTATTTTCCATTAACTCCTCGTCTGCAGAGGTTGTACGCATCTAATGCCACAGCGAAAGATATGAGATGGCATGCTGAACACGTGGTTGAAGACAATGTTATGCGCCACCCGTCCGACTCAGAAGCTTGGAAACATTTCAACGAGACTAATCCAAGTTTTGCGGCTGAAAGTCTAAACGTGAGATTGGGTCTTTGTACAGATGGTTTTCAACCATTTGGAAGCTTTGGAGCACAGTTCATGAAAGAACAGTTCATGTTCCTGAGCGTTCTTGTACCAGGGCCAAAGAATCTGAAAGACAAACTTGATGTGTTTCTGCAACCCCTAATCGCTGAATTGAATCAATTGTGAACGGTTGGGGCTCCCTCGTACGATATATCTAAGAAACAAAATCTTCAATTGCGAGCAGACCTTATGTGGACAATCACCGATTTCCCTGCGTATTCTATGTTGTCCAGATGGAGTACGGTCGGTCAAAAAGCTTGTCCTTACTGTATGGAACGGTCAGACGCCTTCACTCTTAAATGCAGTGGGAAGCAATCGTGGTTCGACAATCACCAAAAATTCCTTGAGCATGATCACCATTTTCGAAAAGATAAACGATGACTTTGAAAAAGAAGATCTGCCGAGACTCCACTGCTGGAAGTGCGCTCAGGGATAGAAGTTTTGGCAGCAATATAAAGATTGGGGCTTCTGAAAGTCACTGAAATGGATGCAGCACTCATTAACGCACAAATATCCGGAACGTCTAGTTGGAGAAAACGAAGCATTTTCTGGGATCTGCCATATTGGAGGATAAATCCAATTCATCACAATTTAGATGTTATACACATCGAAAAGAATGTGTTTGACAATGTTTTCAATACGGTGATGAATGTCAAAGGGAAGACCAAGGACACGCATAAATCTAGGGAAGAGTTGAATGAGTATTGTAATCGCTTAGAGTTGACACCAGATGGGTCAGGAAAGTGTCCTAAAGCCTGCTACACACTTGATAAGCCGTCGAAAGCTACCGTTTGTGATTGGGTGAAATCTCTTCGATTTCCAGATGGGTACGCATCAAATTTGGGGCGTTGCGTCGACAAGAAGGAATCTCATTTGATCGGGATGAAGAGTCATGATTGTCATGTATTCATGAAGAGGTTGATACCAATAGCCTTTCGTGAACTGCTTCCTCCGAACGTGTGGAAGGCTCTAACCGAATTGAGTTTATTTTTCAAGGATCTCACATCCACAGTCATTCGCACCGAATATATGAGTTGACTTGAGCGTGACATTCCATTAATATTGTGCCAACTGGAACTGATCTTCCCTCCAAGTTTTTTTGACTCGATGGAGCATCTGCCCGTTCATCTTGCGTATGAAGTGAGAATTGCTGGCCCAATACATTATAGATGGATGTACCCGTGCGAGAGTTATCTTAGCAAACTAAAGAACAGGGTGAAAAATAAGGCGAGTATTGAAGGGTCGATAGCAAACGCATATCTGGTCGACGAGGCATCAAATTTAAGTTCGTACTATTTTGAAGATCACATTTCAACTAAAAGAATAAATTTGCCTAGAAATGACGACGGTCAAAATTGTGTGGATGACGGTGATGAAATTCCCTCGGTGTTTAAGAAATGTGGAGAGACGTTTGGTACAAAGGGAAAAATATTTCTAAGCGAAAAAGAATACAACGCCGCAAGGATATACGTGTTGCTAAATTGTGTGGAGGTCAAAGAATATGTTAGGTATGAATACTCATTCCAATTTATAATGTCCATTTATACATATATATAAATGTACTAATACTTTTTTCCTCAATTGTTTAACATTATATGTAGTATTTACACGAAAAGCATTCAACGTCTCCACCTAAACATTAATGATGATAGGATCAACGAACAATTGGAAAATGAATTTGCCAATTTGTTCAAACATTATGTAAGACGTTCGATAGAGACTCATATCATATAATAATGGTATCTATTTATATAATATATTTCCAAAATTAAGAATAATTTGTCAATGTCATAGGCTAGAGATCGTTCGAACAATGTGATCAACGAGAACATTAGGAGTCTAGTTGAGGATCCATCAAGATGTGTGAAAACGTATACCGAATGTAAGATAAATGGTTATAGATTTCACACATTGGAGCACAGATCTAACAAAGCAACATCGAGCTGTGGAGTATGTATTAAAGGGTCAACTGTTGGGCAACCGAATATGATTATTACGGTCGTCTCATAGAAATTTTGCAGCTCGAATACACCGGCCGAACGGATAAAAATACACTATTTTTCAATTGCGAATGGTTTGATCCAACTACTACAGGCACAAAATTCCATCCAAATTATAAGATTGTCGATATCAATCATAAGCGTAGGTTCAATCGATATGAACCTTTTGTACTTACTTTCCAAGCTGCACAAGTATATTATTGTGCATACCCAAGTTTGAGACAAGACAAATTGGACTGGTGGGCAACGTGTAAAATCAAGGCGAGATCAAATGTCGAGTTTATCGAGCCTCTACCAGAAGAATCATTTCAAGAGGAAGCTATAGATACACGCAGTCCGATTCAATTCGACGATGTAGATTTTCAGTTGCACGACCTCGATGATAATTATGTGGAGGAACTTGGTAATAACGAGACAAATGATGATACAAAAGAAGAGTTACTTACCGATCAAGATACAGATCAAGATACGGATGAAGATGAGTTTGGTGATACCTTTAGCAGTGAAAGTGATTAGTTTGGTTGAAATATATGTAATTTATTTTTATTGTAAACACACTTTTTCTTATAACTATTTTTTTTAATTTAGATTTATTAATATGTTTGATATATGTTATATACTCGTATTTTGTTAAATGCTCATATTATTATCTAATAATTTTATCAAGTGTCGTTGTCTCGAGTTTTCGGTAGTGTGGGTCGATCAGATACTCCTTCGGCTAAACGTTTAGCTAATTTCGACACCGACTAGATGGGTCTCGATTTCTATCATTCAGCGCAGACACCGACGCAGACCTCGATGTCGACATTGCATACACCATCACAGACCCCGTCCGACGCGGGTACATTATAAACCCCGTCACGAGGCAGTTGGTCCCACCGCAGAGGGGTGGAGTTCAGGTTTATATTACAGGGAAGAAGTAAGTAAATCAATGATTTTAAAATTGTAATTATCATTATGATTAAATTTTATTCGTAACAAAATAAAAACACAATTGAATACTGGCTGCACAGCAGACGGGTCAAGGTGTCCACTATACTCCGGGGGATCTTTGAGAAGGAGCTCCATCCCACCGGGTGGTGCTATAAGACAGTTCCTAAGGAGACTAGGGAGTTCTGGTGGGAGATGTTTAAGGTATTTATTATTTTATGTCCAAATTTGTTAATATTTACCGTAAATACACAATCATATGTATCAATTGAATTGTAATTATTGTTTTATTTTGCAAGAGGTTTGTTATTGGAACCCGGAGGAGTATAGTGATAGACAGATACAGACTATATTTTTTTCGATGATCAGGGAGATTTACGGGAGGCAGCTTAACGAGTATAAGCAGTATATTGCCTCCCATGGTGGTAAGATGTCGGACTGCCTCCTCGAGGAGGTCATAGGTAAACGATTCTGTTATATGTTTTCTTATTAAATTAGAATTTTTTATTTATAACATATAATTTATACCATCTTATATATCATGCATCTCAACTAGGGCTTGGAAGGTCGAGTGGGATAAGCCCGAGAACAAGGCCAAATCCGAGCAGTGCAGCCGGAACAGGAGGAGCGAGCCTGCTGGGCCGGGTACTGGGATGTCGAAGCACACGGGGGGGGGGGGGGGAGAGAGATAGATCTACTATCGATTATACTTTGGATATMRTAAGTAATYTTARAATATARTAATATAATATTTATTTGTTTAATTTTAATGTTAATTATTTGAAAATTCTATTTGGATACAGGAGCGGGAGACGGGTGAGCCGGTTAAGTGCTACGATCTTTTTGTACGTATGCACCAAAAGAAAGATGACACGTTGATCGATACGAGATCTAGTAATATTAATGTGAGTCTCTTTCTTATTTTTAACTTGTTCTTTTATTTTAACGTAGAATTTTAATAACGAGTTGTATTTTAGGAGGAGTACGAGCGGCAGCTGACCCAGGAAAAGGAATGTGCATCGTCTTCCCAGGAGGCGTAGCGAGGTTGACCATGACCGAGTTTTCCTCAGCGTCGTCGGGTCGAGCAAGGGACGACATTACGGCCCCGGCGCGTATGGGAAGGTGGTGGCTGCTGCGAAGGGTTTTTTCACAGGCCGCTCTTCTTCCACCTCCTCCCAGGCTAATCGGACCCGAGAGTTCGAGGCGCAGCTCCAGGCTCAGAGGGAGAAGTTTGAGGCAATGCAGCAGCAATACGCCGAGTCTGGGCGACGACGTGCGGAGGAGCGTGAGGAGCAGCGCCGGCAGCAGGAGGAATTTCAGGCGCGGATGGATGCTCGGATGGCTGACCTGTATGCTCACTTACAGCAGTACCCCTCTTCCCTTCCATAGGAAATTTGATTTTTATATAAACTTTGTTACTGTGTCAAACGCATGTAATAATTCTTAAATTTTCAAATAATTTTATAATAATTGATTTATTTATTTGTCTTTTCATTAATGATTTTTTTCAAATTTTTGGGGAATTTTAATGATTTAACAGGAATTAAAATTAAAATTAAAAATTAAAAATTAAAAATTATTAAAAATAAAAAATCGAGGGAAAAATCCCTCGGATATCCCTCGAAAATATCAAAAAAAATATTAATAAAAAATAAAAATCGAGGGGAAAATCCCTAGGAAATATCAAAAATCGAGGGAATATTCTACCATCGGTATTCCGAGGGAATACATAAACCTTGGTTTTCCGAGGGACACATTCCCTCGGTTTTTCGAGGGTAGAATATTCCCTTGGTTTTTTGAGGGAATTATTCCCTCCTCGGAAAATCGAGGGAATGCGTCCCTCAAAAAACAGAGGGAATAATTCTCTCGGTTTTCTCTCGGTTTTTTCGAGGGTTGCACGGAGATTTTTCCGAGGGAATGTTTCCCTCGAAGATTCCCTTGGTTTAAAATTTTTGAGGGAATATCTCCCTCGAGAAAATTTACCGAGGAGGGTTTTTCGAGGGATTTTGCCTCAAAACCGAGGGAAAAATCCCTTGGAAATCTGCTTTTTTTTTGTAGTGTACGCAGCAGTGCTGTAGTAGTCTTGGACGTAAACACGAGGACCCGCTCTAAATTCGATACACACCTTTATTACATGAGAGCACGGAATACCGCTGCTCACCCATCTACCACATGAGCATTCTGCTCTCGATAAGGAAACTCGAAAGACTCGACTACGAGCTCCTCCGCTGACCTCACAGAGACTTCAGCTGTTTGTGCCATCCAATTAAAGCCCGTAACATGGTAAGATGACCCTAAATGTTGTCTTTCTCTAAATAAGTTTTATATCTTGTCAGGCCAAAATTGTTGCATGTTATGGACTCTTGTCGCATCTTTCAAATGATCATAGAAGTTTTGAACACTTCGAAGAAATGTGATTCGGACGATGGTAGTTATTGGGAGCCGTCTAGCACGCTTCATCACTCCATTGATGAACTAGGACATGTTGGTTGTGAGGATGCCACACGGTATGCTGCCGTCATGGGACAATGTCCACTTGCTCTTATCAATGCCATCCAAGTACGCAAATGCATTCGGATCAAGCGCCTTAATCTGCTCCATTATTTTGTGAAAGACTGTAACCCTGGGTTCTGCTTCAGTTTTAAAACACATATCCTTCAATTCCACAAATTTAGCATGCGTATTGAAGTTAGAAGAGACATGTCGCAAACAAAAAGCGTTAGAAGAGAAAGCCGGAACTTGTTATAGTGCACTGAGTAGTCCGACATTCCGGTCAGATATAAGACAAAACCCTTCTATGTCGGAAATAATATATTTTGCAACCATGTGAAGGAACCAATGCCACGAGCTGTAACTCTCTAAATCAACAACTGTGTTAGCTAGTGGCACGACTTGTTGGTTGGCGTCAAATGTAACTGCCATCAACAACGTGTGCTTGTACTTTCCAACCAAAAAGGTTCCATAAACACTAATATTGCGACAATGTCTAAAAGCCTCGATACATGGTCGAAATGCCCAAAATACAAATCTTAACATGTGCACATCGGGTATGCTAGAAGATTTGTGTAGCCACTCGACCACGGTCCCCGGGTTGTACATCTGCAAGACCTCCATATATTTTGGTAAATATTGGACCGATTGCTCCCACATCCCGTACACATTTTCACGAGCCCACTACAACTCTTGCCACGCCTTGTGATACAGCACAAGATAATCATATTCTTGTTTGACAGCCTGCTGGACATGTAAGGCGCTATATAACGGATCCTGTTTGACGTGGCTGGTAATGAGCATAGCAATCATATTTTTACACAAATTGGGGTGATCATTACGTGTAAAAGATGCGAGACATCTGTGCTCAGAACCCAATCTTGTGATTACCCAAGCACCCTTCCGTTTCCGAAAACTAGAGCGGAGCCACCATCCGCATTCGGATGATTCGTTAATATCTACATTATTCTCACCAAGTGAATTCGACATGCAAACAACTTTTCAAATTGTAGGATTGCTTTCTAACACTCTATACGAACACTTGGCGACGCGCACAGAGTAATCATTGATAGCCCACATCAAATGTCTTTTATCTCTAAATATCATGCCTATTCTCAACACTCCTTCGTCTTTATTTTAGTACAAGTCCGGTTGAAGGACACCATAGAGTCAATAGGAACGTCTTCGTATACGTGATCGAAAAATTGTATGTTCTTATACAGTGCCGATCCTCTATCCGCTCGTTTATGGGTTGTAGGGTCAAGTTCATCCAAGGTAGGTTTAAAAGGATGTTCATCTAGTACGCTACCCCCCAACTGAAAGAATTCCTCATCATTTTCATGACCATCATCATTTAGTTCATCTAAACCATTTTCAGAATCGCTTCCTTCATCTGGTCCGAAGCAATCGGCAGGGTAGTCCGAGATCGACGATGGAGGATGATGCTCGGTGGAATTTAAATTTACATATCCACTCTTGTCGTATAATTGATGCATATATGTCATATTCATTGCCAGAAGACATATTCGCCATATGTGCGCTTAACAAATTTAATTATTCATATAATTTTATCACTAATCAATAAATTTAAATCTCACAAGTAATTAACAAATAAAGTTAACAAAAACATATAAATTCACATTTAAATTGACTAAAAGAAATTCCCAAACATATTCTATAAATATCCCTCCTGTTTGTTAATTTTGTTGACACCTAGCTTAGGTGTCAACTTGATATGAATTCAATTTTCCAAGTGTCATCTTCTTATTTTTTTTAAATTTGACGTGGCAAATTCATGTTAATTTGCCAATATTCCTTCCTTTTATAAAAAAAAAAAAGTTTAGGTATAAAATAGGGCATTTTTTTAGAGTTTCTTTAACTCCTATTTTTGTCTTTCCGAAAATTCCATTCGCCGTTTTTCTCTCTGGCTAAACTCTCTCACTTATTCTTCGAACTGAAGAACGTATTAATTTTGCACGGATTTTGCAATCGTTGTCACACCCTTACAATCATTGCCACGACTTTTGTGAATAAAACCCTTTAGTAAATTTTTGGGACACGAATAAAATGAAAATTGAGAATACGAAATTCCATCATTCCTTCAGGGTCTGTCCCTCGGTGTGAATTCTTCAATCTGCTATGAAGCGGTAAGAAAATATAATGGCTGATGAAGCTGCTATTTTTGAAAACTTCTGAATTCTTCAATATGCAATAATATAATTGGGAATTCTTCGATCTGCTATGTTACCTTCTGAATTATTCGATCTGTCATTCCAGATAGAAAATAATATTTCACAACTTCTTCCGAGTTTGTGAAGTATAATAGCTCCTCTTTTTGTTTAACTAGAAAATATAATACAAATTCTTCCGAGTATTGAGGACCAGTAATATAATAGCTCATTTTTTTTTATTTTTTTTTTGAGCTTCAATTTTGCCGAAATTGTTGAACGGAGGTTACCGCTGCAATTCAAGCAGGTTTTGCGAAAATTGGGGAGAAATATAAAATTTCGTGGATTAATACCCAACACCCAAATATAATCAGTCCTCAAGCATAAGAATTCACGCCCAATCCAAAACCAACACGCAATTGAAGAATTTGGGGATGGAATTCCACTAACGCGGAAAAAGAAAATCGCGAGGCGGTTGGGGCAAATTGGGAAAAGATGAGAAATACTCCCACCCACTCCAATTCAAGCGGTCCAATGGCAGATAATTACATCACGATTCAGATTATAACAACGATTTGAAGAATTTCAAAGTAAAATCAACGAGAGAGAGGATTCAAGGATGAGACGACTCGGTGAAAAATTCCCCAAGTGGAGAGAGAAAATCTCCTAACCTCACGGCTTGACTGACTGAGAGCTGTTGGGTGCCATATCTTGATGGGAAGCCAAAAGCTTCCTGAAGAATCACTTTGGGTTAAGTTTATTTGCAATTTGGTTAAGTTTATGTGATTATTTATTACTGGGATATCCACTTAATGGCATCATCTTCTCAGATAAAATTATTTCCGGGAATGCAAGAAATAATAATGGAGAATAACATTGAACCCTGGGAAAAATCTTTTGTAGTTTACTTTCAATTTTTTCTCAATTCCCGATCTTTCTTTTTTATTTCATAAAAACGATCTTAAAATTTGATCTGGAAAANTCATATTTTTACACAAATTGGGGTGATCATTACGTGTAAAAGATGCGAGACATCTGTGCTCAGAACCCAATCTTGTGATTACCCAAGCACCCTTCCGTTTCCGAAAACTAGAGCGGAGCCACCATCCGCATTCGGATGATTCGTTAATATCTACATTATTCTCACCAAGTGAATTCGACATGCAAACAACTTTTCAAATTGTAGGATTGCTTTCTAACACTCTATACGAACACTTGGCGACGCGCACAGAGTAATCATTGATAGCCCACATCAAATGTCTTTTATCTCTAAATATCATGCCTATTCTCAACACTCCTTCGTCTTTATTTTAGTACAAGTCCGGTTGAAGGACACCATAGAGTCAATAGGAACGTCTTCGTATACGTGATCGAAAAATTGTATGTTCTTATACAGTGCCGATCCTCTATCCGCTCGTTTATGGGTTGTAGGGTCAAGTTCATCCAAGGTAGGTTTAAAAGGATGTTCATCTAGTACGCTACCCCCCAACTGAAAGAATTCCTCATCATTTTCATGACCATCATCATTTAGTTCATCTAAACCATTTTCAGAATCGCTTCCTTCATCTGGTCCGAAGCAATCGGCAGGGTAGTCCGAGATCGACGATGGAGGATGATGCTCGGTGGAATTTAAATTTACATATCCACTCTTGTCGTATAATTGATGCATATATGTCATATTCATTGCCAGAAGACATATTCGCCATATGTGCGCTTAACAAATTTAATTATTCATATAATTTTATCACTAATCAATAAATTTAAATCTCACAAGTAATTAACAAATAAAGTTAACAAAAACATATAAATTCACATTTAAATTGACTAAAAGAAATTCCCAAACATATTCTATAAATATCCCTCCTGTTTGTTAATTTTGTTGACACCTAGCTTAGGTGTCAACTTGATATGAATTCAATTTTCCAAGTGTCATCTTCTTATTTTTTTTAAATTTGACGTGGCAAATTCATGTTAATTTGCCAATATTCCTTCCTTTTATAAAAAAAAAAAAGTTTAGGTATAAAATAGGGCATTTTTTTAGAGTTTCTTTAACTCCTATTTTTGTCTTTCCGAAAATTCCATTCGCCGTTTTTCTCTCTGGCTAAACTCTCTCACTTATTCTTCGAACTGAAGAACGTATTAATTTTGCACGGATTTTGCAATCGTTGTCACACCCTTACAATCATTGCCACGACTTTTGTGAATAAAACCCTTTAGTAAATTTTTGGGACACGAATAAAATGAAAATTGAGAATACGAAATTCCATCATTCCTTCAGGGTCTGTCCCTCGGTGTGAATTCTTCAATCTGCTATGAAGCGGTAAGAAAATATAATGGCTGATGAAGCTGCTATTTTTGAAAACTTCTGAATTCTTCAATATGCAATAATATAATTGGGAATTCTTCGATCTGCTATGTTACCTTCTGAATTATTCGATCTGTCATTCCAGATAGAAAATAATATTTCACAACTTCTTCCGAGTTTGTGAAGTATAATAGCTCCTCTTTTTGTTTAACTAGAAAATATAATACAAATTCTTCCGAGTATTGAGGACCAGTAATATAATAGCTCATTTTTTTTTATTTTTTTTTTGAGCTTCAATTTTGCCGAAATTGTTGAACGGAGGTTACCGCTGCAATTCAAGCAGGTTTTGCGAAAATTGGGGAGAAATATAAAATTTCGTGGATTAATACCCAACACCCAAATATAATCAGTCCTCAAGCATAAGAATTCACGCCCAATCCAAAACCAACACGCAATTGAAGAATTTGGGGATGGAATTCCACTAACGCGGAAAAGGCAAATCGCGAGGCTGTTGGGGCAAATTGGGAAAAGATGAGAAATACTCCCACCCACTTCAATTCAAGCGGTCCAATGGCAAATAATTACATCACGATTCAGATTATAACAATGATTTGAAGAATTTCGAAGTAAAATCAACGAGAGAGAGGATTCAAGGATGAGGCGACTCGGCGAAAAATTCCCCAAGTGGAGAGAGAAAATCTCCTAACCTCGCGGCTTGACTGACTGAGAGCTGTTGGGTGCCATATCTTGATGGGAAGCCAAAAGCTTCCTGAAGAATCACTTTGGGTTAAGTTTATTTACAATTTGGTTAAGTTTATGTGATTGATTATTACAGGGATATCCACTTAATGGCATCATCTTCTCAGTTTTCCAAACCATACTCCGATTTGGAGCACGTTTGGCAGTCGAGTCGACACATGTCTTAAGAATCGAAATCCGACCAATCCACGATTGCAAAAATGGTGAGAAACTGCATCCTAATTAGTGGGTTAGATCATATTCAGTTTTTTGAATCGAATTTTGAGTTCTTCGACTTCATCGAATCTAATTAATCAAATCTTCATTGTTGGGAACTCATATTTATTTATCCAGAGTCATCTTTTTGATTATTTATATTGTTCGAGGAAAGATGAGGAGTAGGTGCCTGAAATTTATTTATCGGATAATGTGATTGTTATGAAATCGAAAGCTCATGTGATTTTTTGGTATTGGATTTAGTACTGCAATATTAATTACTTGGATTCGATATCAGATTATTTTATCGAAGTCGTCTGTTTTTTTTGTTTTTTTTTTAAATGGATATTATCAATATGTAATTTATCGATCTATTTTCATTCGATCCATAAATGTGGAGAAGTCAATTTCTTATTTGAAGGTTACATCTATGTAACTTCTGTTCAGCAATTAAGGTGAGTGTTATTGTCATGTGAAGCTTAAGATGTTTCTTATGTTTGGTTAGATAATTAACAGGGATGATGAAAAAGAACATGTGATGCATACCGTCTTCATTAATTTGAGAGCTTTGGTGATTAATAACTTCCCGCCCGAAATTCAGATTTTCTTATATGTATATTGTGTTGCTGACTTATTCTTGGTGTCACCAAGAGCTTTTTACACCTAATCGAATCAACTATATATATTTGAGGCTTGATTAGGAGTATGATTGTAATTTGTAATCTATGTAGCATATTATATATATATATATATATATATATATAAATATTATCACATAACGATTATCTGGTATGTTCTTTTTTTAATTTGGGTGTGCACCTTTGTTTGTTTACTCATGTGGAATAAAATTAATTTATAATTGGACACTGGGAGTGTTTAGACAATTATAAGTGCAATATTACTCACTTGAGGTTATTTGTTCAGATGGAATATGTTTAATATCGGTAGATAAAATCATATTTAATTTGCAGGGGTTTTGCATTATCTCGCTTGGAATCTATATCTTGAATTGCTGATCAGGTTTATGTCTCCGAAAGTAGATCCAAAACTAAAAGTGTTACATGGGGCTTCATTGCCACCTAAAGACTCCCAAGAGTTTAGACTCTTTATTCGTCTTGCTGAAGTTTAAGTTCTGGTGAGATTAATAATTAAATCAACTTTGATTGCTCTATTATAACTGTTCAGCTAAATATCGAACTTAATGTAAACTTGATGTGAGTTCTGAGTTGGAAAATAATTCATTTTTGATGCAAGTTTAATGTTTCTTGAATATATAATTTCTTTAAAATCAAGGGTTAGGACATCTACTTCGAGGAGATTAGAACTGTTTTTGTATCCTCTATCCCTCGACAGTCATTCTTGAAATTTTGCAACTTAAAGATTTGTCTGGTATGGAAGCAATGTATTACATATCTGTCATTGTAGATATATTGGTTATGTGGATGTGAATTTATGCAGGGATTAGGATAAAGATACAAGAGTCTATCGCATGGGAAGCACTCCTTTGAGTTTTACAGTTACATTAATTTTGTTTTTCTAATAGAAATTTCAATTATGAATTTCTTCTTTAACTTTTTTAACGTGCGGGGGAAATGAAATGGAATTGTGAACATCTTTCACTTATCAGCATCTATTACTTTCATTTGATGATGTAAAGTTAAATTGACGTCAAAGTATTGGTTCAAATTAAAATTGGTGTGGGTTATACTTGTTTTTTTCTTTTTTTTATTTGCCTTAATAACTTTGTACAACTGTTTCTTTGCCTTTTTTTTTCCTGTAAATATTTGTGATTGGATCATGTTTTGTCCTCATGGCATAAAACTTCGTTGTTTTTAATGTCCCAACACGAGAAAATATCATATTATATTTCATGTCAAATAATTTTTTATGCATGTGTTTTGTAAATTATGCCAATCTAAGTGTATGTCGGTACATTTTTTGTATACGGATGTTTTGAGCTTTGATATGGCATTATACTATTGACATCTCAACATGGCGTAGAGGACAAGGAAGGAAGTGGAGAGGTCAGTATTTTATGTTGAGTCAATCTTATGTTGAGTCAATCTGTATAATTCTTATGTATGTGGAACCATTATAATGAAGTTTTTCCCTCAATTTGATGTAGGAGGAAGAAGATGATGATTAAGAAACACTCTTAGATATAGAGTTATTTACATTCCAATCATGACATTGCGTCTTTTGAATATAGCGGTATGTCATTCAAATTTCGAAGATAGTTTCCACTTATTGTTTTGTTTCGCAATGACTACAAAATAAGAGTCAAGTCAAACTCTATCCGATGTTGGTTTGTATTTATTTAGACCAGTGTACAATCACGACCAGCTCTATGTCATGTTCTCTCGAATTAAGAATTGTAAAAAGTTGAATTTATGCGGCAAATACGACGATTGTAACATTTTTAACAAGACAACTAATGTAGCATACAAGAATTTTTTTTTAAATATTAAGTGAACAATTTTTCTTATTGTATTAAAGTCACTTTTCGAATTTAATAAAAAAATTTGATAAATTTTATATTTTTATGCATTTATTCGATATGTCCGCGTAACATGCGGGTATACAAACTAGTTGGCATTTAAATTCACAGACATATAAGCTCAATAATTTTATCACTAATCAATAAATTTAAATTCACAAGCAATTAACAACTACAATTAACAAAAACATATAAATTCACAAACATATAAATTCACATTTAAATTGACTAAAAAAAAATTCCAAATATATTTTATAAATATTGACATTTAAATTCACAAACATATAAACTCAATAATTTTATCACTAATCAATAAATTTAAATTTCACAAGTAATTAACAACTACAATCAATAAACTCACAAACATATAAATTCACATTTAAATTTACCAAAAGAAATTCACAAACATATTTTATAAATATTGAAATTTAAATTTACAAACATATAAACTCACTAATAAAAATAACAACTATCAATCCTATAACAAATAGCACTACAAAAAAACAGCAGTTTTTCGAGGGAAAAACAGAGGGAATTGACTTCCCTCGAAAATTTCCGAGAGAAAATCGAGGGAAAGTTAAATCCCTCGATTTTTTCCGAGTGAATCATTTCGAGTGATTATGGATTCCCTCGGAATGATTCCGAGGGAAATTGAATTCCCTCGTAATTTTAATTAATATTTAAAAAACCCCGAAAAATAAAAAAAAATCAGAAAAAAATAGAAAAAAATAATAAAAAATAGGATTTATTTCCGGGACGCTGAGGCACACCCCTCCCCCCCCCCCAGTCGTAATTTTTTGGGTTTCGTTTCTATTTTTTACTATTTTTTCTATTTTTTCGGGTTTTTTTTCCATTTTTATCTAAAATCGTAAAAAATAGAAAAAAAAATAGAAAAATCGTAAAAACGAAACCGATCCTATCATCTTAGGCATGTGTGGTGGTTTTGACCAAAATTCGATCGAAAATACCAACGATCACATGCGTGTCCACACGTGTCGTGGGATTCGACCAACAACAAGATACGATCGATCGATGAACTCCTTCGGTTGGAAACGCGAAGCGACATAGCGTCGTGATTTTTCCATATCGGAAGAGGGGTGCGTCTCGGAGTCGTGGAACCACGAGGGTCAGCGTCGATCGTTTAGGACGCGTTTTCTATTTTTTTCGATTTTAAAAAAAAAGAAGAAAACTCGAAAAAAAATAGAAGAATTAGTGAATAATAGAAACGAATCCCATCATTTCACGAACAAGGCGGGGAGAGGTGCGCCTCGGCATCGTGGAACCACGGGGGTCGGGCGTCGATCGTTCCGCACACGTTTTCTATTTTCTTTTCGATTTTAGATGAAAAATGGAAAAAAAACTCGAAAAAATAGAGAAATTAGTAAAAAATAGTAAGAAGACCCAAGAAATTAAGACCGGGGCGGGGAGGGGTGATCCTCGGCGTCCCGGAAATAAACCCTATTTTTTTCTAATTTTTTCTATTTATTTCGATTTTTCTTTTATTTTTTGAAATTTTCGAGGGAAGTCAAAATCCCTCGGAATTCCGAGGGATTTTTCATCGGAATGTTTAATTAAAGAAAAATAAAAAATAGACCAATCCGAGGGAGTTTAATTCCCTCGGTTTTCCGAGGGACTCTATTCCCTCGGAAAGTTTGGACCTAATTATACCAGCGGGCTTGCCCGCTGGTTTCACTTCTGCGCAGCCAAAAAACCGAAAAAGAAGAGAAAGATGACGAAGCCTTCACCGCCGCCTATTCCGCTCCAGCCACCACCGTCTCCAAGCCACCGCCGACGCCACCGTCCTCTGTCGCCGTCGCCCTGTAGTCCACAGCCACCGACACAGCCCTCCACAGTCGTCGCCCGCCGCCGCTGTCGGCTCTGAGGTGCACCCTCCACCTCCGCCTGCTCCGCTCCAGCCACCGTCGTCGCCAAGCCACCGCCGTCAACATCGTCCTCTGTCGCGCGTCGCCCTGCAGTCCAAAACCACCGACGCAACCCTCCACAGACGTCACCCGCCGCTGTTGTCGCCCGCTGCCCTCCATAGCTGATTAAACACATATTTGTCCTTATTTTTACTAGTATTTTAGTACATTCTTCTATTTGATTTTGGTATAAGTTGGAAGATTTAAGCTTAATTTCGTGTTTTTCATAGTTCCAGCTTATTTTACCGTATTTTGATCGTAATTGATGCAATTAGGTGATATTTCGTTGTTTTTCCACCTTACAGCTAAGTAACCGGAAGAGTTCGGCGCGTAATTAGATGACTTTGATGTTCAAGAAATGGAGAACGAGCTTTCCGGTGAACGAGTAGCAAAAAGATGGAGAAACTGGGGCAGACGCGCAGTTCGCATCGACTGACGCGACCGTCGACGCTACGTCGACGCGAGCCATGATCCGCGTCAGTCGATGCAGCGTCGACGCAACGTCGATGCAACTTGATGAAGTTTCGATGTCGACGCACCCAGTCCGACGCCACCTGCCCAGCCGACGCGCACACCCAGGCAGCGGCAGGGGCAGCGCGAGCACTGGCAGCGCGTCAGTCGACACACCGTCAACGCACTGTCGACGCAACTTGCTGAAGCGTCGACTGTCGACGCACCGATGTCGACGCACCATCGACGCAACTTGTTGAAGCGTCGATGTCGACCCACCCAGTCGACGCATCCACCCAGCCGACGCGCACGCCCTGGCCACACCAACGCCGAGCACTGGCACGCGTCAGTCGACGCACCGTCGACGCGACGGCCCAGAATCGGGATTTTAGGGTTTCTTATGCTCCAAGTCAAGGGAAATCTATATAAAACCTCTAAGTCCGTCCCAAAAACACACACCTCTCCCCCGTACTCTGAAAATAAAATCTCTTGGGTTCGAGAAAAAAACCATCCCCATCCATATAACAACAATTGATCGAGATCGAAGATTCGAGGATCGCTAGCTTCAACCGTCCGTTCGTGATCCGTTCTTCGACCGAGATCAATCCACCTCTCCGGATTAGCTGGGGAATCTACTTCGCTTTCTAGTTTAATAAGTACTTTAAACCCTTTATTCGCTTTCTTAGTTTAATTTATGCAATTAAGTAGTAGTTTCTAATAATTGTTCTTGAGTTATTTGATGTTTCGAACCTTAGATATTTTTGATATTGCAATTCGCAATCTTAGTTTAATTAATGTTTAGTTATTATTCATGCTTGGTTAGTTTACTTCGTTTACATCTCGTTCTAGATAATTGATGTTCGTTTATGCTAGTTGATCTTGTTTTAATTCTTAAAATAATTTCTCTAGTTTATAAGTTCAAATAGCTGAATTCAATTTCCTAGTTTTAATTATAGTTCATGTGTTTATATTTCTAGATAATCAAAACAATCAACCCCCCCCCCCCCCCCCCCCCCCAAATGTATGTGATATTGAATTGAACAAACTGTTTGAGATTTCCGATTGTATATACCTAGAGAGACGACTCGAGTCAAGTTGCCGAACTACGTGCGACCCCATTCTCTTGCGGGCAAGCTATTGATCTTTTGACAAATTTTCATAAGTAGGCAACACAAAAGMTTGAATCAAAATTTTGGCGCTGTTGCCGGGGAATATACAAAGGATTTCAAAAATATGCTTGTTCATTTTTATTTTTATTTCAGTCTTTATTTGTATAATTATTCTCTCTAGTCGATACGTTTGATTTGTTGTTGAGTTCATGCAGGGTCGTAGGTCGCTTAGGCTCGAACTTGCACCATTCATCGACAACGTTCATCGTCCGAATCAAGTGAGACCACCTCACTCACCTACAAGTGAATCGTCTGCCACGACTGATTTTATTTGTGATCCTGTTCCGGAAACGATGTTGCGACTAGATAACCATGCCCACAACAACGGGGATGACCAGTCACCAAGGCATCCACCCGTGCAACAAAGAAATGGGTACGGGAATGAGCAAAATAGTCCCAACGGACCAGTACAGCCTCAAGCATACGAGGAGAATATTCAACGAAAAGTAATAGACCAGAATGAAGGCCAAAGAAGAGGAGATAATCGCTACCGCCACGTCCCGGACGACTATTCTGAGAGATCATATCATGGCGACGAGCGGGTCAATGAGTGGTTGGCATATGATGGGTACCATGAGAGAGACGAATACGCGAGGCAAAATAACCAAGCAAGATACCAACGGGAGGTGCGCGAACCGGGACAAAGAGAGTTCACGACCCCTCAAGTGGGTCTCTATAGTTCGGCAATTGTGTTGGGTAGAACTGCGAGAGACTTCGAGTTGAAACCTCATATCATCAACAACCTCCCGACATTTCACGACCTCGCCAATGAAGACCCACTAACGTTCCTTAAAGAGTTCTATGCCGAAGTTAGTAGGATTCCGTCCCCGGGACTTCATCACGAAGACCTTCAAATGGTGTGTTTTTCGAGTTGCATGAAGGATAAAGCCAAGTCTTGGCTACTATCACTGGAACTGAGATCTCTAGTCGATTGGCCCATGGTGAGCGACAAATTCATTAATCAGTACTACTCAGCTCAGACGATGGGCCACATAAGGAGACAAATAGCCAGCTTTGTCCAACAAGACGGGGAGTTGTTTCACGAGGCGTGGGAACGTTTCAAATCTTTATTGCAAGCTTGCCCCCATCATCACAACTCTCCGGGAATGGTGAATCAACTCTTCTACGAGGGACTTCTAGATTCTTATAAGAATAACGTAGAGGTGGCTGGTGGAGGAGATTTTGGGGATTTGACAGTGACGGCTGCCAAGCGACTGTTTGAAAAGATGAGCGAGAAGTCGAGGCAAACGAGCTCTCGACCACGGAAGATACGAGTTAACGAAGCGACTGAGGTACCAAGCAACGAGATCTTCGAGACATGCAACCGTTGTGGAGAGCAAGGGCACCTGGTGGATCATGCAAAATGGTGTGTTACGACGAAAATGGAGTTGAAGCATACGCCATCAAAAACCAACTCCGCCATCAAGACGTCCCATCTTACGAGCACCGCCAATCCACTAAGTTTGATGTACAACAAAATTCTCCGTATCTTAAATGGGGCCCTGAAAACCCACATTTCGTCCCAGCACAAAATATTTCAACGCCACCACCGAACAAGCTCCCGACGACTAGACCAACGCCTGCTCCAATACAACCAAACGACAATTACTAATTTGGCAGCAAAACCAAGTCACTGAAATGATCAGAAACAGAGATGGGCTTGCAAATCTGACGACGCAAGTTAATAAGCAAGGAGAAGTTTTGAATGACCTCTCCAAAAGTGTGAAGAATTTAGAAACGATGATGGGCCAAATGGCGACATTCATGGCCAAATATGACAATGAAAAAGGGAAGTTTCCGAGCCAACCAGAGCAAGCTTCCGCTGTCCATGTCTTACGAAGTGGAAAGAAAATAGATAATGGAATCGAAGAGGAGAAAGAAGAGGCCACAAAAATTCCAACTGAGGATTCGCCCACAATTGACGGCCCTAAATCAATGGATCAAGTGCATAAGTCACCAAATCCTTATATTCCGGGGTCGTTAAAAGGGAAGTTTCAAAATCAAGGCCCCATTCCTGCAACAGTTGACGATTCTACCGAGTCTCCGAATCAGCAATCAAAGCAGTTAGCACCGCCTATAAGAGACAAGGTTCCTTTCCCTAGTCGACTTCGTCCAGCCAAGGAAAACAAGAAATTCATGGAGCTATACAATCTACTGAAGAATGTGAACATTAACCTTCCCCTGCTGGATATGATCAAGACAATGCCCGCGTACATTAAATTTTTCAAGGAACTAGCATCACGAGAGAGGCACTCGGCAGCAACCCAACATGTGGCATTAACGAAAGAAGTTAGCGCGATAATCAAGAAACCATTGCCACCCAAAGAAAAAGATCCCGGGAGTTTTTGTATTACTATTTCCCTTGGGAATGGACAAACGGCGAGGGGAATTCTCGATCTTGGCGCTGGCATTAATTTGATGCCGTATTCTTTATTTAGAGAGTTCGATCTTGGGGCATTGAAGCCTACAACTATGCGCCTACAATTGGCTGATCGGTCGATTCGGCAGCCTCTGGGTATTGTTGAAGATGTTTTGGTGCAGGTTGGTGAGCTGGTTGTTCCTGTTGATTTTGAGATTTTAGATGTTGGAGAAGTGCCGAGCGGGAGCAAGGAGCATACCATCTTATTGGGACGTCCATTTATGTCAACTACGCATGCGTTAATAGACGTGAACAAAGGAAGGATGACCATGTCCGTCTTAGGGGAGTCAGTGATGTTTTCACTTCATGAAATCCATAACACTCCTTCACCACTTATGCAAGATGAATGTTCCTTCGTAGATCTAATCGATTCTTGCGTCCATGATCTCCAAAGCATTACCACTATAGACGAGTTTGACGGCGAAGACGACGAGGAGCATTTGAGTGGGGAGGAATTGATCGAATTGTTGGGGATTGACATACGATAAATCATAGATGGAATTACTGGTTGTGGTACCGAGTTATGCAAAGAGAGCGACGTACCTAAAATCGGGCCAAAAGTGGAGTCGAGACCAAATCATTCGAAGTTTAGAGAGGAGACGAAGCCATCGCATAATCATTCGAGAATTGTTTCCCTCGACCCYTACKAGARTTTYAAACGTGCAAAGAACAAGGGCGAGGCACTTAGCAAGGATTGGACGTCGAAGAAGAAGACGTCGAGCGAGGTGTATGACAAGAAGATTCATGATACGATAATCAAGGTTGGTCAACTAACGCTCTACAATTCCAAACGTAAGTTTGAACCGACCAATTGCAAGGCCGAATGGAGTGGCCCGTTTATGATAACGAAAATGGATGAGTACGGAGTTGCCATTGTATACGATGAGAGTACGAAGTCGAGATTTCAGGTCCATAGGCATCGAATCAAACCTTTCTACAAGGAGCATGGGCTGAATCGCAATCGTGATAAAGAAGAATTAGTGGGGCCCCCACGGGTTAAAAATTGATCACATGGAATCACGTCGAGCATAGGACGTTAAATGTTGCGTTTCTTGGGAGGCAACCCAAGCGATAGTTAGTTTTCATCTTTCCTTATTTTCTTTATTTTATTTCTGTTTTTATATTGTGTCAATTGTCGTGGTACGTTTATGTGTGTATTGATGTGCAGAAAACACGATAGAATCGCTTATTCTGGACAACTAACGGTTATAGCAGTAGCTCGCTACCGCAAGGCCTTACCGCTAGCTCCACTCGAGGCGTTAACAATGATGATCAACCACTGAACCTACTGTTAGCCGCAGCAATCAGGGATAACGATGAGCTGCAATCCAGCCACTTACGACGTTGAGCCGCAATCCGGCCATTTCAAATCCCAAAAAATGTGCCACCGGGCACTTGCGCGTGGAAATTGATCGCAATCATAGTTGTTTTTGTTATTTGTTTTATTTTTGTAGGACAAATCAAATCACGAGGCTCTAAACAACGGGAAATTGCGCAAATTCAATGAAAGAAATTCGACCAACAATTTCCAGGGACGTTTTTCCTATTCCTATCCTCTTTTGATTTTTCTTATGGCAATCAGGGGATTGCCGAGTTTTTAAGAGGGGGGGATGGTTGAGTAATGGATGGTTGAGTATGATTGAAAATTTGTGTGCAATTTTTAATTTTCACGTGATTGTTTACTATTTCTGCGCTAAATTGTGTTTGTATGGCATGCCTGTCGAAGTTAGCTATATATGATTTGATGTTTTGGTCTTTGAGCGTGCATAAGTGCATAATTCTTTTCAAATTATTATTTATATATTATAAAATAGTACTTGGACGCAATTGATTTCACAAAACTTTAAAAGCAGCGTCAATTCAAAACTTTTTCATGCAAAAACCCAGTGAGTAGCCTGAGTGTTTATCATCTTTGCATGTACTTGATTGAGCTTTGATTTAAAATCTCTTTGAAACCGCCGTGTGTAGTTGACTTGGAAAACGAGGTTAAGGCACATAAAAATCCTATTCCGGCCATATCCATATATTTTAGCCACCATAAATTCCGAATGAGCCAAACATAGCCAAATATCTATGCCTATAGCCATATGTGTTTTGAGTCAACCCCTACAACCCATTAAAAGCGTGGGGTAGGAGTTAGTAATTTTTATTGGTTATTAGTGCTTTGGAGTTTTTATAAGGGATTTATGATTTTTTTTGTAATAAAGGATCACCATCCTTCAATAAAAAAAAAAGAAAGAAAGAAAGACCCCATAAAACAGAATTAGAGGGGGATAAAAAAAAAAGAAAAAGAAAATAAGAAGGATGGTGAATTGTGTTAGTYATTGCCTACGCGCTAATAAAGGCTTGTTTATTATTGTTTATTTTATTTTATGAAGCCTAATGTTTAGAAGGCATGAGTTGTGTAATAAGCGTGTTATGAGCTTCAATTGTGTTCAAGTAGCTTGAGCTTCAAGTCGGTTTAGAGTAACGAGTTGCGAAATAGCCTATGTTTAAAGGCTACGTTATGAGTGTTTAGTGAGGTTTTTATCTTTGAACGAGGTGAAGCGTATCGCTTCTTGATTAGAATAGGTTTGGTGAGTTATTGATCACGTTAGATCGTGAGTTAGCCACATGACTTATATATTCCATACCCGTCCAAAGAGCCTTACATTACAACCCGAAAAGACATTTTCCGATTCTTTGTTCAATAACACACTTAATTTGCGATTAAAAAGAGATTGATTTTCGGTGCTTGTTTATAGTGCTTGTATTTGTATGATTTGAGCGTATACACGTCCTATGCAGAAAATACTCGAGTGCTTGAGCACCCCTTTATATATTTCCCTTTGTGAGGATGCATGAATTCGATTTTGAAGCGACAATGTAATACGGGTGGAGTGTTTGAAGTTGCATTGCATGTACCTATATTTTCAAAATTATTTAAGTAGCATAGCACGTCTCATTGCTTGAACTGATTTTTATTTCTTGCTATACTTTGAATCTATCGTTCATTCGAGGACGAACAAACCAATTAAGCGTGGGGTAGTTGATTAGCACATATTTGTCCTTATTTTTACTAGTATTTTAGTACATTTTTCTATTTGTTTTTGGTATAAGTTGGAAGATTTAAGCTTAATTTTGTATTTTCATAGTTCCAGCTTATTTTACCGTATTTTGATCGTAATTGATGCAATTAGGTGATATTTTGTTGTATTTCACCTTGCAGCTAAGTAACGGAAGAGTTCGGCGCGTAATTAGATGACTTTGATGTTCAAGAAATGGAGAACAAGCTTTCCGGTGAACGAGTAGCAAAAATATGGAGAAACTGGGGCAGACGCGCAGTCGCGTCGACTGACGCGACCGTCGACGCGAGCCATGATCCGCATCAGTCGATGTAGCATCGACGCAACATCGACGCAACTTGCTGAAGCGTCGATGTCGACGCACACAGTCGACGCACCTGCCCAGCCAACGTGCACACCCAGGCAGCGGCAGAGCCGAGCACTGGCACGCGTCAGTCGACGCACCGTCGACGCACTGTCGACGCAACTTGCTGAAGCGTCGATGTCGACCCACCCAGTTGACGCATCCGCCCAGCCGATGCGCACGCCCTGGCCGCACCGACGCCGAGTACTGGCACGCGTCAGTCGACGCACCGTCGACGCAACGGCCCAGAATCGGGATTTTAGGGTTTCTTATGCTCCAAGTCAAGGGAAATCTATATAAACCCTCTAAGTCCATCCCAAAAACACACACCTCTCCCCCGTACTCTGAAAATACGATCTCTTGGGTTTGAGAACAACACCATCCGCATCCATATAACAACAATTGATCGAGATCGAAGAATCGAGGATCGCTAGCTTCAACCGTCCGTTCGTGATTCGCTGAATTCAATTTTCTAGTTTTAATTATAGTCCATGTGTTTTATATTTCTAGATAATCAAAACAATCCACCCCCCCCCCCCAAATGTATGTGCTATTGAATTGAACAAACCTGTTTCGAGAATTCGATTGTATATTCCTCGAGAGACGATCACGAACGGACCGTTTGAGCTTAGCGATCCTCGAATCTTCGATCTCGATCAATTGTTGTTATATGGAATGCGGATGGTGTTGTTCTCGAACCCAAGAGATCGTATTTCAGAGTATGGGGGAGAGGTGTCTGTATTTGGGACGGACTTAGAGGGTTTAAATAGATTTCCCTTGACTTGGAGCATAAGAAACCCTAAAATCCCGATTCTGGGCCGTCGCGTCGACGGTGCGTCGACTGACGCGTGCCAGTGCTCGGCGTCGGTGCGGCCAGGGCGTGCGCGTCGGCTGGGCGGATGCGTCGACTGGTTGGGTCGACATCGACGCTTCAGCAAGTTGCGTCGACGTCGTGCGTCGACGTGCGTCGACTGAGCGTGCCAGTGCTCGGCGCTGCCGCTGCCTGGGTGTGCGCGTCGGCTGGGCAGGTGCGTCGACTGGGTGCGTCGACATCGACGCTTCAGCAAGTTGCGTCGACGGTGCGTCGACTGACGCGGATCATGATCGCGGATCATGGCTAGCGTCGACGGTCGCGTCAGTCGACGCGACTGCGCGTCTGCCCCAGTTTCTCCATCTTTTTGCTACTCGTTCACCGGAAAGCTCGTTCTCCATTTCTTGAACATCAAAGTCATCTAATTACGCGCCGAACTCTTCCGTTACTTAGCTGTAAGGTGAAAAACAACGAAATATCACCTAATTGCATCAATTACGATCAAAATACGGTAAAATAAGCTGGAACTATGAAAATACGAAATTAAGCTTAAATCTCCAACTTATACCAAAAACAAATAGAAAAATGTACTAAAATACTAGTAAAAATAAGGACAAATATGTGCTAATCAACTACCCACGCTTAATTGGTTTGTTCGTCCTCGAACGAACGATAGATTCAAAGTATAGCAAGAAATAAAAATCAGTTCAAGCAATGAGTCGTGCTATGCTACTTAAATAATTTTGAAAATATAGGTACATGCAATGCAACTTCAAACACTCCACCCGTATTACATTGTCGCTTCAAAATCGAATTCATGCATCCTCACAAAAGGGAAATATATAAGGGGTGTACGCTCAAGCACTCGAGTATTTTCTGCATAGGACGTGTATACGCTCAAATCATACAAATACAAGCACAATAAACAAGCACCGAAAATCAATCTCTTTTCAATCGCAAATTAAGTGTGTTATCGAACAAAGAATCGGAAAATGTCTTTTCGGGTTGTAATGTAAGGCTCTTTGGACGGGTATGGAATATATAAGTCGTGTGGCTAACTCACGATCTAACGTGATCAATAACTCACCAAACCTATTCTAATCAAGAAGCAATACGCTTCACCTCGTTCAAAGATAAAAACCTCACTAAACACTCATAACGTAGCCTTTAAACATAGGCTATTTCGCAACTCGTTACTCTAAACCGACTTGAAGCTCAAGCCACTTGAACACAATTTGAAGCTCATAACACGCTTATTACACAAACTCATGCCTTCTAAACATTAGGCTTCATAAAATAAAATAAACAATAATAAACAAGCCTTTATTAGCGCGTAGGCAATGACTAACACAATTCACCATCCTTCTTATTTTCTTTTTTTTTTTTTTTATCCCCCCTCTAATTCTGTTTTATGGGGTCTTTCTTTCTTTTTTTTTTTTTATTGAAGGATGGTGATCCTTTATTACAAAAAAATCATAAATCCCTTATAAAAACTCCAAAGCACTAATAACCAATAAAAATTACTAACTCCTACCCCACGCTTTTAATGGGTTGTAGGGGTCGACTCAAAACACTCATGGCTATAGGCATAGATTATTTGGCTATGATTGGCTCATTCGAATTTATAGTGGCTAAAATATATGGATATGGCCGGAATAGGATTTTTATGTGCCTTAACCTCATTTTCCAAGTCAACTACACACAGCGGTTTCAAAGAGATCTCAAATCAAAGCTCATTCAAGTACATGCAAAGATGATAAACACTCAGGCTACTCACTGGCTTTTTGCATGAAAAAGGTTTTGAATTGACGCTGCTTTTAAAGTTTTGTGAAATCAATTGCGTCCAAGTACCATTTTATAATATATAAATAATAATTTGAAAAGAATTATGCACTTATGCACGCTCAAAGACCAAAACATCAAATCATATATAGCTAACTTCGACAGGCATGCCATACAAACACAATTTAGCGCAGAAATAGCAAACAATCACGTAAAAATTTAAAAATTGCACACAAATTTTCAATCATACTCAACCATCCATTACTCAACCATCCCCCCTCTTAAAAACTCGGCAATCCCCTGATTGCCATAAGAAAAAAATCAAAAGAGGATAGGAATAGGAAAAACGTCCCTGGAAATTGTTGGTCGAATTTCTTTCATTGAAGTTGCGCAATTTCCCGTTGTCTAGAGCCTCGTGATTGGATTTGTCCTACAAAAATAAAACAAATAACAAAAACAACTATGATTGCGATCAATTGCCACGCGCAAGTGC
>BMAC01000310.1:170556-188642 GCA_014905375.1 Phtheirospermum japonicum
TATAATTATTTAAAGGAATATAAAATAAATATAAAACTATAAAATTATAATATTATAATTATAATACATTTTAAAATGATATAATATATTTAGTTATTTATAAAATAATATATATATTAATCATTTATAAATATAATCTAATATTCCATAATTAATTAATTATAAAATTAATTTAATTATAATTTTCATTTTAAATATAATATAATGATATTCATAAATAATATATATATATATATATATAATATCATTATTCATAAATATAATCTATATTTATAAATATTATATAAAATTAATATATATTAATATATTTATAAATAATATTATATATTTATAATAATTATATATCATTATTTATATATATATATATATATATATATATATATATACTTGTATGTATATTTATTTAAATAATATATTTATAATTAATAATATGTATTTCAAAATAATACATACTTATAATTATTTATAAATAATTAAATTTATAATTGATAATATATATTTATAATTAATATTATATATAAATTATATATATATATATATAATTAATCATATATATCAAAATAATACATACTTATAACTATTTATAAATAATTTTATTTATAATTAATAATATATATTTATAATTATTTATAAATGGTTATATTTAATATATATAATATATTTATTATAATCTTATATATTTATACTATCATTATTCATAAATATAATCTACATTTATAAATATAATATAAAATTATTAACATAAATAATAATATATTTATAATTAATCTTATATATTTCGAAATAATATATACTTTTAATTACTTTATATTTATAATATATATATATATATATATATATATATATATATATATTATTTATAACAATACTTTGTATTTATAATATCATTATTCATAAATATAATCTACATTTATAAATATAACAATATTAATTATAAATATACTTATAAATTAATTTACATATCTAATATATGTTAAAACTATATAAAATCTCACATGTAATTGATTTGGGCAGACGGTAGGTTCTTAAAATATTACAAAAATAATATTTTGAGGCCACGGTCAGGCCCATCAGTATTTTTAAAATATTATATAAAAATACTGACGGACCCAATCCGTCAGCAAATGCTGGCCCAATCATTCATTTGTCCATTCTCTCACCATTCAAAGTTTTCAATTGAGCCAAAAAAAAAAATTGTTTGAGATACCTATATATAAAGACAAACTAAAATAAGAAAATTTAAAACCTAGTGCAAATCAAAATAATAACCCAAAAGACAAACTAAAATAAAAAATTTTAAAAACTAGTGCAAATCAAAACAAAACCCAAAATTTTCAGTTATGAACAATGATGCAAAATTTTTATTTGGCTTGAATAGCAAAAAACTTTATTAAACGATTAGCTCAAACCAACCTAATGTATAATAAATAAAGAGTTTGATTCTCTAATATTGGAGTTAGATGTTAGCTCAAAGCAACCTAATGTATAATAAATAAAGAGTTTGATTCTTTAATATTTGAGTTAGATGTTAATGAACTGCAAGAAGAAGAGGATTTTATCTCAACTACGAATATTCAGGTAATTTATAAGTCTTTTGATGAATATTTAAAAAAAATGAACCATATTTTTGATGGATATTCTAAAAAGAAAAAAATATATAAACATACTTTTCTAAAAAAAAAAAAAGAACTATATTTTTTATGAATATTCTGAAAAAAACCAACAAATAAGTCTTTTGATGAATATTTAAAAAAAATGAACCATATTTTTGATGGATATTCTAAAAAGAAAAAAATATATAAACATACTTTTCTAAAAAAAAAAAAAGAACTATATTTTTTATGAATATTCTGAAAAAAACCAACAAATAAGTCTTTTGATGAATATTTAAAAAAAATGAACCATATTTTTGATGGATATTCTAAAAAGAAAAAAATATATAAACATACTTTTCTAAAAAAAAAAAAAGAACTATATTTTTTATGAATATTCTGAAAAAAACCAACAAATAAGTCTTTTGATGAATATTTAAAAAAAATGAACCATATTTTTGATGGATATTCTAAAAAGAAAAAAATATATAAACATACTTTTCTAAAAAAAAAAAAAGAACTATATTTTTTATGAATATTCTGAAAAAAACCAACAAATAAGTCTTTTGATGAATATTTAAAAAAAATGAACCATATTTTTGATGGATATTCTAAAAAGAAAAAAATATATAAACATACTTTTCTAAAAAAAAAAAAAGAACTATATTTTTTATGAATATTCTGAAAAAAACCAACAAATAAGTCTTTTGATGAATATTTAAAAAAAATGAACCATATTTTTGATGGATATTCTAAAAAGAAAAAAATATATAAACATACTTTTCTAAAAAAAAAAAAAGAACTATATTTTTTATGAATATTCTGAAAAAAACCAACAAATAAGTCTTTTGATGAATATTTAAAAAAAATGAACCATATTTTTGATGGATATTCTAAAAAGAAAAAAATATATAAACATACTTTTCTAAAAAAAAAAAAAGAACTATATTTTTTATGAATATTCTGAAAAAAACCAACAAATAAGTCTTTTGATGAATATTTAAAAAAAATGAACCATATTTTTGATGGATATTCTAAAAAGAAAAAAATATATAAACATACTTTTCTAAAAAAAAAAAAAGAACTATATTTTTTATGAATATTCTGAAAAAAACCAACAAATAAGTCTTTTGATGAATATTTAAAAAAAATGAACCATATTTTTGATGGATATTCTAAAAAGAAAAAAATATATAAACATACTTTTCTAAAAAAAAAAAAAGAACTATATTTTTTATGAATATTCTGAAAAAAACCAACAAATAAGTCTTTTGATGAATATTTAAAAAAAATGAACCATATTTTTGATGGATATTCTAAAAAGAAAAAAATATATAAACATACTTTTCTAAAAAAAAAAAAAGAACTATATTTTTTATGAATATTCTGAAAAAAACCAACAAATAAGTCTTTTGATGAATATTTAAAAAAAATGAACCATATTTTTGATGGATATTCTAAAAAGAAAAAAATATATAAACATACTTTTCTAAAAAAAAAAAAAGAACTATATTTTTTATGAATATTCTGAAAAAAACCAACAAATAAGTCTTTTGATGAATATTTAAAAAAAATGAACCATATTTTTGATGGATATTCTAAAAAGAAAAAAATATATAAACATACTTTTCTAAAAAAAAAAAAAGAACTATATTTTTTATGAATATTCTGAAAAAAACCAACAAATAAGTCTTTTGATGAATATTTAAAAAAAATGAACCATATTTTTGATGGATATTCTAAAAAGAAAAAAATATATAAACATACTTTTCTAAAAAAAAAAAAAGAACTATATTTTTTATGAATATTCTGAAAAAAACCAACAAATAAGTCTTTTGATGAATATTTAAAAAAAATGAACCATATTTTTGATGGATATTCTAAAAAGAAAAAAATATATAAACATACTTTTCTAAAAAAAAAAAAAGAACTATATTTTTTATGAATATTCTGAAAAAAACCAACAAATAAGTCTTTTGATGAATATTTAAAAAAAATGAACCATATTTTTGATGGATATTCTAAAAAGAAAAAAATATATAAACATACTTTTCTAAAAAAAAAAAAAGAACTATATTTTTTATGAATATTCTGAAAAAAACCAACAAATAAGTCTTTTGATGAATATTTAAAAAAAATGAACCATATTTTTGATGGATATTCTAAAAAGAAAAAAATATATAAACATACTTTTCTAAAAAAAAAAAAAGAACTATATTTTTTATGAATATTCTGAAAAAAACCAACAAATAAGTCTTTTGATGAATATTTAAAAAAAATGAACCATATTTTTGATGGATATTCTAAAAAGAAAAAAATATATAAACATACTTTTCTAAAAAAAAAAAAAGAACTATATTTTTTATGAATATTCTGAAAAAAACCAACAAATAAGTCTTTTGATGAATATTTAAAAAAAATGAACCATATTTTTGATGGATATTCTAAAAAGAAAAAAATATATAAACATACTTTTCTAAAAAAAAAAAAAGAACTATATTTTTTATGAATATTCTGAAAAAAACCAACAAATAAGTCTTTTGATGAATATTTAAAAAAAATGAACCATATTTTTGATGGATATTCTAAAAAGAAAAAAATATATAAACATACTTTTCTAAAAAAAAAAAAAGAACTATATTTTTTATGAATATTCTGAAAAAAACCAACAAATAAGTCTTTTGATGAATATTTAAAAAAAATGAACCATATTTTTGATGGATATTCTAAAAAGAAAAAAATATATAAACATACTTTTCTAAAAAAAAAAAAAGAACTATATTTTTTATGAATATTCTGAAAAAAACCAACAAATAAGTCTTTTGATGAATATTTAAAAAAAATGAACCATATTTTTGATGGATATTCTAAAAAGAAAAAAATATATAAACATACTTTTCTAAAAAAAAAAAAAGAACTATATTTTTTATGAATATTCTGAAAAAAACCAACAAATAAGTCTTTTGATGAATATTTAAAAAAAATGAACCATATTTTTGATGGATATTCTAAAAAGAAAAAAATATATAAACATACTTTTCTAAAAAAAAAAAAAGAACTATATTTTTTATGAATATTCTGAAAAAAACCAACAAATAAGTCTTTTGATGAATATTTAAAAAAAATGAACCATATTTTTGATGGATATTCTAAAAAGAAAAAAATATATAAACATACTTTTCTAAAAAAAAAAAAAGAACTATATTTTTTATGAATATTCTGAAAAAAACCAACAAATAAGTCTTTTGATGAATATTTAAAAAAAATGAACCATATTTTTGATGGATATTCTAAAAAGAAAAAAATATATAAACATACTTTTCTAAAAAAAAAAAAAGAACTATATTTTTTATGAATATTCTGAAAAAAACCAACAAATAAGTCTTTTGATGAATATTTAAAAAAAATGAACCATATTTTTGATGGATATTCTAAAAAGAAAAAAATATATAAACATACTTTTCTAAAAAAAAAAAAAGAACTATATTTTTTATGAATATTCTGAAAAAAACCAACAAATAAGTCTTTTGATGAATATTTAAAAAAAATGAACCATATTTTTGATGGATATTCTAAAAAGAAAAAAATATATAAACATACTTTTCTAAAAAAAAAAAAAGAACTATATTTTTTATGAATATTCTGAAAAAAACCAACAAATAAGTCTTTTGATGAATATTTAAAAAAAATGAACCATATTTTTGATGGATATTCTAAAAAGAAAAAAATATATAAACATACTTTTCTAAAAAAAAAAAAAGAACTATATTTTTTATGAATATTCTGAAAAAAACCAACAAATAAGTCTTTTGATGAATATTTAAAAAAAATGAACCATATTTTTGATGGATATTCTAAAAAGAAAAAAATATATAAACATACTTTTCTAAAAAAAAAAAAAGAACTATATTTTTTATGAATATTCTGAAAAAAACCAACAAATAAGTCTTTTGATGAATATTTAAAAAAAATGAACCATATTTTTGATGGATATTCTAAAAAGAAAAAAATATATAAACATACTTTTCTAAAAAAAAAAAAAGAACTATATTTTTTATGAATATTCTGAAAAAAACCAACAAATAAGTCTTTTGATGAATATTTAAAAAAAATGAACCATATTTTTGATGGATATTCTAAAAAGAAAAAAATATATAAACATACTTTTCTAAAAAAAAAAAAAGAACTATATTTTTTATGAATATTCTGAAAAAAACCAACAAATAAGTCTTTTGATGAATATTTAAAAAAAATGAACCATATTTTTGATGGATATTCTAAAAAGAAAAAAATATATAAACATACTTTTCTAAAAAAAAAAAAAGAACTATATTTTTTATGAATATTCTGAAAAAAACCAACAAATAAGTCTTTTGATGAATATTTAAAAAAAATGAACCATATTTTTGATGGATATTCTAAAAAGAAAAAAATATATAAACATACTTTTCTAAAAAAAAAAAAAGAACTATATTTTTTATGAATATTCTGAAAAAAACCAACAAATAAGTCTTTTGATGAATATTTAAAAAAAATGAACCATATTTTTGATGGATATTCTAAAAAGAAAAAAATATATAAACATACTTTTCTAAAAAAAAAAAAAGAACTATATTTTTTATGAATATTCTGAAAAAAACCAACAAATAAGTCTTTTGATGAATATTTAAAAAAAATGAACCATATTTTTGATGGATATTCTAAAAAGAAAAAAATATATAAACATACTTTTCTAAAAAAAAAAAAAGAACTATATTTTTTATGAATATTCTGAAAAAAACCAACAAATAAGTCTTTTGATGAATATTTAAAAAAAATGAACCATATTTTTGATGGATATTCTAAAAAGAAAAAAATATATAAACATACTTTTCTAAAAAAAAAAAAAGAACTATATTTTTTATGAATATTCTGAAAAAAACCAACAAATAAGTCTTTTGATGAATATTTAAAAAAAATGAACCATATTTTTGATGGATATTCTAAAAAGAAAAAAATATATAAACATACTTTTCTAAAAAAAAAAAAAGAACTATATTTTTTATGAATATTCTGAAAAAAACCAACAAATAAGTCTTTTGATGAATATTTAAAAAAAATGAACCATATTTTTGATGGATATTCTAAAAAGAAAAAAATATATAAACATACTTTTCTAAAAAAAAAAAAAGAACTATATTTTTTATGAATATTCTGAAAAAAACCAACAAATAAGTCTTTTGATGAATATTTAAAAAAAATGAACCATATTTTTGATGGATATTCTAAAAAGAAAAAAATATATAAACATACTTTTCTAAAAAAAAAAAAAGAACTATATTTTTTATGAATATTCTGAAAAAAACCAACAAATAAGTCTTTTGATGAATATTTAAAAAAAATGAACCATATTTTTGATGGATATTCTAAAAAGAAAAAAATATATAAACATACTTTTCTAAAAAAAAAAAAAGAACTATATTTTTTATGAATATTCTGAAAAAAACCAACAAATAAGTCTTTTGATGAATATTTAAAAAAAATGAACCATATTTTTGATGGATATTCTAAAAAGAAAAAAATATATAAACATACTTTTCTAAAAAAAAAAAAAGAACTATATTTTTTATGAATATTCTGAAAAAAACCAACAAATAAGTCTTTTGATGAATATTTAAAAAAAATGAACCATATTTTTGATGGATATTCTAAAAAGAAAAAAATATATAAACATACTTTTCTAAAAAAAAAAAAAGAACTATATTTTTTATGAATATTCTGAAAAAAACCAACAAATAAGTCTTTTGATGAATATTTAAAAAAAATGAACCATATTTTTGATGGATATTCTAAAAAGAAAAAAATATATAAACATACTTTTCTAAAAAAAAAAAAAGAACTATATTTTTTATGAATATTCTGAAAAAAACCAACAAATAAGTCTTTTGATGAATATTTAAAAAAAATGAACCATATTTTTGATGGATATTCTAAAAAGAAAAAAATATATAAACATACTTTTCTAAAAAAAAAAAAAGAACTATATTTTTTATGAATATTCTGAAAAAAACCAACAAATAAGTCTTTTGATGAATATTTAAAAAAAATGAACCATATTTTTGATGGATATTCTAAAAAGAAAAAAATATATAAACATACTTTTCTAAAAAAAAAAAAAGAACTATATTTTTTATGAATATTCTGAAAAAAACCAACAAATAAGTCTTTTGATGAATATTTAAAAAAAATGAACCATATTTTTGATGGATATTCTAAAAAGAAAAAAATATATAAACATACTTTTCTAAAAAAAAAAAAAGAACTATATTTTTTATGAATATTCTGAAAAAAACCAACAAATAAGTCTTTTGATGAATATTTAAAAAAAATGAACCATATTTTTGATGGATATTCTAAAAAGAAAAAAATATATAAACATACTTTTCTAAAAAAAAAAAAAGAACTATATTTTTTATGAATATTCTGAAAAAAACCAACAAATAAGTCTTTTGATGAATATTTAAAAAAAATGAACCATATTTTTGATGGATATTCTAAAAAGAAAAAAATATATAAACATACTTTTCTAAAAAAAAAAAAAGAACTATATTTTTTATGAATATTCTGAAAAAAACCAACAAATAAGTCTTTTGATGAATATTTAAAAAAAATGAACCATATTTTTGATGGATATTCTAAAAAGAAAAAAATATATAAACATACTTTTCTAAAAAAAAAAAAAGAACTATATTTTTTATGAATATTCTGAAAAAAACCAACAAATAAGTCTTTTGATGAATATTTAAAAAAAATGAACCATATTTTTGATGGATATTCTAAAAAGAAAAAAATATATAAACATACTTTTCTAAAAAAAAAAAAAGAACTATATTTTTTATGAATATTCTGAAAAAAACCAACAAATAAGTCTTTTGATGAATATTTAAAAAAAATGAACCATATTTTTGATGGATATTCTAAAAAGAAAAAAATATATAAACATACTTTTCTAAAAAAAAAAAAAGAACTATATTTTTTATGAATATTCTGAAAAAAACCAACAAATAAGTCTTTTGATGAATATTCTAAAAAAAAAAGAAATATGAATATTCTAAAAAAATATGAACCATAAGTCTTTTGAAATGAACCATATAAACATACATGTAACCTCATAAATTTTAGGGAAAGAAAAAATAGGGAAAAACTTGTCTTCTAAGAATGCTTAGACTAAAAACAAATATTCTAATAAAATATGAACCATAAGTTTTTTGAAAATTAACCATTTAAATATAAATGTAACCCATAAGTTTTAGGCAAAGAAAAAAATAGTGAAAAACTTGTCTTATCAAAGAAAAATCTTAGACATAAATGATTGGATGTTCTAGTATTAAGTTGGGACAGTAAAAACTAACAATTAGTTAAGAGGTTATTAACCTATATGATATTAAAATCAACACAATGAATATGTTAAATGTCATTAAAAACAAAATGCTAAAAATTTTAAAATAACAAATTAAATAATATTTATAACCATGATTCTATATAATATATATTTTTGTACACCAATTTACACTAGTTTATGTCTAACTACCCAAGCAAATATTTTCTCGTGGATTGTCTCGCCATTGCAAACCATTCAATTTCACAGCCCGATCGTGCCAAATCTGCAACTTGGGAAAATGGATATAGTAGATTGACGAGGCTCTGAATTCCAGATGTGCCACAAACTGCTAGGAGAAAACGGGGTCGTGGAGCCGACTGATTCTTGAAAACATCGAGTCCTTCAGATTGTTGGGCGGATTATTATTTCCATCCGATATAACAGGTGCTTCTACGGTGCCGTGAAAGCACCATGCCCCCCACCCCCTGTATTTACATCCATTGATCTACCATTATTCATAACCAACTTTTGATCTAGTGGTTCTAATTAATTGTGAAATGTTACATTTAGGGCACCATATAAGTTCCCTAATATATAAGTCATTTAGGGTTAAAACACATATACTATTAAGAAACGTATATAAAAGACTGACACTACAAAAAAAGACATGTGCTGACGGATTTTGCTGAGGGGCCGAAAAACCGTCAGCATATGTTGATGGCCAGTGCGGGCGGAATTTGCCGACGGATTGTTGACGGGCAAAGGTCGTCATCAATTTGCTGACGACAATGACCGTCAGCAATATTAAAAAAATATATGTATATAATACTGACGGGCAAAAGGAAGTCAGCAATATATATATATATATATATATATATATATATATATATATATATATATATATATATATATATATAATTATTTAAAGGAATATAAAATAAATATAAAATATAAATTTATAATATTATTATAATACATTTTAAAGTAATATTATATATTTATAATATAATTTATTTATTTATAAAATAAAAATATATATTAATCATTTATAAATATAATATAATATACATAATTAATTAATATTAAATTTAATTTAATTATAATATACATTTATAATAATATAATATAATCATATATATATATATATATATATATATAGTATATATATATATAATATATATTAATAATATCATTATTCATCAATATAATCTACATTTATAAATATAATATAAGATTATTATATATTTATAAATAAGATTTTTATTTGACTTGAATAGCAAAATTTTTTGACTTTATAGCTCCAATAAATATCGAGAATCCAAACCCGAGATCGAGATTTTTATTAAACGATTAGCTCAAAACAACTTGATGTACAATAAATAAACTACGAAATTCATGTAATTTATAAGTCTTTTGATAAATTTTTTTTTTTAAAAAAAGAAAACCATATTTTTTTTTTTAAGAAACCATATTTTTGATGAATATTCTTAAAAAAAAAAAAGCAACAAATAAGTCTTTTGATGAATATTCTCCAAATATGAACTATGGATTTTCTTAAGCAATATGAACTATAGTCTTTTGAAAATTGTTCATATAAATATACATGTACCCCATATCTTGGATGCTAAAATATCATATAAATAGAACTAGAACAAGAGGAGTATAAAACAAGAGAAAAAAAAAACTGAGTCCATAAAATGCTTAGACTAAATGATTGGATGTTTGAGATACTAAATTGGGATTGGATGTTTCGAATACTAAATTGGAACAGTAAAAACTAAGCGATTGAATACCCGGGTTGCACGAGTAGGCGGAGTGCTAGGTGGAGGGTTGAGTGCGGGGTGTCACCGGCGGACGAATGAAAAAGGTGTCATCGGCGGACGAATGAAAAAATGATTTTCGGCAATTGAGTTCTTGGGTTTAAGTTGTAATATTTGTATACATGTGGCAGTCATTTACTTAATGACTAAACAATATAGAAATAGACAATTTATTCAATTGAATAGTGCACTTCATAATTAAAAATCACGTTTATATATATATATATATATATATATATATATATATATATATATATATATATAAACTAGCGTTTTATAAATAATATCCTAAAAATTTTTCCCATAACATGTGTGTCTAAATTATGTAATACATTTTTAGGAAAGTCTCAATCTTAATTTAATTAATAAATAAATATTTATGGTTATAAATATTATTTAATTACTTACTAAATAATTGGATAATGATTTGAGATATGTAAGGATATTTCATAAACCATAATTTCCTATATACATATTTGTCTCAAAAATACATAGATATAAATATTAAATTAATTAATATCTAGATATGAAATAATTACATTACATTTTAGGGTAGATATTACATTATTTGTGTTTATCATTCTTTTTAGTAGGATAATCCATATTTCACAGTTTTTGTAGTTGATCTATAGAATATATATATGTGTTTTTAAAAATATAAAAAATATATTTTATAAATTCTATATACAAAATTTCCCCGCCAAAAGTGTGTTTATAAATTATAAATATTCTTTTCTATGTTTTGAAACTCGCCCCGTACACTGACCCGAACTGCCATACCGGTTACCAGGTTACTGAGTCAAAAGCCGGGTCACCGAGTCAATTATGACCCTGGCAAAATATAATGAAAATATAAATCTATATTTTATTGTAACTTAAAAATAAGTAAATTAAATAACTTATATACATATAATCACATTTAAAAGTCATAAACAAATATTCATATATTTCAAGAACATGAATATATTATCCTTCAAACATATTCATATATTAAATTTTCAAATAGTATAAAGACGAAATGAAAAAACCAAGAAATTTAATATATGAATTGATATGTTTAAAGGATAACTAGTACTGTGCCCGTGCGTTGTACGGTTATTTTTTATTTTATTTTTATTTTAAATAAAAATAATTGGATTTGAATATATTAAAAATTTTAATTAATTATTGTATACACGTACACTGAAGTTATACACACACACACACACACACACACACACACACACTTGTGTCTGATATTACCGTCAATATATTATCTATCATCTAACAATAATCATAGAGATTAACATGTATCTCGATATGTATCGCATTTCTTGTCGTTAACTTTTTTTTATATCAACGTGACATTGGGATCCTCGAATTACATTCAAGCATAATAATTATCACCTGATCCTTCGTGCTAATGAGAACAAATCTAGCTGCCTAGGTATCAATTCTTTTGTTGTTGAGTTCTAAACAAAATTATGAGAAAACTCAATATAAGTCAAACTCCGTGCTTACAAATATTTTCTATTCGTCTCGAACCAACCTAAAAATTTTGATCGAAGAATTCTTAGCACTCTAAGAAATCGTCTCCGCGATAGTACGGAGTCGATTGAGCGGTAAGTTCTCCCGAGTCGTGTCTCTCGAGGATAGATATTATCGGCGGTCGGTGTTTTTACTTACTCTTTTGTTAATCGAAATTACACGAATCTAAACTAAGAAAGCATTAAGTCATTGGTTTGGTTTGAGTTCTTGAAAGTTAATCAACTAAGACAAGAATTAAAAGAGATTTAAATTAAAATAATGAAAATGAGGGTTTAGGATGTTCGGTTCGTCTCCACGATCAATCGATTTTTGCCGAGCACTTAGTCCACGATTCGGGGTTGTCAATCCCAAATGTCGATCAAGTATTGGGGTCGTCAATCCCAATTTTCAACAAGCTTCGACTAATGGCTCTAAACGAACTTAGACCCTAAACCCATAATTTCTTAACTAATTGCATCAAATGTAAATTAAAGCTTGCTTGAAAGTAATTAGTTGAAGTCTCATTAGTCACACATAATTGACAACCTTAAATAACTTAACAACTACTAAACTAAATAAGCTTGTAAAATTAAAAGAGAAAGACATGGAGGGAAATTAAAAGTATTTTAAATTGAATAAAGTCAAAGGCTTTGAAATAGGACAAGACAAATTATCAAAAGAGGAAAGTTTCATAGTTCTTTCAAAATCCAAAAGCTTGCTTAACTAAAAGAGGTAAAAAGCTTGAAATGAGCATTAATGGAGTTTGCAAGAACAATGAAGAACAACAAGCTAGAAAATTACCAAGAGAATTTAAAAGCAATGAACAACAAAACAACTAAAACCCAACAACATACTTTAAGCAATTTCAACAAAGCAAACACAACACAACAACTTGAACAATTAATCAAGAACCAAGCATAATAATAAAGGGGAAGATTACTACCAAATTGAATTGAACACCAAAGCTTCAAGTTAGCTACAATCTTCAAAGGAATAAGAAAGTTTCAACAACAAAAGATCCAAAAATGAAGAACAACTAAGCCTAACTAAACTAACTACTTAAGCTAAACTAACCTACACTAAACTAGGGATTATCAACTAAGGTTTATTATTGCAAGATTAAAGTCTTGGAAGAAATGGAACAAGTCCAAATTCCACCAAGGAGAGTTTTTTTTTTTGGATAAGGTTGAGCAGCTAGGTCTATATACACAAAAATACAGGGGCGAAATCGTCAAAATGGGTCAAAAACCATAAAAATCCTGCGTCTCAGTCGATCGACTGAGAACCATTCTATCGACTGAGTTCCAATCGATCGACTGCTTCCTCAAAATTGGCCAACCTACTGCCGAGCAGTCGGGTGGTCCAGTCGATCGACTGGAACAGCTGCATCTGGCTCGATTTCTCGTTTCCGCTCTAAACGTCCGCCGACTATTGCTCCTCATTCGCGCTATGTTCCATTGCTTGTCCATTCCAATCCGAGTCGAGTGGGATGCCTTGAGCTTGCGCAACACCGCTTTGGTCATCCTACGTCCATAAATACAAAAATGAGTAAAAATATACGAAAAACTAATAAAAACCGCACAAAAGCTACAAAAACCTAAAACTAACAAAATAGGCCAAAACGACTCCTAATACCCATAATTGCAAGCAAAACACATGCAAATACGACACAAAAAGGTGACAAAAAAGCGTACAAAAAAGTATAAATCAGTATCTCATTGCTTGTCGTTAACTTTTTTATATCAACGTAACATTGGGATCCTCGAATTACATTCAAGCATAATAGTTATCACCTGATCCTTTATGCTAATGAGAACAAATCTAACTGCCTAGGTATCCATTCTTTTGTTGTTGAGTTCCAAATAAAATTATGAGAAAACTCAATATAAGTCAAACTCCGTGCTTACAAATATTTCTTATTCGTCTCGAACCAACCTAAAAATATGCTATAATGTGCTGATTTGCATATCACGCCCAACTGATTATTATTATTATACAATACATTATACTCTTCTGGAAGATGAAACTCAAACGCATGACAGGTGGAGATATATTAGATTTCATAACCTAATATTCTCCACACCGCTTCGCATGGAGAAATGTAACGACAATCATAATGCATGTTTATCTCATTGATCATTTTATCCTATGCATCCCTGTTTTTGTTCTAATAGAATGTTGCAGTGATCCTATCGTTACCTTTATTCATATATTTGAAAAAATGAGCTCCATACTTGAGTAATAAATAAAGATTATATAGAATGACCACCGGTTATTTAGCTAAATACCATTCTTTGTAACAATTCTTTCAGTTTTTCTACGTTTATATACTGAGTAACCATCATTATTGACAGTAATAGTATCTACAAACTTCTTTGGAAAATGTTTTGTGCGATTTCCATCAACCATGCAAGGAGACAATTTTCGTAAATGACCACATGGTTCATGAATCATCAAATTCGATAAAGCGAATAATATCTTGAATCTTCTTTTCCATTAGGGATTTTAGCTGAAATGATTCGATCAATAGCATCAACATTTGGGCATGTCTTGCTTTGATATAAAAAGATGTATGTACGCATGAGGAAGACCTCTCTTTGGAACTCCACAGTGTAAATAACATTAAAAAAATTTATAAAATATAAATTAATGACAAATTAAAAAATAACAAATATTAATAATTTATTACTCTTAGATTAAATAATATAAAAATATACAATTTCTTTATACCCACCTAAAATAATTTATCCAAGAACTCCGTTATCACATACATTTCTCATCAAAGTGTCTAACTTGGTTGAGAGATTTACGTGAAGTCTCTGATGAAAAAAAAAGTGTCTAACTTGGTTTTAAAAATCCTTGAAATTATATTAGGTTGTTTCTCCAGTTTTAGATTTCTTTTATCAACAAAGCGAACAATCTATAGACACTTAGAATTGCACATGAATGTAATAAAAAAATTAGGATAACCTGCCCAATGAAAAATTGTCATAGCATCTTGGTAATTCTCAGCCATAAGTGGAGCACCGACAGTAAATATCGTAGGCAAGACAACGTGAGTACCAATATTTGAGTCATCTATTTCACATTGTAACACTGCATTAGCAGTTCCAATATACATCTCGTTTCACAATTTTTATTGATGGGTTCTGACGTACCACTCAGTCGTCGTATACCGATCAAAAATAAATTTTAGTGTGAGTCATCGACTATATAAATTAGTGGTTACTTCAATCTCCCTTTCATGAAATCGATGAGTAAAGAACCCCCTCTGGTTCACATATTATCCATCCTTGCCTTTAGCTTTTCGATATTTAAAAAAATATATATCTTCCCCATAAGAAAATAGCAATGGATAGTTTAGAGTAAGGTACGAAGGATGAAACTCGTTGATACGTTTGATCTCTTTCCTACTATATAATCTATCCTACCACTGTGAGGATCAAGATCACCAACAACAAATATAGAAAACTTGTCCACTTCTGAAAGATTGTGCATCCTTCCACCCTTGTCTCTTCTCCTAAGTAGACATAATTTCACTTTAGCAACATCATCTTCTCTAAACGTTTGTTTGGCCATTTTAAACGACTTAACCAAATTTGTAGAATTTGAAGGTCTATGCTTTTGAAAATTAGTCTCAGTTTTATGATGTTGTTATCAATGTTAGCCAACACTGGCTACCGACATGAACGAGAGTAAAATAAAAATTATGCAGCGGAAATAAAAACTTAAGACCACAGCAAATTAAATTCAGTTCACAAGTAAAAATACTTGTGAACTTGGGTGTACAAACCCAAAAACTATATTACTTTCTTGTTCATGATTAATACAAAAGATAATAAGTAATATATGAAAACTAAAGTATCAAACACTTGATACTAAATACTTGTCGCCGTGATGAAAAGATCTTCTCTGTTGGTCACGCAATTTTGAAGAACTTGTCGATCTAGAACAATGGCTCCAAGTAGTCTTCACTTCCTTTCCTTGCTGTGCGTCTTGTGTTGCGTCGTTCTTCCAAAAGAATCCATGCGATCAAAAGTGCTCCCAAGCTTTAGGATTCTCTTATCTTAAATAGACAATCCTAGAATCCTAAACTTGGTAAACAAGCAAAACAAATCCTAAACACAATTTAGGAAACTAAATAAAGTCTTGTACATCAACTAGGAAACAAATAAAGTCCTAAATCTAGTTTCCTAACTTATTTTTTGCCCAAGAAAGGCAAATAACAAAATAGGAATTATTGCCAAGAATTAATTCCTCAATAAAATTGTTTTCACTATCTAGTATGGATTGTAGGTCAACTGAGATTATTATTTTTTCATTGTTACCTCTACAGTGAGCTAATAATTGTATAAGTATACTAAATAAAATATAAATACTCCAATGAAACTGAAGTGATTGGTATGTAAAACGTAAATGCATACCTAAAAGAATTAATTCAATTCTGAAACTTGATAGAAACTAAGTATGATTTGAATGCTTTCAAGATTACCGTCTTTAGAGATATTTGCTATTAAAGGCGACCTTCCCATTATTGGTTTCAGAATTAGTTGATAGTTCTCAAAATCTATTATAACTGATTCCATAATGTTCATTCCACTCGATACTGGGTTCACACTTGTATTATATAGCTCGGTTTCTAAGATAGTAACAGAATACAATAGTTTATGAGATCAATTCAAATAGAAAAGTATGGAACCGTAATAATATTTGATATAACTTGTTGATAGCCAATGAAAGAAATATTAATTATACTGTATTGCATATTTTTGTATAATTTAATTTAAAAAAATGGTCAAAGTGTTTTTTAGAAAAAAATTGATAAATTTGATATTGTTGGACTCACAATAAAAGAAATACAAGAAAAATATAAAACAAAATAATTAAAAACTCATAATAAAACCCGAAATGACATATAAGTGATTGTACATACATACATATTCATATGATCTTATTATTTTTAATATTGATTAGGGTATCTATCCTAACTATGTTAAGAAAATTCCTACATAATTAAAAAAAACTAATCCTAGGTGGCTTTTAATTAAAAAAATAAATTACATTTTTATATTAATTCTTATTATTTTTATATTAATTAGAGTATCTATCTTAATTATTTTAAGAAGATTCCTACATAATTAAAAAAACAAACTAATCCTAGATGGCTTTTTAATTAAAGAAAGAAACTAAATCATTATTAATATTAATTATGGTGTCTATTCTAATTATGTTAAGAAAATTCCTACATAATTAAATAGAGAAGAACTAATCCTACATGACATTTTTTCTCTCTCTCCTACCCACCTATTTTCCTCTCTCCGGACCTCTCTTTTAATATATATAGAGATATATAGATAGATACTTTCATGTTCATGAAATATATAAATGTTTGTTTATTACTTATTAAGTTTCCAAATATTTTAAAGAGTAAGTGAAAAAAAATCAAAAAAAATGAATAAATAACAAAGTTAATCTTATTAATATGTTTACATAGGCTAGAGATATATAAGTGAATATAAAAAAATGACAATAATTTTTCAATTATGTAGAAAAAAGTGAACTTTTCTATGGTATAGCATAGTCGGGAATCTAGTGGGAAGTYTGTGCATGGTAGTAGGGGACTCGGACGCATGATAAGTCATGGATGTCCTGTGTGTTCTGATGGTTGATAAATCCTCGGAGTCTCTGGCCAGAGCTGATAGTGGGATGTTTGGAGAAATATGTTTCTCTAAGTCACACACGAACGGATTATCTTGAACCTAGAACGTACACACAGTTATTGAACTAGAAAGAGGTCTCGATGAACCA
>BMAC01000310.1:202270-221351 GCA_014905375.1 Phtheirospermum japonicum
AGGTGGCAAACTTTCAATAACATCAACTTTGGCCTTATCGACCTCCAAACCATGACTCGACACAACATGACCAAGTACAATACCACTTTTAACCATGAAATGACTTTTCTCCCAACTTAATGTTAAATGACTATCTACACATCGTTCAAGCACTTTAGAAAAATTCTCAAGACATAAATCAAAAGAAGAGCCAAAAACTGAAAAGTCATCCATGAATACCTCGAGATAGTCATCTATCATGTCCGTGAAGATGGAAAGCATGCAACGTTGGAAAGTCGCCGGTGCGTTGCATAGTCCAAAAGGCATCCTCCGGAAAGCGAAGGTTCCAAAAGGGCAAGTAAACGTCGTCTTCTTCTGATCTTTCCGGCGCTATGGCAACTTGATAATACCCCTGATTGAATTGATCTTGATTAAACGGTGGTGGATTGGGTATATTATTTTGTTCATCTCGAGTTTCCGGTTGGATAGGTTCCGACGTATTTGTTCCGGATGAAGCCATTGATGATTCAGCTATTGATGTCAATCGTGCTCGATTCACCCGTTGGATGTTGTCTACGAAAGGTAATATTTCTCCACCCAAGGACCTACGTCCTTGCATTCACTAACAAACAAATTAAAATAGTCTAGGCACAATAACACAAACTTAAGCAAATTAAACTACACATATACGAAGAACCACTAGCTTGTAGCTCAAGTGGTATCACTAACCCTTTATAAGGGTATTGACAAGGGTTCGAACCCTAGACCTTTCAAGATATTTGAGATTTATCTTCTACTTTTCAACCACTTGACCCAACTTATTAAAAAAAAACTACACATATACGAACAAACATTTTTGGACAGCCTTTGTGTAACATCCATACATCCAATGCATTTTTATTTATTTATTTATTTATCATTGTGCATTAGAAATATGATCCTAGTCCCAAGCTCGTCGCCGTAAACGAATTTCTATTTTAGTTTAAGTAATCTAAGAATTCTATTTAAAACGAATTTATAGTTCGTATTCAAATAAAAATTATATTAAAATTTTTAAGAAATAATTATAATTATTTAGTATTTATTTATTTATTTACTTAAATTATAATTCTCGACTTTTAAGAAATTATTATAATTGTTTAGTATTTTAGTTATTCAATTATTTATTTAAATTACTATCGAGTCGTCTACGGAATTATTCGATTATGCTTTTGGGTCGACTTTTAATTTTTTCGGTTTTGGACTTCAAGCAAACCCATTAACTTGGCCCAAGCCCACCAAAAATCTAACCCTAACCTTTCCAAAATGTTTTGATCTTGGTTTAAAAAGGAAACCCAGCCTTATCCCCACATTTCATGTTTCTACAGCCACAACTCATTTTTTTCCACATTCCCAACTGTAAGCTCCACCCTACACGGCCACAAGCAAGCAGGTAAAAGGATTTTAAATTTCTTTCATTTCTATTCTACATTTTTTTTTCCAAATCAAAACCAGAATCATCATCTCTACCACAAACCACCACCAAGGCTCGAAAACCACCATCCATAGTCCCGTAGGAACCCAAAGTCAGCCCGAACCTTTGTCCCTGTACACTCACAGTTGCAGCCACCATACAGAACCAAACCACAACCACCACATCACAAAACCATCAACTCCAGTCCGACCCAAAACCCACGGCAGCAGACCAGATTTCCGACCCCAAAACCCACAGCGACGGCCCGACTCAAACCGCCGAACCAGCCCCACGCCCCATCGCCGCCTCACCATCGCCACCCAAAAATCGCCGGAAAACCCCCAGCACCACCCGAACAACAGCTACCACCCAAACCAACGGCCGCCAACTCCCAGTCGCCAGCCTGACCGAACAGCCACAGGCTACCCAAACCCCAGCGCCTTCCTCCGACAAACCCCAGAACCACCGCCCTTCTTCGCCACTACCCAGCCATGGCCCGACCACGAGAACCACCCAACACCACCGTCCTACCCAAATTCGCCCTTAAGCCGACTCGCCATCGCCGGTTTTGCCGAGAACCACCATGGATGGTTGCTGTCGAGGGAAGAAGGTCCACCGCCGCCTCGCCGTCCTACCCGTGTTGCGCCGTTTTCCGCGAGAAGGAGACGGCCGATTGTGCCATGGAGAGGAGGCTGCCGTGTTGCAGGAGCAGGCCGATTTCTGAAATTTGGAGAAGAAAATCGCCACCAATCCGCCGGAGCTCCGCCCAATTGCCGTCGCCGTTGCCGTCCGCCGACCTTCGCCAATTACTAGTCGCCGTTGCTGCGCCAATTTCTGGACGGGGAGAAGAAAGGAGAGAAAGGGAAAAGGCAGACGGGCGGATTTTAGGATTAGGGCTGGCTCCCCTTTTAATCCAACCAATTTTCCAGAAATTTCAATTGACCCCCCCAACTTTAGCCATCTTTCCGATTGAACCCCCAAATTACCAATAGCCTTCGAATTCAGCCCTCCGATCTATTAAAAACCCCAATTGAACCCCCAATTGATCCAAAATCTCAATTTAGTCTATTATTATTATCTTAATATTATATTATGTATTTTAAATAAATAAATAAATAAATATATTATATATTAATATTTTAAAAATTATTTAATTATATATATACTAATTAAGTATATTTTTAAAATGATTAGGTGACGAGGAACTCGGGACATAGGATTCAACCACGTGCATTCAATCGACTTATTTCACGACTTTATTTCGAGGTAGGGACCACCGACATGTCTTATGTTAAATTCTATGTGCTCAAATCTATGTGCAATGTGTATCATGAAATTCTATGTTTATAAAATTAATATAGCCGTGGACCGCAAAAGTTGTCCGTGACCGGGAAAAAGGGTCATTGGGTTTATCCCAGCGTGCTATATTCAATGATTAAAACCAGGGGCCTTAAGTGCCTATGACCAGGGAAAAGGGTCATCGGGGAAGCCTATGACCGGGAAAAGGGTTATAGGGGAAACCCGCCGCGTTTTAGCTGCAGTCAACTGTCTTCCAAAGTAAAATTATGAATTCTATGGTTAATTGTGCTATTTCTGAGTTTGTATAATTTTGCATGAGGTATGTCGGTGTAACTATTGAGTACGTTGAACTCATCCCAAATCAACGATGTTTTTCTTTCAGGTACAAACGAGAATATCGAATGAAAGGGAAACGAGGAGGGGAATGAAAACTGTTGATGTTGGATTTTATGTTTTAATCTTGTTTTACGTTTTATCCACTGTTGGAAACTTGGTTGTTTACATTATGATTATTTCCGCTGCGTATTTCTTGAACGTTTTGAAAAATGTGAATCTTTTATCGTGAAAATTAGACATTTATTTGTGACGTCAAGATTCCTTCAATTATTATTTAAAATGTAAATCTATTTACAATTATCGAAATCGGGGCGTTACACTTTGTCAATTCCCCGGCAACGGCGCCAAATTTTGAATCGAACTTTTTCGCATTTAAATTTAATAAAAAGCTCGTCCGCAAGAGAACAGAGTTGTTGTATGCGATAAGTTGATCCGAGTCGAATCACGAGGAATTGCAATCGGCGTCGATAAATGTTTGTTCACAATTTTTATAATTAAACACACGATCCATTTCTTTGATGAAAGGGTTCTACAACTACGAATTTAAAAACGAGCATGCAATTATTAAAAACCTAATTAACTAATCAAACCTAATTAGAAGCATGAAAATTCAGATAATTAAATATGAAAAGCATCAACATCAAACTAGTAAATTGAAAACACTTGCATTACTAAAATAACATAGTCGAACTAATAATCTGATAAAGGAAAATACAACTCATGAAAGTTAAATCCAAAGACAAACTACTATAATAGAAAGTACAACTTATAGTTCATGAAAATCTGCAGCAACTGTTCAAGCTTCAACGATAAACGATGACAAGCAACGATGGTAAGTGTAGAGACGAGCCTTCGATGCAATCTTTGAACGAAATCTTCAAATATGATGTAAAATGAAAGGGGAATGTATATATAAGTGCTGTGGACCTTGCCCCCTCGAAGTCTGGTTCTAAAATGAAGAAAACCTCTGGATTTTATAGATTTTTCGAAAATAACCGCTCAAACTGCCGGAGCGTCGATGGTGCGTCGGTCGACGCGGGCCAGGCTGCATGCGTCGACCAGGCAGAGCGTCGACTGACGGGCCACGGATCGACGCTTCAGAACATTTGCGTCGACGGTGCGTCGGTCGACGCGAGCCAGGCTGCACGCGTCGACAGGCAGTGCGTCGACTGACGGGCCTAGGATCGACGCTTCAGAACCTTTGCGTCGACGGAGCATCGACTGACGGGCGTAAGATCGACGCTTCAGAACCTTTGCGTCGACGATGCGTCAGTCGACGCGGGCGTAGCGTCGACAGTGCGTCGACGGTGCGTCAGTCGACGCACCTGCATGGCTTCGGCTCGTCACTCGTCCCGTTTTCCTCGTTTTGAGCTGAGATATTAACATTGAACAAAGTTAAATTTATTTCATACAAAATGAAGTAAAAACACATTAAACACCATAAGAACGAAAAACATAAAAAAGGAAGAAAAACGATAAAAAGATAAACTTAAAACACATAAAAGCACACAACATACGATGCAAAAACACACGAAAATCACATACAAATATGTACAAATCATTGGGGTCGTCAATCCCAATTCTCGGGTTTGTCGATCCCGAATCTTGACAATCTTCGATTAATGGTTCTAAACGAACTTAAACCTTAAACCTCTAATTTCTAAACTAATTGCATCAAATAAAGCTTACAATTAAAAGAGAATTCATGGAGGGAAAATAAAACATTTGAAATTGATAAAAGTCAAAGGCTTTTGAATTGAACAAGATAAATTACCAAAGAAGAAAGCTTCATACATCTTTTAAAGACTAAGAGCATGTCTAACTAAAAGAGTAAAAAGCTTGAAAATGAAAGCATCCATAGTGTTTTGCAAGAACAAGAACAAAATAAAATCTAGAAATGAGAAATTGAAGAACAATGCAAAGAACAACAACATAAACTAAATGTAAAAACCAACACAACTTCAATAACAAAAATCAACAATAACAACATAAGAAGGTAAGAGAAAGGAAACTACCAATTGCATTGAACTCAAAAGCTTCAAATCTTCAAACTACAAGCACCACAAATGAGGGAGGTGTCACTCACTCCAACACTTGCTTAATAACAACTAACTAAAAACTAACTAACTAAGCTAAACTAGATTAACTACTAAACTAGCTAAAACTACACTAAGCTAGGGTTTATCATTGCAAGGAAATGTAAAGGCTTGGAGGAAATAGATCAAGCCCCAAATTCCACCAAGGAAGGGTTTGGATAAGGTTGGAGAGAGCTGGCCTTATTTATACAAAAATGCAGGGGCAAAATCATCAAAATGGACCAAAATCACGAGCTGGACTGCGTCTCAGTCGATCGACTGCTTCCTCAAAATTGGCTAACCTTACTGCCGAGCAGTCGATCCTAGCTGTGTCAGCCGATCGACTGGACTATCAGTCGATCGACTGCATGCCAGTCGATCGACTGGCTCGGCTGCTCCGGCTCAGTTTTCTCGTTTTGCTCTAAACGTCCGCCGGTTGTCGCTTCTCGTTCACGCTGTATTTCCTTGCTTTGCCCGTTCTAATCCAAGTCGAAAGAGATGCCCTGAGCGTGCACGAGACCCGCTTGGTCATCCTACGGCCAAAAATACGAAAAGGGTAAAAATGTACAAAAAACGACTAAAAACCGCACAAAAGCTATAAAAACCTAAAACTAACAAAATAGGCCAAATCGACTCCTAAAACTCGTAAATGCAAGCAAAACACATGCGAATGCGACACAAAAAGGTAACAAAAAAGTGTACAAAAGAGTACAAATCAATTATAAAAACCTAAAACTAACAAATAGGTCAAAACGACTCCTAAAACCCGTAAATGCAAGTAAAACACACGTGAAAGCGACACAAAAAGGTAACAAAAAGTGTACAAAAAAGTACAAATCAACCACCCCACATTTAGAATGATTGCTTGTCCTCAAGCAATTATAATCTAAAATTACAAAACTACCCCTGGGTGATCCTCTAATGCACAAAAACCTAATTTGAGGCATTGTATGCTAAAATGCTCGTTATCTCGGCTAAAAGGACGACAAAGATGTCTTGACAAAGAAAGTTTAGATCGACTCCCAAAACCTAAAAAAACTAGGTAACCCTCCAAGTCGGTCCCCTCGTCCTTACCCCGGCTAAGGTCTATCCACGGTCGAACCGTTAATCGGCTCCCTACTAGCCCCAATCGTCTACAACTCTCTTTAACAAACAAAGTCTAAAAAGAAGGAGAAAGAGGAAACGTCCAAGAGTTGCACGTTTTATTACTTAATAACTACAAGGATTTATAAGTTATCCTTGTTTATTCATCATCAATTTTTTTTCTCTTCCTTTCTTTTTTTTTTTTGTTCTCTTTGTTTCTTTTTAAAATTTGGGCAAGGTTTGATCATATGCTAAAACCCTTTTGCGAGTTTAAGTTGAGTAAAGTACTTATAGGATTATTCGATATTTGACGTTCTCTTTGTTTTTACTTTTCTTTCTTTTTTTTTTTGGTACCCAAGGAAATAAGGTACTTAAATACAAGATATATACAAAGAGAAATCAACGGCTCCGACCACTCGTTGCTACTAGCAACTTACAATGTTTTCGATTGAGCACATGGAGCAATTGACGACTCTTAAATGCAAAACAAAAATCCTATAGAGAGTGTTCAACGACGAGGCTAGTTAAGGCAATAGTTCTATATGAGCTCACAAATAGCACGAGGCTAAAGCCGAATAAAGTTTCCATCGAATCAAGCTACCTAAGTACACTACATCCGATCGACAATCTAAACTCTTAACCAAATCATAAAAATTGCGTCACTTCGCCAAGGATCCAAGCAAAAATAACACACACGCTACTCAAACTATCACAAGCAAGCATGCAACAATTTAAAAACCTAAGGCGGACTCTGACCACCATGCCAGTTGATCGAAGCATACGGGTCATCATATGTCGAGGGGACCCGATCGCTTGGTGAAGTGGTGTACGGATTTGTATACTCGGGAGTTTGGATGTAAGGGTTTGGATAATTGGGAGTTTGGATAAGGGTCGTTGTACGGCAAACTAGCTCAGTAGTTTGCCATCCTCGGCCGGATAAATCAAGCGGCGAAGGCATCCTTTGATCGTCGTGAGTGTGGGAGGGCGGCATCGGGCTTCTCGAATGAGTACCTTGCAAACACAACACTCAACAAAGGATTACGAGCATCGAAAGTAAAACAAAAATCTAAACTAACTACCAACTAAGATAACAAAAGAAATAATTAAAAACAACATTCGCCTTAATCTATCCCCGACAAAAGCGCTAAAATTTGATCGAAGATTTCTTAGCACTCTAAGAAATCGTCTCCACAATAGTACAGAGTCGATTGTAGAGCGGTAAGCTTTCCCGAGTTGTGTCTCTCGAGGATAGATATTATCGCTGGTCTGTGTTTTTAGTTACTCTCTTGTTAATCGCAAGTAAACTAAATCTACACTAGGAAAGCATTAATCGTTGAGTGGATTTGATGTTTATGCTAAAGCTTGAATTTAAAAAGGAGACTTTAATTAAAAATGATTGGGTTTAGGGTGCTCAGTTCGTCTCCACGATCAATCAGTTTTTGCCGAGCACTTAATCCACGATTCGGGGTTGTCAATCCCAAATTGTCGATCAAGTGTTGGGGTCATCAATCCCAATTCTTAGCAAGATCCGATTAATGGCTCTAAACGAACTTAGACCCTAAACCTGTAATTACTAAACTAGTTGCATCAAATACGATTTAAAGATTCTTTGAAAGTAATTAGTTGATGACATTGATTAAACCATTAAAATTTACTAAACTAAGAAGGCTTGCAAATTGAAAGAGGAAAAAGGAGGGAAATTAAAAGCTTGAATTTGAAAACAAGTCAAAAGCATTAAATGGGTAAAAGTCAAACTGCTCAAAGAAGAAAGACCCATAAGCCTTTCAAAACCCCAAGGTTTGTTTGGAAAAATTGGGCAAAAAGCTTCAAGAGGTCTTCAATGGAGTTTTTGCTAAACAAGAAGATGAAAAACAACACAAAGCAAATAAACGTACACTAGAGAAATTGAAATGCCATGAAAAACAATATAAGCTAAGATTCAATAACCAATACAAGAGAAATCACAACAACACAATAATAACACAAAACATTAAGGGGAAAGATTACTACCAATTTTTTGCTCCAAACAAGTGCTTCAAAGTCTAGATTACAATCTTCAAAATACTATAACAATTTCAACAAAATAAGAACAACAAATGAAGGAGGTGTCACCCTCTCCCACACTTGCTAAGAACAACTAAACCTAACTAAACTAACTACTTAAGCTAAACTAAACTACACTAGACTAGGGATTTATGAGCTAGGGTTTTGAAATGCAAGAGTAAAGGCTTGGAGGAAATGGAGCAAGCCCCAAATTCCACCAAGGAGAGTTGGATAAGGTTGAAGAAAGCTGGGCCTATAAATACAAAGTCGTAGGGGTAAGATTGTCAAAAAGTGATAAAATTCACTAGCTGGACTGGGACTTAGTCGATCGACTGAGGATCAGTCGATCGACTTGCAGTCGATCGTCTAAGGGTCATTCGATCCACTGCTTCGCCCAAAATTGCCAAACCTTCTGTACTCCAGTCGATTTGGAGAGATCTAGTCGATCGACTGGACAATCAGTCGATCGACTGGCTCGACTGCTCCGGCTCAATTTTCTCATTTTGCTTTAAACGTCCGATGGTTGTCGCTCCTCGTTCACGCTGTGTTCCCTTGCTTTACCCGTTCCAGTCCGAGTCGAAAGAGATGCCCTGAGTGTGCGCGAGACCCGCTTGGTCATCCTACGGCCAAAAATACGAAAAAGGGTAAAAATGTACAAAAAAACTACTAAAAATCGCACAAAAGCTATAAAAACCTAAAACTGACAAAATAGGCCAAAACGACTCCTAAAACCCATAAATTCAAGCAAAACACTCGCGAATGCGTCACAAAAAGGTAACAAAAAAGTGTACAAAAAAGTACAAATCACCTGTCAAAGCAAAAATATGAACAAAATCCAGTTATCTTTTGAAAAAAAAAAGAATTGGAAAAGTGAACTTTGTCGTATTTCTATATATTTTATATACCCTAAACCCAGAATCTATGCAAGTATCATCACATATTATATCCACATATCATCACATATTATATCCACATATTAGATCAACATATCATCTAATATACTAGGCATATATCATCAACTAAAATAAAATTTTGAATTTCTGTCAAATATTATCATATTAAATTATTTTCTAAGTTAACGAATATACGAGACAATAAAGGACATAGAATTGCCCCCAAAGTAGAATGCCCACATTAAAAATAGTGGAACGATTTGGAATTACATGATCACGAATATCCATTAGAAAAAAAACTCAAACACAAAAAAAAAAAAAAAAACAAACTTAGCCATCTCCATATTTAAGTGTATTACTCAACCAGTCCAAACCCTAAACGCATGATCAATGTACAAGTTATAAACCTTGTCAAGGGGATTTACTATAATGCCAACCATATCATCATCCCGCATTACTCTTTCAAGTGACTAAATATCACCAACAGTCACTACATAAAACAAAAATAAAACAAACCAAAAGGAAAGATCATACAAATATTAATCACATATTACTGCCACATATCATCACATATTACTCAAACATATCATCATATCTTACTATCACATATCATCAAATACAAATGTCACACGTCATCATATTTAAAAACCACATAATATTGCCACATATCATCATATATTACTTTCACATATCATCACATATTGCTCGTATATCATCACATACATATTTCACATATCATCACATCTAACTACACATATCATCACATTTTCACATATCCTCATATATTATTTTGACATATCATCACATATTATTGCTCGTATATCAGCACACACATATTTCACATATCATCACATCTAACTACATAAATCATCATTATACTTTCACATATCATCATCTATTACTTCCACATACCATCACATATTATTACTCGTATATCATCACATACAGATTTCATATATCATCACATTCTATTTTTACATATCATCATATATTGCTTCAATATACCATCACATATTATTGCTCGTATATCTTCACATACAAATTTCACATATCATCATATTTAAATACCATATATCATCACATATTGATTTCATATATCATCATATATTACTTCCGCATAACATCACATACAGATTCACATATTATCACATACAGACTCACATATGCTTTCATAAAATCGTAAAAGGAGAAATCATAAATCTGTAATGAAACTATTTTCATGAATGTTCAAACTCGCACAAGAAACTGGAATATTTGCAGGAGAGAGACAAATTGGAAGAATTGTAGTAATAAAATTAGAAATAGTATAACCTAATTGAATACAAAAATAAATCAACTTGTAAAATAACTTACCCTCGAACCGACTCACGTCTATTGGAATTGAAGGATTTATTTTTTGGCGGTGGATCAGCGCTTGTTTCGGTGTTAATTTGAAGTCAATTCGATGAAAATTGAAGAAAAATCACAATTAGTTGCTGTTAATATCGAAGGGGATCGTCGGTGATGGAGTTTTTTGGGCGATAGATTTCTCTGTGAAGCAGCGAAAATAGGGTTTCATCAACAGAAAGGCGCATGGAGAATTGTGAATTTGCGAGGGATAACCAGATATTCGAGTCTCTCGCTAAGGAAAAATACTTTTTTCATGATTTGTCCGTCTAACGATTCAACAATTTTGAGGCTGTCGCTAGTTTTCACACCATCGTACGAGAAATTCTCTGGAAAACAGAGTAATTTTGTGCCAGTGGTTGCCGCTTCCTTGACGAGGCGAGAGCAGGTGGCAAAATTGGCAAACAGATCGTTGGGGATTCATCGGTGATGGAGATCGCCGGTGATGAAGCTTTTAGGTGATTTTTGGGCGATAAGTTTCTTTGTGAAGCAACGAAAATAGAGTTTTATAAACAGAAAGGAGCATTGAGAATTGTGAAATTGTATTTTATATAGGATCGGGTGCACCTCACCTGAATCCATTTAATAATTTGCCCAAATGAAGTGAACACATACTTGAAATATTATTACAGCCGTCCACATATGTTCTAGTCTATGATGCACGGACACTTCGTTTTTGACCCACGGGCCGAGTCGGACACTCCCGGGACGCGGACACGCGCCCGACACGTGGCGGACGCGTGTCCAATATATATTTTTTTTTTAATTTTTGACAGGGGACACGGCGGGGCATAGGGGATACGGCCCCAACACATTTTTTCATTTTTTTATTTCTTTTTTCAAAATTTTTGTTTTTTTTAATTTTTTAATTTAATATCATTTTTTATTTTATTTGAGGTTTTATAAATTATTGTGAATGAGTTTGTAATTATTTTAGATGATTTATTAAAAATAAAAATTATTATAATTTAATATTTATAGGAAATAAGCGAGTTCTATATTTTTAGAAATAAGCGTGTTCTCGTATACGAGTCGTGTCGTGTCCCGTTATCGGTGCAACTTAGGTTCCGGTAGTTATTACGCACGATGTGCCGATCAATTTTCTTGCAAAACCTAAATGAAGAAGAAAACATATCCCTGTCTTGCAAAATAAAAAAAAATAATAATAATAAAAAAAAAACAAAAAAAAACCTAGCAATAACTTTTGGTCTCAAAACAAAAAAGCAATAATCCTCCGCCAGCCACCGGCGCCGCTGCCCCGCCACCAAAGTGGTGGTTCGCTGTTGGGCGGAGTGATGAATACTCATTCAAACACCGTTCCTTCAATTGATGAAGAAGAAAAACCCGAGGTGCCCTCTCTTGCCATATATAATATGTTCGTTTTCTTGAGAATATAAATCGTTTTAGACTGAATTTGAGTTTTCGTTCCTACTTATGAGTTGGGAAATTRGTAACGTTTTTATAGGACTCGATCTGTGAGTTTCCAAAATGCAAGTTGGTGATCTGAAATTGCAATTTAGCGTATAGAAATAGCTGGGCTTGATTTTCATAATAAAGCCTTGTATTTGATATGCAGGTGGTTGGATCTTGGATTCAGATCATTTTATACTAAAACTTTGTATTTGATATGGGGCTTGAATTTGAGACAATTCCATAATAAAACCTTATATTCGATATGGAGATGTTTTGGAGCTTGAATTTGAGACAATTCCATAATAAAACCTTGTGTTTGATATGATGGTTGGGTCAGAAAATTTCATCGTAAAACCTTGTATTTGATAATTGATATGCTGATGTTTGGGTCTTTCATTCAGACAATTTCATAATAAAACTTTGTATTTGATATGCAGATGGTTGGGGGCAATTGTTACCTCAGGAGWTGTGAAAGAAAGATGTTAGAAACAAACATAGATTCCCTTCCAGACGACATATTGTTCTTCAACATTCTTACACGACTCTCAGCTCAAGATATATACAACGCCCCAAGGGTTGTTTGCCGGAAGTGGTATCAAATGATCCACACCCATAATTTTGTATATGCCCACCTTCGTSATTCAACTTGTGGACTTCTCATCCRAAATCTCTCCGGCTATGCAGTTACTTTTATGACAATGACACAAGGCCARATTGAGATTTCCAAGTTTAGCTACAATTYCGGAYGCCAATTTTGGTCTAGTTGTAACGGTTTGATGTTGGAGKCTAATTACAAAGAYAAATATGATCTCTTAATTACAAATCCAGCAACAAAGCAACACTTCGTTCTCCCGCCATTTTTCGCTCGAACRCAACACCCTAACRGKYTATCTGCTATAGCGYATGCTGCTGCTCCCATGCAGTATAAAGTGGTCCGCACGTGTTATTTGGAGATTGGCAATCCATTTTCACGAAAATTCTGTGCTATATTGACTGTCGGAGTCGATAACTCTTGGAGACTTGTTGATACACAACACTTATCTCTCACGGCTGCKGAACATTTCAGCAGTTGTCCTTTGGTTACGGRAGGTTTTGTGCATTGGGCTCGAGGGGGCGGTTTTGTTTTGACCTTGGATGTAGAGACTGAAATTATTACTCAGGTTCCCGTCCCTCAATGTAATGGTGAAAGATTTGGGAATTATTATTATTATTATTTTGCAGCGGTAAGCTATCTATCTTTGTTGATTGCCCGCAGCAATTTCAAATGGGATGTTTGGGAGATGAAACCCGAAACCAGAGAATGGACGAAGCTGCCTGGAATTGACTTGGAAGCTCAAAAGTGCGCATTTATACAGCTGTGTTATAAGCATGATAGCTCCTTAAAACTTGATGATGGTTCCTTGGATTGCAAACTCGCTCCTGTTGGTTGGTTAAAATACCGAGAGGTTGTGGTCTTTATTGTTCTCAAGCGGGTCAGCTTCCATGCATTATACAATCAATCTCGGTTGCGCGTTGCCTACAATTTTCAAACACAAGATATTTGCTTGTTTGAGTTAGAGACCAATTATCACCCTTATCTTGTCCATAGAAACAGCCTGTTATGGTTGGATGGACGCTAGGTTAAGTTTCTTTGCTCCCACCTCTGATTGGACGTTGTTACTGATCTATTATTATCACCACTTGTTGAAGGAGCTGATGTTAGGTCCTGGGAAACATGATGCTCATATAGTATCAGCCTCTGTTACCAAATTCGGAAAAGTATTTTGTGATTCGTCTGCTATGTGCTCTTGAGTTGGTCTCCAGAAATTATTGTCATTGAAATCATTGTGTGGTTTTTTCATATTATATTAAGGAGATTTGTCTATTAACTGTTTCGCTGCCTGCTGTTGATTGTTGCTCCTGTGGTTAGACACTCGCCGTGGCCTTTTCTGAGCCATTAAAGGGTCATCCAACTCTGATTTGTTCCCTGATGAGAAATAGGGCCTTTCAATTGCTCACATTAGTAAATAAGTCTCATGTTTTTGAACTTGTTTCATTAGTTGATTTCAAAAGAAACTTGTGTGAAATTGCTTGGCGACAATTAAGGTTTGGCAGACATACTCATTACCATACCCTACGTTTGAGTTAGACTTAAAAGCCATTTTCTGTTATTTGCAGCCTCGTGGATGAGCTTAATAACATAAAAATAAAAGCATAAAATAGCATCATAAATCCTACACCCACTCCTCAAGTTGTTCAACATCAAACAGCCCAAACCCAAGATGTTTGGTGGAAATGTCATCGGATTGTGCATGTGCATAGACATGTTCCAGATTCATGAACCCTTCTTGTATTTATTTCGAATCGTGGGACAATCATTTCAATAATATGGATAACAATTTGATTATCACAATCTTAGGAGAGTGGCAACTTCTGGTAGAGATTAAAGTCAGCCGGAAAGATATAAAATCCACTGAAATTCACTCTAATTGTTGTGCTSTGAACCCGATATTCAACTTTATATTGCTGACTTAGAAAATGTACTTTGTTTTCTACTCTTACAAGAAATCTAATAATAATAATAATAATAATAATAACATGTGATTGAGAGCTCGATATCCTTACGAGTAGCCCCATCTTTATCACTATATATGCGTGCAAAGTGATACTGCTGGCAGTAGAGTAGAATAAACCAAGATCTGGACACAATTTTTTAAGGATACTAGGATAAGATGTGAATAGCTGCATCACAATAAGCACGACATGTTTAAGTAACGAATTAACTCAATTGTTGAACTGAGCAGGTTAAGTCAGGTCATTTTGAAATTCATTTATAACAATATGCCTATGAGCCTTCTATATCTATCTGTTTCCTGTAAAGGTTCCTTAATGTTGGGTGAGATTCAAGCCAACATATAGAGCGGTAGAAGCAATGTTACAGTGTTCAAATTGTGTATTAACCAACAAATTCAGGATATACTTTTTTCGACACAAGAAGGTCCCTTCCTCACTTCTTGTTATCTTCAGAAGGAAACGATGTATTCTCATGCCTGATGTAATCAAAAAATTTGGCTTACCAAGAAAGAGTTCAAATCGCCTCGAATTGCCTGCTCGAATATGACCGACCTGCACAAAACTCAAGCAGCCCTGTAGTAGGCTCTCCCAATACTTAAGTTAGTATCCATATGAAAGTGATAAAAACAAAAGACCATGAAAATAATCTTAATTTTCCCCTCGTATGTCCCATGATTCTATGATAATTGAAATTATGAAATAAGTTATAAGATTATTTAGACTTGTTTACCAACTAATATGATTTATTCTCAAGATGGGTTTAAATCTCCTAGTTGAAATATTTACACACTAGGATTCCTTCTTCCCATAATATCATAATAACCATAAAACCTTATTATTACTATGTCACCGACCTGTCAGGACCGCATAACCATATTTTACCATATTAGCGACCTATTTACTAGTTTTCTTACTATGCCGACATTTGATGTCGTATCAGTTATCCCCCGTATTATAATTGAATATAAAAATAAAAATTTCTGCATACAGAACGTGATCACCTTTATACTTCTAACTTTTAGCAATTCTAACATTATTTATATAAAAAAAATCATGTATTCTTGAATTCATATTTCAACAATAACCATAACCACATACCATTTATTCGACCTAAAACAGGTCGGTCACATGTCACAATTATAACCATAAATCATAAACTATTTATCCGATCTAATACAGATCAGTCAAAAAAATCATTGCATACCCTAACTATAAACCGCTTTTCCATTAACATACACATATTTGGATCACGTTACTATGGACAAGTCATCGACCTAAAACAGGTCGGTCAAAACCCACAACCATCAACATAAAATAAATCGACTTACAGGTAAACCATGTAAACCATATTAAACCAATAAAACATAACCATATATATAAGCCATATTAAATCACACCAAATGACACCATACCAATCCAGAAAAAACAAGTAAAACCAAACCAAATAAATTACATCACATCACACTCATATCCAAACAAACTATATAATCATTTCCGACCTAAACAAGTGTCGAACCATCTATATCAATATTACCATATAACCATCTCGAACCTAAACAAGCGTCGGGCCATCTATATCCATATAATATTATAACTATTTACGACCTAAACAAGCATCGGACCAACCATATCCATATAATCACATAACCATTTTCAACCTAAACAAGTGTCGGACCATGCCATATCCATAATTTTACTATCTCCGACCTAAACAAGCGTTGGGTTATAACCCAAATACAAAATTGCTCTGAATATTATTTTATGCGCAAAAATTACCATATTTTTATTGACTTCTTACCTTTAACTTTCATGCCTTTTCTTTCCATGTTTGTGAGCTCGTTTAAACTTATTTTCTTATTTCTTCTATCCTTGTGAATCCTTTGATCTAACTTGGGATTGTGAATGCAGTTGCTCTAAAAAGATTTTGAAATTTGTCATTTTTCTATGTAAAACAACAAATACAAGAAAAGCATAATATTTTCAAGAAATTCATAAAACAAAGAAAATCACATGAAAAGCATATATGTAGCTAGGGGTGTGCATCGGTCGGTTCGGTCGACCGAACCGACCGAATACTGAAAACCAAAAAAACCGAAAACACTGGTCATGGGAACCGAAATCAACCGAATCATATTGTACGATCGATTTTTGACCGAACCAAAAATTTGGTCGGTTTTGGTCGATTAACCAAAAAAAATTTTCCCCGTTTTTCAGTTTTTTCAGTTAGCCTGCAAAAAAGAATATAAAACTAAAAAACCAAATACAGAGACTGAATGCACAAAAGTCCAAATACAAAGTACAGTGCAACAAACCAAATCTTGGAAGGATGGATAGTCTTTGCAACAAACCAAATACAAAGGCAACAAACCAAATACAAAGCATGGAATTGACTATGATAATATGTACTTTCTCATAATAGATGTTATAATTCTAAAGGATGGGAGTGCAACTTATACATGTGGTTACATCATATCTCTATGGGGATCACGATTTTGAGATATATACGAAAGTGCTTGCTGGCCTTTCGTTGCCAAGGCAAGTGACTCTAAGCTATGGAGTGCATTTGCAATTAAATTATAACACTCACTTTATGGATTGAATAATCCAGATAGATGTGGTATAACCGTCTAAGTGACTACTTGATTGGGAAAAGATAATCAATGCCATTGCGTATTTATAAAGAAAATAAAATTCAAATTTGCGATTATAGTTGTATATGTCGATGAAATGAACATAATATCTACTCTTAATGAAAGAAGAGATATCAATAGTTATTTGAAGTTTTGATTTGAGATAATGAACCATGGGAAAACTCGATCATGTTAAGGCTTTAAACTAAAACCGAGTTTGTGGAATACTAAATTCTACAGTTTGCATATATCCAAAAGATGATCAGGCGATAAATGCAATATGCTAGCACTCCTATGATTGGTCAAAGTGAAGATATAAGGAAAGATCAATTTCGTCAATGAAATGACGAAGAACTGGTGGGAGCTGAAATTCCCTTTTTATGTACAATATGCGCATTATTGTACCATTACTAATACACTTGACCAAATATTACTTTCTCAAAATTGATATCTTGATTTAACTCAAGAAAGCGCAATGTCAGTGGAATGGAATCAAAATGTATTATGATACCTAAAAAAAACATTGACGCGAGTTTATTTTTCCCATTCATAAATATAATTGAGACTGCAGATGGTCTTGTAACCCCTAAAGAAAATGTTGAGTTTACTTCCTATTGTGAAATAACAAATAGTATCGTTCATATTGGTTACTCATTCGATCCACACTACAAAAAAACGGCAAATTTCCGAGGGATTTTCCGAGGGAACACCGAGGGAAATAAAAATCCCTCGGTTTTTTCCGAGGGAACTCTGTTCCCTCGGAAAATCCCTCGTAAATCAGGGCGCCAAATGTTCCCACCATGTTTACCGAACGAAAAACCGAGGGATGACCGACGGGTGATTTTCCGAGGGAAGTAGTCCCTCGGAAAACCGAGGGATATTATATTCCCTCGGTTTCATTTATTATTTTTTTAAAAAAAATAATTAAATTTCCGAGGGAATATAATTTCCCTCGGAAATTTAATTAATTTTTTTAAAAAAATTAAAATCGTAAAAAATAGAAAAAAATAATACAAAATAGGATTTATTTTCGGGACGCTTAGACGCACCCCTCCCCGTCCCGGTCGTGATTTTTTGGGTTTTGTTTCTATTTTTTACTATTTTTTGGATTTTTTTCTATTTTGTTATTTAACAAATAGGCATGGTAATTTTATATGCTTCTCCTCACCGTCCGTACAAGTTTGGACTCTTCTCTCTCCTCAAAACTGCTTCTTCACCAATCAACTCAACGTAAGTTTGTATGCTTTCATTTTCGGTTCAATATTATTGCAACTATATAGGGTTAAATTATTATTATTAGTCATGTGAAAATCTCAAATTGCCAAAAAAAATAAAAAATAGAATAACATATTTTGTATATAAATAAATAAATCTTATTTTAGCCTCTTAAATTATTAAAGATTGATTTTGCTTATAATGGAATTATAAAACCGAAAAATCCGAAAAAATAGTAAAAAATAGAAACAAAACTCGAGAAAATACGACCGGGTCGTGGAGGGGTGCGCCTCGGCGACCCGGAAATAAACCCTTTTTTTTTTAGTTTTTTCAATTTTTTTCTATTTATTTAGATTTTTTTTATTCTTTGACATTTCCGAGAGAATTCAAATTCCCTCGAAAATGTCAAAAAATAAAAAAAAAATCCAAATAAATAGAGAAAAATTGAAAAATCGTAAAGATGAAATCGATCCTATCATCTTAGGCACGTGGGGTGGTTTTGACCCCAAATTCGATCGTAAAATACCAACGAGCACGTGCGTGCCCTCACGTGTCGTGGGGTTCGACCAACAACAAGATACGATTGATCGATGAACTCCTTCGGTTGGAAACGTGAAGCGAGGTAGCGTCGTGATTTTTGATATTGGAGGAGGTGTGCGTCTCTTCGTTGTGGAACCACGGGGGTCGGACGTCGATCGTTTAGTGCGCGTTTTCTATTTTTTT
>BMAC01000310.1:243632-259297 GCA_014905375.1 Phtheirospermum japonicum
GAAACATAGGTAAGCGAGACGAAATGCCCCAGGTACCCAACCAAATGGTGGAGATTTTCGATGTTTGGGGGATAGACTTTATGGGACCCTTCCCTAAGAGTGGAGATTTTGAGTACATCCTTGTTGGTGTCGACTACGTGTCAAAATGGGTGGAAGCAGTTCCTACTCGAAGAGCTAATGCCGAAGTTGTTCTCAAATTCCTCCAAGAAAATATTTTCAGTAGATTCGGGGTGCCGAAATCGATAATAAGTGATGGAGGGATCCATTTTTGTAACAAGGCTTTTGAAAAGTTGATGAAGAGGTATGGGTTTCGACTCAAGGTAGCTACGCCTTACCATCCTCAAACGTCTGGCCAAGTCGAAACGAGCAACCGTCAGCTTAAGGCCATTCTCGAGAAAATAGTCGGGCCAAGTCGGAAGGATTGGGCAGTGAAACTTGTCGACGCACTATGGGCATACCGAATAGCCTACAAGACAGTGCTTGGAATGAGCCCTTTTCGCCTAATCTATGGGAAGGCTTGCCATTTGCCCGTTGAGCTAGAACATCGAGCTGGTTGGGCAATTCGGAAATTGAACATGAATTATGACGAAGCTGGCGAGTATAGGAAGTTGGAACTAACCGAACTTGAGGAGATAAGAAACGAGTCCTATGAAACTGCATGGAGGAAAAAGAAGATGACCAAAGTCTACCATGACCGGAAACTCGTCAACAAACATTTGGAGGTAGGTAAGTTAGCCCTAGTCTTTAACTCACGGTTTAAACTCTTTCCAGGGAAACTAAAATCAAAGTGGAGTGGACCGTTCGTGATAAAAGAAATCAACGAGTTTGGCGCAGTTACCCTTTACGATGAGGAACGAGACTCGACATTTCAAGTTAATGGGCACCTAGTGAATGTACCATGACGGAGAGTTAACAAATCAAGATCGCGAAGTATGGGCGATGATGGACCCACCTCCGCTGGCAATTTAATCACGACACAGTTGCGTCGAGCAAACGACGTTAAAAGATGCGCTTCTTGGGAGGCAACCCAAGTTACTGTATTTTCTTTATTTTTAATTTTCTTTTATTTTATTTATTTCTTTTTCTCTACTTTTTTGTGAGTGTTTGAACAAGATTTAGGTCGGGATAAGTCTAATTCTTCTTTTGAAGAACGGGGAACTGCTAAAAATCAGCCTGCAGCCACGTCGACCGACGCAGCGTCGACGCGGCGTTGATGCTTCCTGGGCGCACGCGTCGACTGATGCGGCAATGACGCGGAAACGAAGTTGCCTGGGCACACGCGTCGAGCAACGCAGCGTCGACGCCACCTGTGCACGTGAGAAATTTTTGGTAAGTTTTTGCTGCGATTTTTGGGAGTTTTATTCTAAATAGGAGAGTGGATTTGAGGGATGTATTTGCACAAAATTTGTCAAGATTGGGGACAAGATCTTTTGTCTTAATGGAGTTCTAATTAGATAAGGAAACTAAATATCTTCTCCCTTATCTTTAATTGGAGTGAATTTAGGATTCCTATTTTTAAGGTCTTTTGACCCCTATATAAACTCAGTCCTCCCACTCTTAATTTCATTATTCTCAAAGCTCTTCATCTCTTTTCCCCCCAAATTATCTTTGCTCCCAACCCCTTTTTTCCTTACCATGAGGCCAATTCCACGAACCACCAAGAACCACAAGAAGAGGTGGATGCTGAGGGAGGAACACAACGAGAAGGTGGACCAGCTGCATAATGAGGTCGAGAAGGCAAACGATTTGGTCGGAGATTATCAATTGGATGAGGTTAACTATACCCTCCAACTCGAAGCTTTTAAGAAGCAACTGGGAAGGGAGGAGGCGATCAAAGATGGGTTGAGGGACATGAACCTTCAACTAAGGACCACCATTCAACGCTTGAGGGGTATTGAGCACGACCTCGGACAGCAAAGGGAAGACCTTGACGAACGTACCTTGACCAAAAACGAGCTCCGTGACGCACTTCTCCTAGCTCGAGAGACGATTGCCACCTTGACTAAGAGAAACAATGAGATGATTTGGGAAATGCTCCGTTCATCGGGGGAGAGCGATGTGAAGGACGAGCGCCTGAAGGAGGCGGAAGCCGAGATAGAGAGTTTGACTCAAGATGGAATACGTTTCTTACGAAGTAACCATGCACTCCGTGGGGAGAAGGTTGACCTCTTGCAGCGAATTGAGGAATTGGAGGCCTACATCAAAGAGTTTAACGTGAAGACCAGAGCGAACGAGGGGAATTTGGATTTTCGGAAGCGGCGCTTGGATGTGGCTAGCGAGAAGATCGTCGCGTTAGAGCGTTTGGGCTCCAAATCCCCTTAGATTCTAGGGGGCTTTCCATTATTTATCTATTTATGTTTTTCCATTATCGAGTCGTGGAATTGTCTTCCCACCTTACCCTGTTTCGTTTATTTTGCAATTTTGTTTTTATTTCGATTGTCTACGTATTTCGTTTTAGCAATTAATAAAATTTTATTTTTTGTATGCCTTGCTTTTTCACATTCCTTGCACACGGACATTTTTATTTTCTTATGAGATTATGCAGTTGTCCATGGTTAAATATCACTTATGACAAAAAAAATTCGCCGACCTGCTGTCGCGTCGACCAACGCGAGCGTCGACGCTCCATCGACGCAATGCTGACCAGCATCGGTCGATGCTATGTCAACGCCATGTCGACGCCGTCTGCGCCTAACGACCGGGCTGCCCTGGGCAGATGCTATGATTTTCGATAACCGTTTTGTTCAACAAATTGCTGAAGAGCTGTGGCAACGATCTAATAAGTTTATCATTGCTGATTTTTATTCTTATTCATCTTTCTTTTTGGTTGTTTTGTTTTGAGGACGAGTCCATTCACGTGGCTCTGGAAACGTGAAGTTGCACAACTTCATTGCACAAGTCTCGACCATTCATTTTTCAGGGACGTTTTCTTACCCTTTCCTTGTTTGAATTGCTTTTCTTTATATTTATGGCAATCAAGGGATTGCCGGTTTTTCAAGAGGGGGGGATGGTTGAGTATGATTGAGTATGATTAAAACTAATGTGCAATTTTTCAAGCTTTACGTGATTGTGTTTGCTATTTCTGCGCTAATTTTGTTTGTATGGCATGCCTGTCAAAGTTAGCTATATATGATTTGATGTTTTGGTCTTTGAGCGTGCATAAGTGYATAATTCTTTTCAAATTATTATTTATATATTATAAAATAGTACTTGGACGCAATTTATTTCACAAAACTTTAAAAGCAGCGTCAATTCAAAACGCTTTCATGCAAAAAGTCAGTGAGTAGCCTGAGTGTTTATCATCTTTGCATGTACTTGAATGAGCTTTGATTTGAGATCTCTTTGAAACCGCTGTGTGAAGTTGACTTGGAAAATGAGTTTAAGGCACATAAAAAACCTATTCCGGCCATATTCATATATATTAGCCACTATAAATTCCGAATGAGCCCCTCATAGCCAAATAATCCATGCCTATAGCCATGTGTGTTTTGAGTCGACCCCTACAACCCATTAAAAGCGTGGGGTAGGAGTTTGTAATTCTTATTGGTTATTAGTGTTTTGGAGTTTTTATAAGGAATTTATGAATTTTTGTAATAAAGGATCACCATCCTTCAATTAAGAAAAAATCACTAAAAAAAATTAATAAAGAGAGAAGAAAATAAGAAGGATGGTGAATTGTAATAAGTCATTGCCTACGCGATAATGAAGGCTTATGTTATTATGAAGCCTAATGTTTTAAAGGCAAAAGTGTTGAGTTGTAATAAGTGGTTTTGAGCTTTAAGTCGGTTTAGAGTTTCGAGTTGGGAAATAACCTATGTTTAAAGGCTAAGTTATGACTGTTTAGTGAGGCTTTTATCTTTGAACGAGGTGAAGCATGTTGCTTTTTGATTAGAATAGGTTTGGTGAGTTATTGGTCACGTTAGATCGTGAGTTAGCCACACGACTTATATATTTCATACCCGTCCATAAAGCCTTACATTACACCCGAAAAGACCTTTTCCGATTCTTTGTTCGACAGTACACTTAATTTGCGATTAAAAAGAGATTGATTTTCGGTGCTTGTTTTTGTGCTTGTATTTGTATGATTTGAGTGTATACACATCCTATGCAGTAAAAACTCGAGTGCTTGAGCGTACACCCCTATATATTTCCCTTTTGTGAGGAGGCATGAATTCAATTTTGAAGAGAAAATGTAATACGGGTGGAGTGTTTGAAGTTACATTGCATGTACCTATATTTTCAAAATTAGTTAAGTAGCATAGTACGACTCATTGCTTGGACTGATTTTCATTTCTTACTATACTTTGAATTTATCGTTCGTTCGAGGACGAACAAACCAATTAAGCGTGGGGTAGTTGATTAGCACATTTTTGTCCTTATTTTTAGTAGGTTTATAGCATGTTTTTCTTATTGTTTTTGGTATAAGTTGGGTAGTTTAAGCTCTATTTCGTATATTTGTACTCTCAGCTTATTTTACCATATTTTGACCTAGATTGATGCAAATAAGTGATTATTTGTGGTTTATCACTTTACAGCTAAGTAACCGGATGAGTTCGGCGCATGATTAGATGAAGTTGATATTCACGAAATGGAGAACGAGCTTTCCGGTGAACGAGTAGCAAACAGATAGAAAGAGACGGAGGCAGACGCGCAGCCGCATTGATTGACGCGACCGTCGACGCTCCATCGACGCAAGTCATGACCTGCGTCAGTCGACGCAGCGTCGACGCAACATCGACGCTACTTGCTGAAGCGTCGATGTCGACGCATCTATGTCGACGCAACGTCGACGCTACTTGCTGAAGCGTCGTCGACGCTACTTGCTGAAGCGTCGATGTCGACACAACGTCGACGCTACTTGCTGAAGCGTCGATGTCGATGCATCTATGTCGACGCAACGTCGACGCTACTTGCTGAAGCATCGATGTCGACACACACCGTCGATGCACCCGCCCAGCCGATGCGTGCCCCAGGCAGCACCGACTCCGAGCACCAGCACACGTCATTCGACGCACCGTCGACGCTCCGTCGATGCGACGGCCCAGAATCGGGAATTTTAGGGTTTCTTATGCTCCAAGTCAAGAGAAATCTATTGAAACCCTTCCAAGTCCGTCCCAAACGACACACCCCGACATATATACACTGAATTCTTGATCGTGAGATTCGAGAACAACACCATACACTCCTTAATCACAACAAGTGATCAAGATCGAAGATTCGAGGATCGTCAAGCTCCACTCGTCCGTTCACGATCCATTCTTCGACCAAGATCAATCACCCCTCCGRAGTAGCTGGAGAATTTACWACGCTTTCTAGTTTAATAAGTACTCTAAACCTTTTATTTGTTTTCGTAGTTTAATTTATGCGATTAAGTAGCTRCTTTTCGATAATTGTTCTTGAGATATTTRWTGTTTTTGATATTGCAATTCGTAATCTTAGTTCAATTAATGTTTAGTTATTATTTATGCTTGGTTAGTTTATTTCATTTCCATTTCGTTCTAGATAATTGATGTTCGTTTATGCTAGTTAATCTTGTTTTAGGTTCTTAGAATAATTGCTCTAGATTATAAGTTCGAATAGCTGAATTTAATTTCCAAGTTTAAGTTATAGTTCTTGCGTTTAAAATTCTTAGATAATCAAACAATCAACCCCCCCCTATGTATGTGAAATTAAGTTGAACAACCTATTTGAGAATTCCAATTGTATATTCCTCGAGAGACGACTCGAGTCAAGTTGCCAAACTACGCGCGTCCCTGTTCTCTTGCGGGCAAGCTATTGATCTTTTGACAAATTTTCATAAGTAGGCAACACAAAAGCTTTAATCACCCGCCATAGCAGCAGGTCGCGAGGCAAGGACGGCAAGGAAATCAGAGACTGGAAGGGCCGCGGAGATATAGAGGAAGAATAAACATGATTTCCGGAGGGCCAACGGATGGTGATTCCAACAATGCGAGGAAACGGCATGTTAAGTCAGCTCGCTTCGGCGTAAGTGAGGTCGCCAGTGTGAGCAGGCAGCCTCATGTAGCAGGTCCAGTCATTTCTTTTGGCCCCGATGAGAGGCGCGGGCTACAGGAAGATCATAATGATGTGTTGGTGGTAGAGGCGGAGATTGAGGGATATGAGGTCAGAAGGATATTTGTAGATAATGGAAGCTCGGTGAACATTATATATACAGACTGCCTTGATCGGATGGAAATAGATAGAAGAGTGCGGTCGGTGAACACGCCCATATATGCTTTCAATGGGGCACAGATGAGCACAGAGGGCGAATTGACGTTGCAAGTGGCGTAGGGAAGAGATGAGTCGAGAGTCGAGAAGAGACTAAAGTTTCTAATCATCCAGGGGAGGTCGGCCTACAACGTGATACTGGGACGACCTGCCCTTAATGCGTTTCAGGTAGTAATATCGACTTATCACATGAGTATCAAGTACCCAGTAGGCAATGGAGTGGGCGAGGTTGTTGCAGAACAACAGGTCGCTAGATCGTGTTATCAGATGGCGGTCAGGAAAGGGTTGATGGAGAATAAGCGAGAGAGAAGCAATGATCAATCGGAAAGGGTGTTCAACCCCAAGAAAATGAAAGAACAGGAGAACTCGGTTCAGCCAAACGAGGAATTAATGGAGATTTCCCTGGAAGAAGAACATCCGGAGTATACCACGAGGATAGGTACCCAAATACCTGAGGAGTTGAAGAACGAGCTGAGAGGGTTGTTGCGAGAATTTCGGGATATTTTTGCTTTCGGTGGTGAAGAGTTGACGGGTGTTTCACCGGAGGTCGCGCAGCATCATTTGAATGCGGACCCGGAGGCGAGGTCGGTGAAATAAAAGAGAAGGCATTTTGGGCCGGAACTGGACAAGGTGATTGAAGGAGAGGTACAGAACTTGTTGAAAGCGGGCCATATAAGAGAGATTCAATTCCCGGAGTACTTGTCTAATGTTGTGATGGTACCAAAACCAGCTCAGAAATGGAGGATGTGCATGGATTTTTGAGACTTGAATAAGGCATGTCCTAAGGATCATTATCCTTTGCCGCGGATTGATCAGTTGGTGGACTCTACCTCGGGGTGCGAGCTGTTGAGTATGATGGATGCTTCGCAGGGATATCACCAAATACCCTTGGCGAATGAAGATCAGCCCAAAGTAAGTTTGTTACTTCTACAGGTACTTACTGTTTCGTCTCCATGCCCTTCGGATTGAAGAATGCAGGTGCGACCTATAAACGGTTGGTGGATGGCATGTTAAAGGATCTGCTGGGGTCCACTATGGAAGTCTATGTAGATGATATGCTGGTGAAGAGCAAAAAGGCAGATTCCCATGTTGAAGATTTGAAGAAGACTTTCGTTATCCTAAGACATTATGGGATGAAACTTAATCCGAAGAAGTGTGCGTTTGGGGTGCGATCAGGGAAATTTTTGGGTTACATGGTGACGGAGCGAGGAATCGAGGTGAACCCTGAGAAGGTGCGAGCTGTTTTAGAAATTCCACACCCTCGCACAGTGCGGGATGTGCAAGTACTTACGGGGCGCATCGCAGGTCTTAGCCATTTTATTTCCAGGTCGGCGGAGCGAGGTATCCCCTTCTTTAAGGCGCTAAGAAAGGGGTCTAAATTCGAGTGGACACAGGAGGCTGCAAATGCCTTTGACGAACTGAAAAAGTACTTAGCAGAGATACCATTATTGACCAAACCAATGCCGGGGGAGGTCGCAGTGAGTTCTGTCCTGATTAGAGAAGAGGCAGGTTTGCAGAGACCTATTTATTATATTAGTAGGATGTTGCGGGGAGCTGAACTGAAGTATACCGAGCTGGAGAAAGGAGGGTTTGCGCTTGTTTGTACGGCCAGGAAGTTGAGGCCTTATTTCTTGAGCCACAGAGTGAAGGTACGAACTAATTTGGCCCTCAAATAAGTCCTGGGCAATCCAAACATGTCAGGGCGATTGGTGAAGTTGGCAGTGGAGCTAAGTGATTATGACGTGGTTTATGAGCCAAGGGTGGCTATCAAAGCACAAGTATTGGCAGATTTCTTGCAGGAGATGATGAGGCCACTCCATGAGGATAAAGAGGTAAAAGCCTGGACCTTGTATACAGATGGGTCAACTATGGCTTCAGGAGCGGGGTTAGGTGTTGTACTAACTAGCCCAGAAGGAGAGAGTTTAGAGTTTGCGATCAAGCTGGGATATAAGGCGTCCAACAATGAAACTGAATACGAAGCTGTATTACAAGGGATTAAGATGGCTAGCGAGTTGGGAGTTCGAAGGCTGTGGGCATATACTGATTCACAACTGGTAGCTCGACAGTTTGACGGTTCCTTCGAATCTAGAGAGGAGCGTATGACAATGTATTTGGGCGTATTACAAGAGCATGCAGCTCGCTTTGAAGAGTTCAAGCTAGAGCACCTGCCGCGAGCTGAAAACACACGGGCGGATCAGCTCGCTCGGCTAGCAGGAGCGTTAGTGTCCTGTGATACTCGAAAAATCACACTGATGGAACTGGGTAATAGCAGTATAGAGAGGGGCGTAGAGGTTATGGAGATTGAAGATAAGGAGGATTGGCGATCACCTATTTGGGATACTCTCCTTAAAGCGCAAGAGGGTGCAGAGAAATTGACAACAAAAGAGGCTAGAGTTGCAGCTCGTTTTTGTGCTATTAATGAGGAGTTGTATAAGAGGTCCCGGTTTGGACCTCTTCTAAAATGTTTGGCTAAGGAACGTGGGATGGAGGTACTAAGAGAGATACATGAAGGGTATTGTGGAGATCATGCAAAAGGAAAGGCCTTGATGGGTATAACGCTGCGAGCAGGTTTCTTTTGGCCTGGGATGAAGGCTATGGCAAGCGAGCTGGTTCGAACTTGTAAAAAGTGTCAAATGCATGCTCCGGTTATTCACATACCGGCTGAGGAAATGATAGTAATGAGCTCACCATGCCCGTTTTCGCAGGGGAATCGATATCGTAGGTCCTTTCCCAAAGACCCCGGGCAGTAAAGAACATTTAGTGGTGGCTATAGATTACTTCACCAAGTGGGTGGAAGTTGAGGCTGTCACGGGGACAAGCGAGCAACATATAATGGACTTTATTTTTGATAATATATTTTGCAGGTTTGGAGTGCCACGGGTGTTAGTCTCGGATAATGGGACCCAGTTTAATGGGCGAAATATGCAGAAGTGGTGCAAAGACATGGGGATGAAACAGCGATTCGCCTCTGTGGCGCATCCACAAACTAATGGACAGGTGGAGGTTACTAATCGTATAATTGTGTAGGGACTTAAGCTGCGGTTAGAGAAAGCAGGCGGACTCTGGGAGGAGGAGCTCGCGTCTGTCCTCTGGGCCTATCGAACAACTCCCCGAACTACCACGGGGGAGTCGCCATTCAGCTTGGTTTATGGAATGGATGCAGTCATTCCCGCTGAGATAATTGGAGGCTCGCAGCGTTTAGAGACCTTTAGCGTGGAAGAGAATGAACGATTGGCTCAAGGAGCAATCGAAACAATTGAAGAGATACGTGAGAAAGCTGCAGCTCGGGTGGAACATTACAAACAGCGAGTGCAGGCTGCTTTTAATAAACAAGTTAGACATTGTTGTTTTCAGGTTGGCGATTTAGTGTGGAAGAGAGCGGATGCTTTGAAGGCGACCAAGAAGCTGGAGCCAAACTGGATTGGGCCCTTTAAAGTGATGAAGGTACTGCAAGGCGGTGCATATATACTTGAAGGTGCAGACGGGAAGATTTTACCCCGGAGCTGGAATGTGTGCCATTTGAAGAAGTATTACGCATAGAAGGAGGATCACAGGAGAAGGTAACTCTGGTCGGAGGGCACTTCTCCCGGGTATTTGAGAGTGATTATTTTTGAAAGTTCTTTTTTGGTGAGAGGGGGTAACTCTGGACCGGAGGGCACCTCTCTCGACCTGATGTTTATTTCAGAGGTTTTTGTTTAAGGCGAGAGAAGGTAACTCTGGACCGGAGGGCACCTCTCTCGACCTAGTGGTTGATCACAAGTTTGTAAGTCTTTATAGCAGGAGAAGGTAACTCTGGTTGGAGGGCACTTCTCCTGCGAGCTATCTAAATGATTGAATAATATGAAAAGTGAAATTTGATAAGTTGTTTTGTCTTCTCTTTTTGCGAGCTAATATGCTTTTCTGGGTTTTTAAGGTGGGAGGGGTTAACTCTTGTGTTGGAGGGCACCCGTCTCGACCTCATGATTTGTTGAAAGTTTTGTGAGGGTATTATGGCACGGAAAAGGGTAGCTTTGATACCTTTTCCGGCCAAGCGAGCTATTGATAAAGATGGACGTTTGTGAGAAGATAGTTAGTACATCTTTCTCATTTAAATGGTTTGAGGTGATCATGGCAGGGAGATGGGTAACTCTGGACTGGAGGGCACCTCTCCCGAACTGATAATTGAGCAAGAGTTGTAATTTTTATGTGATTTAAATTCGCGAACTGGGGAGAGGGTAACTCTTGTGTTGGAGGGCACCTCTCTCGCAGTAAAAGTGAAAGTAATGGTAAGTTGGGGCTTGTTTAAACTAATGATTGGAGTTTGTGATTATGAAAGCGTCGTTGTGGTGGTGGGAGAAAGTAACTCTGGACCGGAGGGCACTTCTCCCGACCAGGCGAGCTGTTCAGTCGCGTGAATAATTTTGTTCTTTGTAAATGTGTTTTATGATATTTGTGATGTTAAGGGGGAGATGAATCGCGCTGAGGCGCACCCTTTCCGACTGATTGAGTGGATTGTGATCGCGTGAGGTACAGGAGAGGTTGAAATAGTATTTCTCCTGATCCAATGAGATGGAAATTATTTTGAGTGGTTGCATAATGATTGACGAGTTGTTTGATTTTTATATGGCTATGGTATTAATGATTTTTTGCATAAATATTATCTTTGCGAGCTGAGATGATTGTGTTTGCAATATGAGATCTTGTGATGAGCAGGACATAGTAATGTCTTATGACAAGATCATACTTTTTGATACTGAAAGTGCATAAAACAAAACGGTGGATAAATTATTTGTACAAAAATTGCTAATTGAAAGGTGATAAGAAGTCCTAGAGAGATTTTTCAATTGCAGAAGTTTCAACAAGGGGACTTGTATGAGCTGGCTCAGGCATGGGATTGTTGGCAGGTTCTTGATCGGGCAATAGGTCGTCCAGGGGTGTCTTCAGCTCGGCATAGACCCCCGCGGCCAGGGCTGCTCGACTTTGACAGGACAGCCACCATTTTGCATAGATGGATTTTGTCCAGTCGCCCTTAAAACAGCTAAACGGGGTTAGCTTGTTGATGATGGCCTCTATGTCGGGATGTACGAGACGTTCAGCGCAGCGACCTCCTCCTTGATCATGTTGGCCGCACTGGAAACCCATTCAGTGGCCCCGCCAGCCATCAGTCCGAAGTAAATAGAAGATTTCTCGTATGCCTTGATGAGCTCCTGATGGTACGCTTCGATGAATTTTCTGTCGGTCTCACTAATGAGGAAGGTTTGACGACCTTCAGATACACCTTTTTCGTAATTCATCTTGAGAAGTTCTGGGAGCCTTTGCTGATGGAGGGCGAGCTTTGCCGCTGTTCGACTAAGCTCTTCTGTCTTTTGGCTTACTTCGCTGTTCACGCGCGTGGCCTCGTCCTTCAGACTGTTGATTTGGCTCTTGGAAATAGCTACTTCCTCATCGCGAGCCTTCAACAATTGGAGTATTATGTCCAACTCCCCTTGGGTCAATGAGAGCTTCCGGGTTTGTTGCTCAGCTTGGATAGTTAGCTCGTCAACAGTTTTCTGGAGGTCGCTCGCTGATGATCGAGCTACGAACTCCTCCGAGAATTTAGCGAACAAAGGTTTCAGCTGCAAATATTATATTTTATGAATATTGGTCTATAATTAAATGAATTATGGTCAAGGATCTTTTGTTTATACCTGTTTAAGGGTGTGCTTGCTAAGAAGAGCTTCGACGTCGTCAGCATCATCCAACTTAGCTAATACTTTGCTCAAGCTGGATGCGCTAGTTGAGATCGGCGCTGGTCCCTTGCGAAGGCGACGTTTTTTCTGCTCTGGCGGGCTGGGGCTTGGGCTTCTCACCGCCGGTCTCTTGGGAGCATCGTGGAGAGGACATTTGCCTTTATTTTTGCTAGGTCGCCGGACTAGCTGGGCCTCTCCCTCTTCGCCACCAGCTGCCCCAGAGGCCTGTTGTGTGGCCTCGCTTGTGTTGGTCGGCGTTGGAGCAGGGTGAGCTTTGGATTGTGTTGAGGGTTTTTGTTGCTCCTCTTCAGTACGGGTCGCCGCACAGTTCTTGATGAAGGCCACTGCATTACATAGAAAGATTGTTATTATCTGATTTATGTTGTAAATAATGAGGTGTAATTGTGAAACCTAAAAAGCACCTACCAAATTCATCATCTGTGATGGCGAGGTGTGGTGCCACTGGGCGGGAGTCAATGCCCACGTAGCGGAACATGTCCGATCGGTTGGTGAGGAGTGTTATGTCAAATGGGTGTTTGCTCCATTCCTTGAGCTGATCGGTATATTTTTTATACAGACGAGGGCACTCCTTGGAAGTGGTTGGTTTATATTATTTGGGAGTGCGGTTTTTTAGCTCGGTTATGAAAGGCCATTCTTCAGAGTTGTAGATAAAGAAAAAGTTCTTTCTCCACTCGGGGACTTTTTTAGGAGGGTTTGTGAGAAAGCGAGCTAAGCCTGACCGAGCGGAGAGATAGAAAGAGTTTTGTTGATATTTTATTTGGAAACAGAAGTGGAAGAAGCCCGGGTCAGGATTGGTATTGTAGTATTCGCATAGTAAGAGGTATCCTGCCAGGTACTTCATGGAGTTTGGGGTTAATTGTAAGGGCGAGATGTTGTACAGATTGGAGATTTCGATGTAGAAGGGGTGAGCTGGAAACCTAAACACCGCTACCAATAATGTGTCATAAAGGGTAATGTGGTTGGGCGCAGGTCGCAAGGGGTCTGCGTGTGGCCCTTCGGGTAGGACCATCTTGGCGGTTTTGGGTAGATTGAGGATTCTCTTAAATTTTTCTAATTTGAAACGCTCGGGTAGTATCCAATAGTTAAATTTGATTTCTTTGGTTGAGGGAGAAGAAAAGGGTAGGTCGCTAATGGATAGGGAAGAGGCTACAGTCACAGGGTTCTCCCTAAAGTGCTCGCAGGCTGGAGGATTGCTAGATGTGGGTAGAGGGACACCCTCTGGGATATGTGTGAGGGCTAATGATGAAGAGGATGGGATTTCGAGGAGATTGTCTCTCGAGGTTTGAGTTTCGGAAAGGGTTATGGTTTGGGCTCGAAGTTCCGACCAAGTTACGTCACCTTCTGGCTCGTCGTGGAGGTCGGAAGAAGGTAATAGAGGCTGTTTTGGCCTAGTCTCGATTATAAAAGGGTTTTCTGATGGAACGGAATCAGGGGAGAGAGTTGAATTTTGCGAATTATCGGTGGGGGATGCTGATGCCATCAAAAATTTTAATACATTCAGGGAATGAATAACACAGAGCACAAATATTTCAGTATACACAATTACAGATCTAACAGTGTGATTAAAATTTCTATTTGAAAAGGTTTGGGGGACTTACACATTTTTGACGAGCTGCAGGTCGTTGGTGAGCAGTGTGATGGTATGAAATTTCTGAATGATCGTGAGTCCTTAAGCTTTTTTGCAGAGCAGTAATGGTGTTTCTTTTATTTGAAATGGCGTAAAATGGTGAATAAAGAAGATGAGAGGGTTTTATATCGGGAGGCGTAAAAGTGATGAGACAGATTGGAGCAGGCAAAAATAGGGTTTCATTCGAGGAATGTTTTGGGCCTTTTATTTTGGGCCCACTATATCTATTATACTCCGAGAAAGTATTAGAGTGACACGTACCCGACATTGTGTCACGCTGCATTTAATGAAGCATAAGTGAGATGGGATGTGAGAAAAGAAGCGTGTTGGGACTTTATGGTTTGCTTGTAATTGCGATTCTGAGACTGGTTGTGGCTACAGGTCGATTGAGGAGTGATATATTTTCAGGTCGCTCAGTGTAAAATTTTGAGATATAATTTGGGGACTTGTGCGTATGAGGTCGTTCAAAACGATAATGATAGTGTGATCGAGAAAGTGAGCTCGGTGTGTTGACCTTTTGTAGGTCGCAGGTGTGGTTAATGATCTATAGTGAATTATGGATATTGTTGCTCGATGAGATCGAGGCGGGTAATTCTGAGACATGATTTTGTGAGGTAAAGTGATGGTTTGTGTGCATACGTTGTTTGTGTTTGTTCGATTTTATGTTTACATGTTCTACCTGATTTCATACCTCATTCAGCTAGAACATGGGGGACTAGCTGATGTGGATCAAAATATCCGTACGTAATATTATGTGATATATGTGGGTATTTGTGGAAGGTGACCTCATTTCTAGGAGAGGGTGTGCCTCCTGGAAGATGGGCGAGCTGTATTATGTCTTTGAGAAGTGAACGAGCCGAAGGCTGTTCCTCAATATTATGCCTTTGAGAGGTGAACGAGCCGAAGGCTGTTCCTCAAAAGTGGGCGAGCTGATGTGTCTGGAGTAGTGACCTGTAGTATGAGGATGATTTCTCATATAGGGTCGTGATCTCTGCTGGGTTGGGCTGAGTATTTGAGCCTGATTGAGAGTTTAATATGTTTTGGGCCTGGTGGGCTATATGCCCAGGCTTATTTCTGTAATATATATTAAGAAGTTTCATATTTATGGAAACTTATCATATGGGAAGAGTCCCAATTGAAAGTCGGTGAAAGAGTCACGGTACGTATGGAATTCTGGCTATGAAAGGTAACCCTAGATAGTGGAGGATTTCTCCTATCTCTATAAAAGGAGCTTTTGTCTCTTATTCATTATCATGCTATTATTGTGATTTCACCGTATTATTGAGAGAGAGAGGAGTGTGTTTTCGCTTATTAACTTAAGCGTCGGAGGGCCTTAACGGGCTCGAAATCCGGCCCGTTCTAGGCGTTGTTTTGCAGGATCGGCGAGATCGCTGCGACGATTGTGGAGGACGTTCGAGGTCGCTGCAGCAAGTTTAATCATCAATTCAGGTCGCTGATCTCTATTTTGAGGTTAGTGCCCTCTTTATTGGTAGTTCAACTTTTTGGGGTCAACCTTCTTCTTCCTCTTTAAATTGAAGCACAAATAACAATCTTCCCAATTTTCAAATTTGGAAAGTTTCATCTAATATTCAAAGTTTTCAATTGAGCCAAAAAATAAAAATATTACTGTTTGAGATATCTATATATAAAGACAAACATCCAAAATTTTCAGTCAATGATGCAAAAATTTTACTTGACTTGAATAGCAAAAGACTTGACTTAAATACTTGACTTGAATAGCAAAAGTTTTTGATAGCTCCAATAAATATTCAGAGTCCAAACTAGAGATCGAATTTTTTTTTAAACGATTAGCTCAAATCAACATGATGTACGATAAGTAAAGAGTTTGATGGAGTTAGATGTTGATGAACTGCAACCTGATGTAAGATAAATAATCCACATGATGTACGATAAGTAGAGAGTTTGATGGAGTTAGATGTTGATGAACTGCAACCTGATGGTTATAAGTCTTTTGATGAATATTTTAAAAAAAATAGCATTTTTTTAAAGGAACCATATTTTTGATGAATATTCTAAAAAAAATAACCATATTTTCTTAAAAAATGAACTATATTTTTGAT